>CM077447.1:14320206-14702706 GCA_039654765.1 Mylopharyngodon piceus
TCTTCCCAATCAGGTGAGTAACTTTGATGCATACAAGCATTGTCAGTTTTCCAACAGAATAATAGTTTTATTTCTATTTATAATCACAACCTTTTTTTATACAGATAACTTTGCCATGTTCAGCCACTGTAAGGCAACCTGCAAAAGTTATTTCTCAACCTAAAATGGCACCCAAGCAAAACACTGACATGGGTAAGACATTTTTCATTTACAAATACATTTTTTTTTTTTTTTTTTTTTTTTTAATTATGTAAATCATATTTTTATTATATAAAAAATTATGCAGCACAACTGTTTTCAAAATTGATAAATTATAATTTAATTTATATAATTAAATTAAACACATTTTTTATATATATATATATATATAATATGTAATATATTCATCTATAAAATATATTTTTAAAAGTATTATTTTTAACTTTAACTTATTACCACATTTCTAGATTTATTATAACTAGATTCCTATATTTTAGTAGTTTTTTGTTTGTTTGTTTTTTTGTTTGTTTGTTTTTTCTACCATGGTTTTACTGTGATTTGAAATTAACACTAGCTAACATTCATTAATAACTTTTTTTTTTTTTTTTTTTTTTTAAATCAGGAGGTTACAGTTTGTGTAGTGCATTTTTGTGATTATGCATCACTGTAACTCAGTGACATGATATGATTACTGATTTTCAGGCAAAACTGGCACAACTGGGTCCGGTCAAGTTTCAAAAGTGCTTCCCCAGATGTCTGAGCAACAAAAGTGCGTGAGTGGAACAAGCCCCAGCCATCGACGGATACTTTGCTTTGACGTCACACCCGAAAACTCAGCAGCTGGGCAGAATTCCTTACAGACAAGCACACTCACGTCCTCTGCTGTTACATCCTCCCCAACTCAGCAGATTCAGAAAGAAATCCCACCCACTGAACCAAAACAGCCTTTAACTTCTGACAGCTGTAAAAGAAGAATAGAAACGATTAGATTGCCAGAAGTACATCCCAATGCAGGTATAAAGAACTCTGAAAAAATCACCATATTTCATCAACAAAAAGCCCCAAAAAGTAGAGTAACTGAAAAGGGTCTAAATCTAATCATTGTAAATAAGTCTTCCAACAAAAGCTCTGACTGAGCCAGAGTCTCACATTAGAACAGAATCACTGAAAAAATCACAAGCATCACAGGAGGAGGATGGCGGAGTGGTTTCACAGAGTTCAAAATCATCTGCTCTGGAACCAAAGCAGAAACCAGTAGGCAACACAAAGGACAGCACACAGGAAGAGTCTCGTGAAAGTAAGCTTTTAAAACCAGCAGAGAGATCGTCAGAGAAAACATCCTTACAGGACTCTCCAGGCATCACTGCAAATAAAGAAAATGAGCTGGAGAGCTGCCATCATCAGACATCTGCACGCCCCACTGAGGATCTTGTATCTTCTACAGTCAAATCGGCGGCACCCGTATCGAGCACTTCTAATAAAACTTTATGCAAGACGAGCCCCCTAACTAAACAAGCTGCTGAGATGCTGCAGGACATACAGGGCCAGGCTCCTGCGGCCACTCCGCCGAAGAGACAGGCAGCGAGAGGTCCAGATCTCCCTCTCCCAAGAACACCTGGACCAGGACGTGCACAGGAGGAGCAGACAGATGGATTGAGAACCCCGTCCCGGCAAAGACTAAGGAGTGAGGGTGAAAGCACGCCGAGGCATCTCCCCCCTCCCGCCACACCCGATATCCCCTCCTGCAGTCCCGCCAGCGAGGCGGGGAGTGAGAACAGCATCAACATGGCCGCCCACACTCTCATGATCCTGTCACGCGCCGCCAGGACAGGAGGTCCTCTGAAAGACAGCTTGCGTCAAGAGGAGGCCAGTGCTGGAAAATCTGCCATCCCTAAAGCAAAGAAACGGAAGCAACTTGAACCAAGCCCTCCTGCAAAGAAAGAGCTACAGCTTTCCAGCTCCTCAAGCAGTAAAAAGAAATCTAAGGTGAGATGATATTGTATTGGCTGATATTGTAAGGTGACAAGATTGACCGTGTCTCAACCTACTGAGCTGCCTAGATAGGTTTTTTTTTTTTATTTATTTTTTTTTTATCATAGCCATGCAGCAATATTAGGGAAATTATGCTTAATTTATGCCAAATCTGAAGCAACATCACATATCCTACATTTTAAGGCAATTTCAAAATATAATGTGAGAGACTTAGTTGGCTGTGTCCGCTACCTTGGATGAAAAAGTATTTTTTTATTATGTACTTATTATTATTATTATTATTATTATTATTATTATTATATAATACTTGTGTGTGTGTGTGTGTGTGTGTATATATATATAATGTAATAATGTTTATTATATATTTTAGTATAAGTATTATAAGTGCTTTTATTTTACTTTTATAAAAATATTGATAGGGAATGTTTCTTATATTATGTTATATTTATTACAAATTAAATAAAATAGATAATTAAATATAAATAGATAAAATAGATATTTAACCTGTTAGCCTTCACTTTTGGAAAAAAAAAAAAAAAATCCCAAGCAAAATGCTACCTAAACTAAAACACATACAGTTCATGAACCCTTTGCACTAAAAGCATAAGTATTGTCTCATTTGAAAGCAGACACTTGGCAATTTATTGTAAAGTCAGAATTAATTATTGTCATAATAAAAAAAGTTATAAATACTTTCAAAGTTTTGTAAAGTTATTAGAAATGAATTTTTATGAAATATCTTTATGAAAATAAAATTTAAGTTGGCATTGTTTTAATCTAGAAATGCACTGCAGCTAAAGCCACATGTCTGACCATGTTATATTTCAAATCTGAAGATAAGTCTAAAACTGAATTTTATGAAATGTTTTTTAAGACCATGTCATGTGATTTTATTTTGAGAAGACTCTAAAATGCTAACTGATGTTTATTGTCATCTTCTAAGCATCCATTCAATGTATTCTCTATTGTTTTGTGGTGCAAACTGCCCCATTCAGTTTCAGTCTTTCCTGCACACATTCTCACCTCTCCGGCCTGGTTATGGCTCTAATTATTTTCTTTTGTCTTCATTATAATTACTGCCAACTTTCTATTCAGTTTTAAACCCTCATTTCTTTGATCAAACTTCTCACTTCACCTTCTTTGAAACTGTAAATGCCCTTCTTGAAATTCCCTATATATATATATATATATACAGTCAAACCAAAAATTATTCAGATATTTTTTTATATATTTTTACTAGTTGGTGCAGGTCACTATAGTTCATGTGAGGATAGCAAAATAAAGTAAACTGTGACATATTATACCCCAAAATTATTCAGACACTTTGATCTGACCATGTTTTGCTTAAGTGTTATCTGACATAATTAAGATTATTTTTTTCTGACACAGTTTAACTCTGAGATCTTGTCATATTCTATTACCATTTTTTTAAACTATAGTGAATAAACTGTATTAATGAATGAAATATTCAAGGTGTCTGAATAAATCTTGGTTTGACTGTGTGTGTGTGTGTGTGTGTGTGTGTGTGTGTGTGTGTATATATATATATATATATATATATGGGCTTGTGTGCACAAGTGGCTGAAATCGCAAAAAGCATCTCAGACCAATTGTTTCGTAGCATTGAGTTAGTATGTATTCTGTGTAGACAATAATAGGCAGCAGACAGTGCGTCAGCTCACTGTAGCCCAGCCAATTGGAGAAGTCTGACTCATTTCTGTACCTCAGCATGCATCATCTGTTATGTTAATGATGTTCGGCTGCTGAATTCAAATTCTTTTTTTTTATTTTTTCAGAAACAGAAGAAGCTGCTGGACTCCTTTCCCGATGACTTGGATGTGGACAAATTCCTTTCATCCCTGCACTATGATGAGTAACAACGCTGAGGACAAGCCGTGCTGCTCGTCAGCATTTCAGGGACATAACAAGCCATGTGTGCTACTGAGAGCGATAAAACAGTGATGTATTCAGCAGAGTTACCGAGTCTAAATAGCTGCTTTCTGTTTTACATCCAGAATGTGAGATATTGTACATATACACCATATTAGCCTAGTAATCATATGCATACTTTAAAGATGTTCATATGCAGGCCCAGACTATTTCAGCACTCTTCAAAACAAAAAAGGAAGTAATTTAAGACTAAACTGTAATTATTGACTATGTATGTGAAAGAGTGTCAGTTCAGTTGTTTCATTGCAACAGCTATTTTGTTCATTTCGGGGTTTTTTTTTAACTTGACCTTTTCCATCAGCTGTACCATGTGACTACATTTCTGTGAACATAATTTCCTCTGTACAGCCTCTAGGTGGTATTCTTCCTTTACAGTATTGAGAGGGAAGTTAAATACTGTTTTCTGTTCTTTAGATGGTTTATTATTTTATGATGTATTTTAATAAATCACTATTTTATTCAATCTCATGTCTATTATTGATTTTTATATATATATATATATATATATATATATATATATATATATGTCAGTTATAGAGTTATATAACTCTTGATATTGCACAACTAAACTCATTTAACGTGATGCACAATAGTCAGTTGACTATATATATGTATGTATATATATATATAATATATATACACCATTGGTAATAAATGTTTCTTGAGCAGGAAATCAGCATATTAGAATGATTTCTGAAGGATCATGTGACACTGAAGACAGGAGTAATGATGCTGAAAATTCAGCTTTGCCATCACAGGAATAAATTACATTTTAAAATATTTTTTTTAAAAAAATTAGGAAACTGGTCATTTTAAGTTGCAATTTCACATTACTGTTTTTACTGTATTTTTGGTCATGAGTACATCATCGGTGCGCATAAATGATTAAAATGTTACACAATATGTTTTGGTAAGCCAAGAGAATACATTTATATGTTATATGTATTGTGGCTTGTAAGGTAAAATGCGGTCACTGAGAATGAAGTCAGGGCAAGCAAGATCCTGTTAGAGCTGCAGGCTGCAATAAATCATTTTCCCAGCTGTTTAACATTCTCTATGCTCATATACGGTCTGAGCCCATGTTATTTTGATAGCTAATCCGAACTATTTAGGTCAACAAGCCATATCAGTTTATATCAGAGATACCATGTCTTGGTGCTTTTAGTTCAGTTACTTCAGTCCTTTTTGCTTATTTTCTCATGACTTCCAGGCAAGAACTGTATAAACTTAATGTATTTTTTGAGGTGTCAAATGTAAAATTGAAATATAAATCAAAAATGAAATAGCATGCAACATAATACCTTAGATACTGATGAACTAAAAGTCAAACAAAAATGAATATGGTTTTGCTTATATTCTCACATAATGTTGTTCATTAAACTGCAGTTTATGTCCAAAGTTATTTTAAAAGCACTATGCATGTATGTGCATTTAATTTAAAAGAAATATAGTCAATCATAGATATTGTTTTCAAAGATATTAAATATCTATAATTTGAGAAAATGTATTCATTCACTGACAATTCTGACCATGAGATGAAATAACTCTTGATATTGTACAAGTAAACTCATTTAACATTTGATGTGAGGCACAATAGTCAGTCAAACATTTCCTTCCTGTGCTTGTGATCAGTTGTTTTTCTTCTTGTTTTTCAACTCTTAGCAGCCAAGCCAAGCATTAGTGTTCATAATGTGCAGCAGACGTTTTTTCTGATGGCTGAAAATAAATGACTTGGATCTGCAGAAGAGGTGAATACGGCCTGTTGAGAAAAACATGCATATAATTCCAAGGGAAAATGTTTTACAGAGAAAACTGATACTATATAAAACAGTCCATTACCACTGAGTTCAAAAGCTGCATCCACTTTCCCAACAAAGCTAGGCCAATCCGTTTGAATTTTCCTTGGAAATCCAGGATCCATCACACTTCTTTTCTCATCATAACTAGAAAAAAATAGGGAATTTTAGTTTTCTGTAAATGTCTAAAATGAGAGATATCTGATAAACCTGTTTTCTTATGGTTGAATTGATCTGTTTTCTCCTCCTAAACAACATGATTATTAGATCATGACATTTGAAAAAAATCTACCTGAAATAGTAGTATCCTGTGAAAAAGTAGGTCTTTCCATGTTCACTGACATGAACAGCAGCATCTATTTGTTTTACTGATTCTGGAAATCCAAACTCATAGATGGAGCCATAGTAGCTCTTTGACTCCAGTTTCTGAACCACCCAGTATTTAGGACCTAATAAAATACAGTTCAAAAGATTGGAGTCAGTATGATTTTTTTTAATGATTTTGAAAGAAGTCTTTTCTTTTGAGACATTACAAATGTATTTACTTTCACTTTTGATCAATTTAATGCATCCTTGGTGAATAAAAGTATTAATTTCCTTAAAAAGCCTAGACTTGAGCCTAAAATTTTGAATGGTACATGGATGATAGCAATGATTGAATTGATCAACAACACAACTAAAGGCTGTGCTGTATCGTGAATAAGTCACGGCTGAAGGGCGTTGTTTGCAACCCCTTCAGCCGTGACTTATTCACGATACAGCACTAGCCTCGAGTACATTATTGCTTTTATAAAACGGTTACCACACAATACAAATATTAAAACAAATATATGTATCAATGCAACTATGAAGTAAAATCACTAAAAGCCTTCCTTCCGCCGGAAAAAATAGTCCCTGACCGTGAACAGCAACAGAAGTTACATTATTACGCCATTAGGTGGCGGCAAAGACTGTCTTTAAGAGTGTGTCAGTCAGCATTGAAGACTTTTATATTGAAAAGACTGAACTGTTTTGAACACGGAACAAGACGCAACTGACAAATGCTTTGACTATCGCTGTCAGTCACGGGAAAACCCATTAACTGAAAGGACAAGATATTGCAGCGGACATTTAAACAGATTTTTTATTATGAACATAGGACTGACCTGAAGGAAAATGCTAAATCTGAATGCAGGTAATAAACTCGATCACTCAATCTCTTTCTCACAATACTCTTCTACATTATACAGTAAGCTTCAATGAACAATATCAATTGAGAACATACAGTCTACGTTGCTAAGAGTGGTTGCTAAGGGTGTTGTGTAGTGATACACAGAACTGTTGGGTGAAGCGGTCATAGCCGTGTTTTATCGTGAATCAAGGACAGGAACTAACCGTTTTATAAAGATGTTTAAATGAATCAATTGTCAAAATAACATTCAGTACATGGTAATTATCATATTCAGCAAAGCCTTCAATTTATGAAAATTCTTTCTTTCTAATATTCACAACTGATTTGACAGCATGCTATTATTTATTTTTACCTGTGAACACATAAAGCACTCGTTTTGAAGGAATGTCATAGGCTGCATCTACAGGTGAGGTGATGCTTGGTAGAAAAACACTCTGAGGACCTTCTCTTAGTCTGTTCCAGTATGTCTTCCAGTTGGTTCTCATCCACATGTAACTAGAGACATGTACAAGACCTTATACTTTGTAATGGGCAACTCAAAAACGTCCATTATTTTCTATATTTATCATTTAAAATTTTAATTTGGTAATAGAGGAATGATTAAATGCTTCACCTGTTTTTAAAGAAAATAATTTCTTTTCCGAGTATTGTCACTGCATCAAGAGAAAAGTTTGGATCACACTTATTGGGGATTTCAAGTGTCTTCTGTTGTTTTGTTTTCTTTCCTTTAAAAAAAAGGAAACAAATGACCATCATTTCATTCAGTAAAACAAAAAATGTTTCTTTGGTAAAGTGACTCACCATACAGAGCCTGAATCCCCAGTGTGTCGTCTCTTGGCAGTGTGTACGTTGCAGCGTTGATGAACTTGTACTTTGGATACATAAGAGCGGTGGAGTCCCTTGAGTGAGACAGACCCAAAGAGTGACCGAGCTCATGTGCTGCCACCGTGAACAGATTGTATCCTGGAGTGCCATCCACATCAACACAATTAATGATAATTAAGTGTTGTTATTATTATTATTATTTAGTTAAATGAAAATCTTTTATTTTTATTAATTTATATATAACAACAGATTACTTCTAATAATAATACTTTATACTTTTTTATAATTATTATTATTATTTAATTAAATAAAACCAGCCTGCATTTTGTATTTATTTATAAAAAATATTATTATTATTATTATTATTTACTTAAAAATCAGTCTGTATTATTTATTTATTTATAATAAATTAATAATAATAATAAAACTAATAATAATAATACTTAATACTTAATTATTATTACCATTATTAAATTAAATAAAAATCAGCCTGTATTTTTTATTTATTTATAACAATAATAATACAAATTTACAATTATTATTATTATTATTATTAATAATACAAATGTATTATTATAATTAAATATTAATAATAATAACAATAATAATAATAATAATAATAATAATTATTATTATTATCATCATTATTATTATTATTAATATTATCCTTATTATTATTATTTTAAAATTTGGACCATCGTTCTTAAATCATGCCCCATCACCCATGGTTCTGCATTGCTATTGCAACTCTATACCCTTTGCCAATTGAACAGTTGCATTATGTGAATGATTCAATGTTCACCGTGCTGTACCTGATCTGCCGTGTCCCGCTGTCCATGTTTCATCATCGTCAAAGTGAACATCTCCTCCAGTGCCCTCTCCAGGCTCAAAAGCATGAGCTAGCACCCCTCCAGGCCCATCGAAAGGGAAGAAGTCTCCATGAGCTATGTATGAATGAAACTGCAGGTTTTCAGATGTTTTCGAAATGTAAGAGTGAAGAAAATACATTAGATTAGCTTAAAATGTACCTTTGGAGAGAAAAGAGAAGGTAATATCTGCCTTGCCATGGTTTACTTGGACAAACTTCAGAGGAGCAGCATCACTCCATATTTTTAGAGCCAAACGCAAGGAGTTCTCCACCTCTTCTCGACTGAGATCTGGGGTATATCTCGCAATCCTGCAGGATTCGTATAAGCCACATTTTACAAAAGACATGTTGCAATCTAAGAAGATTTAACGGGAGGAATAGCAAACAAACAAAATCCTGAGGCTTTTCTCAGTCAATAACACTAGAACCTATTAAAAAACCAAGACAAACTTGATGTGTAATCCATTTTTTTGAAGAAATACTCATAAATTTGGATGATAATACTGTAAATCCATAAAACAAGTAAGAGGTAATTGTGCCGGACCTGTAAGTGATGGTGTTGCTCTTCCACTTGTTCCGTCCAGGATAAAAGCTGAAGTTCTCCACATCAGGTACTCCACATCTTGCCTCTTTCATCACATTCACCGTTTTCTGATCCAGAAGACCACTTTCCTTCAGGTCAAAGAAATGTTGCATTACTCTGATCTTCTCCTTCATGAGTTCTGCATGCCTCTTACTGCGACTGCGCATCTTCAGGTGATAGAACTGACGCAGATATTTCTGTCAATCAGTAAAGCAGCTTTAGTCTACTTTGATGTAAATATTTTTTCAGTATTTACAATACATTTCAAATGAACATAGATAATTATTATTTACTTTTAATAAATAGGCTAATGATTATGAATAAATAAGTCCCCTTGTAGTCAATAATTTTATCCCTTAAAACTCATATTAGATCACCAAAATGACATTTCCTCTGAAAAAAAAATATCTTCATGCCTTAAAATAGCTTGAATGTATCTCTACAGTCTTGCTGCATTTAGTATACGCGGAATCATGAATATGCAAATTAGCCGCCTCCACTCACTCACTCACACGAGCTCAGACATCCACTCTGTAGTAAACACTGTACCATGGTATTGCTCTTTACAACGTCAGACACATAACGGTAATTAATATGATAAGCCTTTTGCTTGGCTAAGTTATCAAACAGCTAATAATGTGTTGCTAATGTTACACAAACCATGTTCCCGTTCGCCGTCACAGTCTGCCTTCTGAAAATCGGCATCCTTATAAACGCTTTGAACAACTCAAAACGTCAGTGGAGAAATGTATAGTCCATCATAACATCGTAATATACATCATATACATAACTCGCCCGCTATATTGCTAAATGTACCCGATTTTTCATATCAAGAGTTATATCCCGGGATAACCTGGCTTCTCTCGAGACTCTCCTGCTTCAGAGCGGTCATAAGCTGCGTCTCGTTTCGAAGGCCGCGTCCTCCGGAGGCCGCGTTTGAAGGCTGTATACGTCATCGAGGCGGTCTGATTTAAGAAAAATAACCGTTAGATTGCAAAGTAAGACATAAATTACAGTATTTTACACTTCACAAGGAATAACAGTAAATTTTATTATGGTTACTTTTCCTAAATAAGACATCCTTGATGACATATTATGCAGCCTTCAAATGTTAATGATAATTATATGCTAAAGTCTGCCAGCACGTTGACGTGGTTGGATAAAATGTAGTTTGTGACGTATAAGAAACACCTGCGATTTACCGCGTTTTTGAAACTGCCTTTTTTCACTGCAGTTTTAGGGAGAAAATATTCAGCAATGGTGTTGACTTATGAATTTGCACATGGTTTGTCTTAAAAACACCACATAGACAAATAAAAAACATTAAAAACTTGATTTTCACCACAGGGGGACTTTAAAATAATGAATTATTAATAATTACATAATTAATAATTTTATTTACTTTCCTTTTCCTGTACTATTATTATTAAGTATTACATGAAAATGATGTTAAATTAAATTGAATAAAATTATAATTAGTATTTATTTTTTTTATAATTTATAAATAATATAATATATTAATGATTTTTAGTTTTCATTTACTGTAAAATACCACTACTACTACTACTACTACTAATAATAATAATAATAAAATCATTATTACTTATTACTGACATTATTATGAAGCATTCACTGCAGGAATTTTTTATGTCATGTTGCACCACCTACACCAAATGTATCTTTGAAATGTTAGTAATATGACTCAAACACTAATGCAATCTGTCTAATACAAATCAGAGATGCTCAGTGAAGTAAAATATGTTGGATAGCCTAGAGAGAAACATAATGCCAGACAAACCTCAGCATGTTGGATGTCCTCTGGGCCGGGGCTCTGAAGAGTCACACGTGAGGTCCTTACAATGTCTGTATTCACCATCCAACACAGCAAGATCCAAGGCCACAACCAGCTCATTTTGACCATGGCACACTCATGTTCTCGTTTTTATGTCTGTGTCTTATACAACTCAAGCATACCTTAAGATAGTAAGTGATGATCACGTGGGACCCGGGCCCTCAAACAAGAATTTACTGTCAGGTATTTAGTGGCTTTTGTCATCCACAAAATGAGGTCACGTCTAGCTTTTCATCAGAAGTCTTAGTTGGCTTTACAGGGGAGTGAAGCGGATTATGACTGTTGTCATGATATGTAGTAAATAATTTTATATTCTGTTCATTTTGTATTTTCTTAAATGTTCATTTTGCATGAAAAACAAGTGCTTTTCTTTATTACAATCATAAATACATGCTGATTAGTGCATATTCAGGCTAAATACTTTGGTTTACCTCAGTCATGCAAGTGCAGAGCTGAATGCAAACGAGTTATTTTCTTTAGAAGTAATGATACAGTCATAAATTTTATGATTGTCTTTTTGCCAGATGAAAAATACATTTTAATTTACATCACTTTCTGACTTTTTTTGATACATTTGAATATTTAAAATGTTCCAAAGACATTAAACAGTACTTGCATTTATCACATGAAATACAATGCTATACAATTCAGTACAACATAATTAATACCATCTTTACAGGTGAAGCCGAGCCACTTTAGTGAATCACCAAAATAATGATTGCAATTAGATTTAGGAACTATTAGTCTAATGAATGTCCATTAACATCCAAGCCAGGAAGTTGTTTTATCTGCTCCAATAATTTCCTTTAGTTTGACGTCATATTTGTACACATCTGAGCCAACAAAGAAATGAAGATAACCTGAAACAAGTATAGTGATGGATAAAAGTTATGTGACAGAAAACACATGTTAGATAAATTATAGACCAAGTGTAATCAATCTAATACCCACCATCTTTATAAGTTGCTGCACTTATGGGTCCATTTATTTCTGGGAAATCATCAGAAATGTTACGTGGGCTTGAGTCATTCATAGTCTTGTTGTGTTCATTATACCTATGAGAAAAAACATTTTCTGGGTCATTCATGTAGTTAAAGCTGATATTAGTGATACATTGCTGTTGTATCTCTATAGTTCACCTCCAGTACTGATGTTGGGTGAAGAATAGGGTGTGTACAGTTTTGTGAATGTGGACCGCAGAATCTATCTGCTGGACCCATGACGGGAACCCCAGACTGCTGATGTTTTTCGGTCTGCCTTTTACTTGGGATCCTTTCACGGTCCAGAAAATCGTCCCTGTGTTGAAGGTAGCACAGAGAATTTATGTTGTTTAATATCTTGAAGGCAATACAGAGATGCACAATGTCAAACAATATCCGTATTATTCCGTATATTCCGTACCGTTGAACAGATATGCTGTTGACCGCTGAGGGACCCAATAAGCAGCGTCGATCTTACAATCAATTTTTGGCATGAAATTGCTGATGGGGCCTTCCTTTATGTCATTTTGATTATTGTGCTTGATCCACAAGTACCTAAAATAGTACAAAGAGTTATATTTAACAACCCTATATGATAAAAACTGTACATGTGATATAAGGATGTAAATATTCCAAAGAATTTAATCAAGAGCATGAAGACCTTTATATATTTTTAAATACATCATGCCATCCAGGAGTCTTAAGAAGTTAGGTGGAGATATTTGACACTGTAATGGCAGTATGGGTGTTTGTTTCCAAATTTAATTGTGAGCAGTTTAAAATAAAGTCACAACTGTGAGAAATAAAGCTGCAATTGACCGTTCGCAAAGACCCACCCCCTTTAGTTACTGTTGCTATGTCCGACAAGCCATGTCGATCTCTCGCCACACATCATGTTCTCACGCAGTGAAAAGTCGCGGAGCAAAGAGGACACTGACAACGCGTCAACAGACAAGACAGAGCAGGTTACTTTTGATATGAAACAAAGTCTCAAATTTCAAATTTTGTCATTTTTAAAGAAATTTAAACAATAAATACCGTTTTGTGGCTCTTTAATGTGTCGTGACAGATCGCTGTAGCGCCTCAGTTCAAGCGGCTTGTAAACCAATCATCTCTTCCTACTAGTTCATTTATAGCATCAAATAAACATGAATGAACATCATAAGGAATGTTGTTTCAATAGCGGAAAGACGTCAGTACACACCATTTTTCAAGTTCAAGTCCACCTACGTTAATCTGCTAACTCCCCTGACTGCTTTGTCGGACAAAATGGCGGATTTGGCGTTATGATTGGTTAGATTGCCTGTCAATCAAACTCCTGACGAAGGGTCAATTGTGAGATATAAAGTCACAGTTGTGAGAAATAAAGTCATAATTGTGCTATATAAAGTCATGGTGTCATCAATGGTAAGACATACATGAAATTGTGAGAAATAGTCGCACTCGCATCTATGAGAAATATAGTCACAATTATGAGATATAAAGACACAATTGCAAGAAATAATGTCACAATTGTGAAACAAAGTTACAGTTGTAAGAAACACAATTGTGAAAAAGTAATAGCAAAAACTTGCAATTACAAGAAAAACTTACAACTGTGAGATAGTTGTAATTATAAGAAATAAAGTCGCAATTATGAGAAATAGTCGCCACTGTGAGAAATAAAGTCATAATTGTGAGATAAAGTCACAATTGTAAGGAATACTTGATGTTCACAATCAGTCACAATTATGAGAAATAAAGTAACAATTATGAGAAAAAAAGTCACAGTTGTGAGAAATAAAGATGCAATTATAAGAAATAAAGTTGCAATTACAAGAATATATAAACTGAGATATAAAGTTGCAATTGTTAAAGATAAAGTTGCAATTATGAGAACAAAAGTCACATGTGCAGAAGATGAATTTAATAACCATACTTCAAAAGCTCATATTAATTCACTTTTTTCCCCCGAATGGATTTTAAGTGTCAGCCAACATTATGTGATCGACATACTTATCCCTGAAGAAGAAAACAGCCTCTCCTACAGTAGTCACAGCATCAAAAGTCAGATCGGGATTACATGTGTCCTTGAATGACACAGGGAAATATGAACCACTGTACCAGGGGCTGCTGGGATAGCTCCAGCTAAATCTTGAAGATGGAAAGGGCCTTTTGTCCCTTGGCCCTGTTGGACAGGGAAAAAAAAAAAACAGAGATCTCTCATATAAATGTGGAAACTGAACAGTGCCTCTGTTCCCACAATATTACAATTTCACAGTTATAGACTTTGAAACATGATTTATGTTTTACCATAGAGTGTATTGATGTTCATGATATCTTCACTAGAGAGCAGATTGTGTGTTTTCCTGTGTTTATACGTCGGATACATCACTGATTCTGGGTTTTGCGAGTGTTTCAAACCAAGTGCATGACCAAACTCATGTGCAGCTACTACATATAGGTTAAATCCTGAAGAAAAACGAGAGAAAACAAGTTAGCTGTTTCCAATAAAATAAAATAAAATAATTAAAGTGTATTTTACCTTTGAACCCAGCCGTCCATGCTTCAGCTTCATCAAAATGAACGTCCCCACCGATGCCTTCTCCTGGGCCAAAAGCATGGGCCAGTGTGCCGTCTGGACCATCAAAGGGGAAGGAGTCACCGTGTTCTAGATGTTCATTGCAGAATAAATGACATGGCAGATGAATAACATTGCCTTCAAAGGTAAATGTGCATGTAAGTGGATGCTAGCTTACCATTTCCAACAAACTCCACCATGATGTCTGCCTGGTGAGAATATGACCGCAGGAAAGTGAGAGGGCTGGCCTTTGCCCATGCATCCAGAGCCGACGCGATCAGATCGTCAACCGTATTCACTGGTAAGTCACTGGTATACCTCCCGACACTATAAGATTGCACCGCTTACATTACCATACATGGTGGACAATCAAAATGAAGAGCATTTTATGTAACGTATACAAGTTAAATGTGGTATTTACCCATAAGTGATGAGGTTTTTCTTCCACCTGTTTCCACGTCTGTGACTGTAATCCTCCACATCTGAGATGCCACATCGAGGAGTCCTCATGACAGCGAGGGTTTCTGGGTTTAGGGTTCCTGTCCTATTCAGCCCAAAAAAGCTCTGCATATCCTTCAGTTTGGAAGAGAAAGAGGGACGGCTTCTCCTCCTGCGGCCTGTAGGATCCGCTTGGAAACTGTAGAAGTGCTGCAGGTATTTCTGCAAGAAAACGTGCAGGAACCACCACAGTGAGTATCAACTATTGTCTTTTCCCTCTCCCTTCCTGTGTTTTATTCACTTCATAGGCTTCATTTTTGTATGCTTTTAGGTTCAAGGAAAAAACAGTTGCATTTGTATATTTTCATTGTTTTACACTAGCAGTTTTACTCAAATGTATGTTCTTTTACATGTTCAATTGCAAACATTCACATTAAACACGAACAAATAAACATGATAAATGTGAAGTTATTTGTATTTTAGCTCATGTATAAATAGAATGAATGAATAGAGAACATAATTCAGTTACTAATTAAATAATTTGATAGTGAGAATGGAAGATGACCACCAATATAGACACAAAATCTCTATTAGAATTGTGGATTGTTCCTCCTGAGTTCATTAAGAAAACACACACACACACATATATACATATGTAACATACATATACATACATACATATACATTATATATATATATATATGTGTGTGTGTGTGTATATGTATGTATGTGTATGTATGTATATATATATATATATATATATATAATATGCAAATGACAGACTTACTGTTGCCAGGGACAGGTCATTCTGAGCAGGTCTCGTTGGATGTACCGATCCATCATCTTCAAGTGGTAAAGGTGCTGCATGATACTGACCAAAAATGCCAAAGGCACAAACCAGACAGATCAAAACCTGCATCTCCGCTCTTCAGACCACAGAAGCTTCTGAAAATGGCCAGTCCAAGGAGACATTGAAAGTCTTAGCTGATGGGAATGCTTTTTAACGTACTATTATGACTCAGACAGTGCCAAGACCAGGAAAACCTCAAGCTTAGGGAGTGGTTTGCTCTGGTCACAAGAAAAGAGGGATCCTGTCTAAGATGTGTCAGATTATACGCATCAAAGGCATTTACCTTTAAAAAGTGGTAAAGCAATTCCTAGATTTCACATGGGATTGTTTGAGTGGTATCCACCATATTTCCTGCAGTATTTCATGGCCAATTAAATGTCTTTTCCATTATCTGCTGATTGTTGGAGAGAATAGAATGAAAAAAAATAATAAAGTAAATAAAAACATCTGGAAAAAGTCCCCCACCATAAATAGCTCAAATATCAACAATGTTTTGCACAATGGAGTGTTAACTTGCAGTATATCTGGTGATCTGCTCCATTTATACATGAATGCACAGTTATTTTCTTTCCTTGGTTTTCCTTGAGAATCTGGCAGAATACTACACAAGTCTAGTTGTGTAAATATTTTTATTTAAACATTCTTGTTTTCTTTTCTTTTAAAAGCTGATACAACAGTTTATCTATAAATACTTTTTGATACAATCTTTACAATTTCAAAGATGAAAGTTTTAGCTTTTTACACCAGCATTTGCTCTTAAAGAAAGTGAAACTTTACTTTATTATTATACTGTTCATTGCACCAATGTTCTTGGAATACATCATCACTGGAATTTGAATGCTTTCACAGTTTTGAGACCAATCAGAGAGTAGCTATTCATAGTAGTCCTGTCCTTTAAGGTATATAATTTATAGTTAAAATAAATTTCCATATGCAGAAAATGAATGGGGTCCTGACTATTACATTCTATCAAACTGCTCATGCCTGAAACCGGTGACTCTACTTTCATGTTTCTTGTGTTTCACCATTAATTCACTCGCTCGTTTCATAAAAACACAACTGTCACCAATTTTGGGGTTTCTGTTATCGAATAGTGAAAATGACTGCATTTTTATGACGTTAATATTGTAATATATTTTTTATATATATATATATATATATATATATTGTAAAATTGTTTCACTGTTCGTATTTAATATCTACCTATTTATTTTTTGGTGAGTATCCATAATAAGCAGAATAATGTACAGCCAGATATTATGGCAAAATATATATGTGCCATAAGAACCAGCTAATCATACATTATTTCTTAATTTAATGTAATTTATGCAAGTATTAGTAATGCTTCCATAGTTTTGAGGCCTTTAGTTAATTTTCCTTTCAATTTCTATTTAATTTGTTTTAGGAGAATAAAGGGATGTGTCTCGAGACATTTTTTTGGTGTTGGATTCCAGTAAAGCAGACGTTGCATAAAACCTTCTATAACTGCTTTTTTGGTGTATAGATCTAAAATGGGTAACCTGAATGGGTAGGAGGACAGAATTTAAAGAAACGTGTAATTTTAAGTTACAGTCCAAGAAATGCCAGCAAAGGAATGTTTGCAGCAGATGTAATTGTGGGCTCACTGACTTTCTGCCATAAAATGCTAAAGTGGTTAATTGTAAAATTGTTTGTGGTGAGGAGAATAAATAAAATAAAATTCCTTGTACAACTGGGCTCCATTTGTAGCATGTACAGTACAATGTAATCAGACTCCAGACAACCCAGGGAATGTCTAAAAGGGTGGAAAACATTGTTCTTTCTCACGTTCATCAAACATACCGGCAAAAAAAAAGGAAAAAGGAAAACACATCCTGAAACATGCAACAGCATTTCCCTTCTTGGACACACTGAGCCTCACATGCCTGCCAAGAGCCCTGCCAGGGTGCCTTAAAGCAAGAAGGAAATAGCCAATTTAATTTCAACAATCATCATGATTGAACAGATCTATTATCATTTAGTGACGGAAATACAACTTCTTTAGTTTAAGCAAACATACAGTATATATATTATATTTACACAATTAACAGCTCGCCTCATATGTCTCTGTGGCATCTCGTTTTCTGCAATGATTTCATAATACATAGCCGTGAGCCAGTAATCCACAGGTTGCGTTGCATTGCACAACTCACAACCACTCACCCTCGCAAAAGACAATCCTTGTTATCATTGAGGCAATCATACGGTTAATTCTTTTGAACAGTAAGAAATTGCATTGTTTTAGGCTTCATAAGAACTGCTAGAAGATCTAATACAAACCCCATTTACAGAAAAGTTGGGATGTTTTGTGAAATGCAATAAAATCAAGCATCTGATTTGTTAATTCTCTCTAACCTTTATTTAACTGACAAAAGATTTCCAATGTTTTCACTAGCCAAATTAATTGTATTTTGTAAATATAAACAAATTTTGGTTTTGATGGCTGCAACACATTCCAAAAAAGTTGGGACAGAGGCACGTTTAAAGGGGTGGTTGATTATGATTTCACTTTTTTAACTTTAGTTAGTGTGTAATGTTGCTGTTTGAGCACAAACAACAGCAAAGGGAGATATTTTCTTTTAAAGAATACTCTGTTTAAGGACTACAACAAACGGCTGGTAGGGACTACAGCGAGCTTCTTCCCGGGTTAGTGACATCACTAACCCTAAAATTTACATAAACCCTGCCCCCGAGAACACGCAACAAGGGGGGTGAGGCCATGTTACTGCATTACAGTACGTAACAAATGCAATAGCATGTCATAAATGCAAGATGACAACATACGTTATAACCGTAATTAAACTAAACTATCTTCATGCAGCATATATTCTCTGGCTCTGTAGGCATCTTACAACAGTTCCCACACAACCGATTTATATTATCATGACAGAATATGCTAATTAATGACTTTAAGATATCTCACATCAGATACATAAATGCATCAACTAACCGTTCAGAAATGTCCTGTTACATTCAACATGTTGTCACTTCTTTTTGAGTCTCTCCATCATTGTCCAACTCCGGTTTGAACATAAAAGGCTGAACAGTTTCTGACATTTTCAGTGAGTCTGCGTGAGGTAATGTTAATCGGAGCTGCTAACACGAGCTCCTGAAACTCCGCTCTCTTCTTGAAAGCAGCAGCTCATTTACATTTAAAGGGACACACACAAAAACTAAGTGTTTTTGCTCACCCTCAAAAAGTGACAAATTTAATATTCTATAAAAAAAAATGATCTGTAGGGTATTTTAAGCTAAAACTTCACATACACACTCTGGGGACATCAGAGACTTATTTTACATCTTGTAAAAGTGGCATTATATGAACCCTTTAAGACTGCGTCACATCAACTTTCCTTTTAATTACGCTTTTTAATCGTTTGGGTTTTGCAAGCAAAATTTTTGCCCAATTTCACTTGATACAAAATTTAAGCTGCTCAGCACTCTGTGGTCATCATTGTCTGATTCCCCTTTTAATGACGGGCCATACATTGTCAATAGGAGTCAGATCTGATAGCCAGTCAGTCATCCACATGTGTCTATGAAATCATGCTATTGTATCACATGCAGAATGAGACCTGACATTGTCTTGATCTAATAACCATGGACTTCCAATGAAAGATGTCATCCTGATGGCAGTATATGCCTCCACGTTAATGGTATCTTTACACATATGCGAGTCACCCATGCCGTTTGCACTGATGCACCCATATACCATGACAGACGTTTCCTTTTGCACTTGTCGCTGATGAAAGTCTGGATGGTCACTTTCATCTTTGGGACTACGAACTTAACGTCCTTTTTTCCCCCCCAGAAACAAGCTTAATCGAGGACTCATCTGATCTCAGCACACATTTCCACTGTCTTTTGGACCATATGAGATGAGTTCGGGCCCAGAGAACTCACTGCCGTCTCTGCATAGAATTGATGTATAGATTTCTCCTTGTGTAACAGAGATTCAAGTTGCATTTCTTGATGCAGAGTCAGACTATGTTCAGTGACACTGGTTTTCCATAGTACTCAAAAGCCCATATGGCTATATTTAACACAGCAGCATGACAGTTTCTCATGCAGTGCCATCTGAGGGCTCAAAGGCCAGGCACATTTAGCTGAGGTCTCCTGCCTTGCCCTATGCATACTGAGATTTCTCTGAATTCCCTAAAGTGTTTTCACAATATTATGCATGGTAGATGGTGAATGTCCTAAATTCTTTGCAATTTTGCATTGACAAATTGCTGGCAAAGACTGAGATGCTCCTTTTAAACCCAATCACGATAATCTGACCAATTACCAATTCACCTGCTTATTGAGGACTGTTTCAAAACAGTTTAACTTGGATACTCGGAAATATTTTCTTTGTACTTTTGTCAGCTAAATAAAGGTTAAAGAGATTAAAGAGTTTTTTTTTTTATTACATTTTACAAAATGTCCCAACTTCTCTGGAAATGGGGTTTGTATATGAGGTTTGAGAAGGACATACGATGAGTATGTATGTTAAAAATGATGAGTATTTTCAAATGAATGCGATGAATATCACTCAGGATATCTCTTTCACATAGGTCCAATATTAGGCAACAACATTTGTCATCACAGGATAATGTATTGCCAATGTTATTTTGGTGCTTGTTTTGCTATTTTTAATAGATCAGTCTCTTCCGCAATGTGACTGGATAAGCAAGATTTTGCAAGACTATATCCACATGATGACAAAGATTGAAATCATTGCAATCTGGAATAATGTGACTTCACTGTGATCTGTAAATGCAAAAAATGAATGAATAAACACCCTCAAAATAAACAAGGGCACCAAACCAGTACTAAACTATAATATTATATGTACATTATTAAAATATTATTTAGACAATGCTGTCATATTTTTTAAGGTTTGTGTAGGCAAGATATTCAGTGAATAATGACTTGGAAGGGGTACATGCTCTTTGAGACTGACTCGTTGATATATTTTAATGAAGGACTTGCATATTTTTATGGTTGCATTAGAAAAGAAACCTTTGCATACTGTTGTATAAGGTACACCTCTACATTTAATTTCAGACAAGACTTGGCAGAAGATTCAGAGAAACACATTGTCTAAATTTATTTAAAAAGCAAATTATCTAGAAACAACACCACAACAACTGAAGCAGCAAACTTTGTGAAACACAAAATTTAGGTAATTGTCAAAACTTTAGGCTACAACTGTTCTCCTTCATTAGTTTGCTATCTGACCTATACAATTAGTATGCTACACATTCCTCGATGAAAAAACATCTGCTCAACTTTAGTGCAGCGCAGTTACATAATTTAAACTATTCACAGAGTGCCAGTGGAACTGGAGAGGTCTCTACTGCCATCTCCTTGTGTCAAGTCGTGTGACACATAAACCACAGGCATTCTCACCAACAGACGGGGCTATAGAGAAAGAAACGCATCATGTTTTCATCCAAACTTATCACAAGAAGGTTCTAACCTAGTTAAAGGGATAGATCACCCAAAAATTTCACTTTTTTGTCATTGTTCATTCACCCTCTTGTTGCAGAACTGTATAACTTTCTTTATCTATGGAGCATAAAAGAAGATATTTTGAGAAATGTTGCAGTGCTTTGGAATGGAAGACAATGGTGACTACTAAAACTGTTTGGTTATAATATCAACATTCTTTTAAATGTCTTCCTTTGTGTTCCACAGAAAAAAAAAAAAAGTCATACAGGTTTGGAACGACATGAGGGTGAGTAAATGATGAGAGAATTTTAGAAACCTACCATTAGAAAAACACTACAAGTAATACCCAAGCAGGAAAAGAATGCTTTAATGTGACCAAAACATTCCATTTTCTTTTAAAGTTGGCATGAAATGAAACATTTCTGGATGCATGTTATGACTTATGAGTTATGATGGGTTTCTTTTTTTTTAACCTCATAATGTTTAATCAGAATGTCATAGCTGGAACTTCGGGGGAAAACGTCATACTTCTATCTGGTGATGTATGCAGGACTTCTCCAATCCTTTAGTCTGCTTAAACCTTACCCTGCAAGCTTGCGTTTATCTGCAACTCCCAAAATCCAATCAACAAGCAATAGACAGAACCAAGTCCCTGCCTTACATTTTTCTTTTTTGAGAATCTGTTACACTCGGATGCAGTGTTGTGGGTAACGCATTACAAGTAACTTGAGTTATGTAATCAGATTACTTTTTAAGTAACGCATTACTTTTTCAATTTACAACAAAATATCTAAGTTACTTTTTCAAATAAGTAACACAAGTTACTTTTTCACATTTATTGACTGGCAGCTCTCCTGTCCCCATGTTGAGAGAAATAAAGTGCAGAGGTGTTGGGTGCGCTGTGTGAACATGATGGTTACTGTAGTTCTAGATAAAATGTGAACATGCATTTACTCAACTCACTTTCACAAAAACATTCAGTATTGCTCAAAATGAATAAAAACAGTGAAATGCAATCTCAGAATTTTAAGCAAATCTATAATTAAATATATTAAATTACACAAATATACTTTATGTATATAATCTCACTTTATTAACCAATGTCTGACCTTCGATGTTCTAATTCAACCATACTAATAAGCAAAAATTTCTCCAGTATCCTATTCTTCTTTAATCTAGAATGACAGCACAGCTGAAAGGTTTGTTTGAGCAGCGCCCTCTACTGTACAGGTGTGAATTTGCATTTCCTTCAGCCTGTATTATTCATTTCACTTTTGGTGTGAAAGGGCCTTAACATTTGCCAAAAATAGAACTTTTTGTTGTTATTAAAAAACAAACAAGCAAGCCCAACCCAGATGAGAAAAAGTAATGCAACTAGTTACTTTTTTAAGGAGTAACACAATATTGTAATGCATTACTTTGAAAAGTAACTTTCCCCAACACTGCTCGGATGTACGATCTGTCTCTACATCTGTTTCTTCGCGTTTTTAATTTACCAATATGCTATCAACAGTAATAGACAACACCATACTCAAAATATAAAATGTGTAAAAGGTATTTCTATACTAAATTGTATAATTTATCAATGGTATCTTTATCACTTAATTGTGTCACTAAATTTAATACAAGAGAGAAAGTGTCTTTTAGAAGTGTTGTCTTGAATGTGTACATGCCTAAACTGACAAGTTCCCTTCAGCTTCAAAACAAAAAAGGTTCATATTTACTCTATGAGTGCCACATGATATTCCAACAGAGTCCAAATAGAGTGTGTAAGATTACTAGTGTTCACCAATCCTGTCATTTAGTCAGAGTTCTCCTCATTGCTCGAGTGCAGCAGTGCACATTCCTGTCTCCTGCTTTGGCTGCTTCTCCTCTTCCTCCGGCCAACCATCCTAAGCCTTCGGCGGATGATGTCTGGAACACAAATAACACCTCTGATAAGCCTATATCCATGGGAAAGTGACAGAATAAATGGTTGAGAGTGTGTACTCACCACCCACGTTCTCGTAGTCTTGCTGGTGGTCGTGCCAGTAGAGACTGGTGGAAGATCGACAGTGGCGATAGAGACGCGTATGGAGCACAGACAGGGTGAGAAGCACTAAGAGGAAGCCCAGAGCGCCTGCTGCCCACACGGCCTCATCAGTACGTGGGATGGGTATCCTCTCCCCCTTCAGCGGCCCTTCTATATGAGGAGACATTGAGTCTGGGACTCCACACTGTCCAAGCTCCCCGCATTCAGATCCAGACCTCTGTGCCTTTGTGTCAGTTTTGACGCGATGCCTCTCACCTTCCACTATAGTTTTCTTATGTGTTTTTCTGTCTATTTGGTATTTATGTCTTTCTGTCACTTTATTCTGTGGAAATTGCTTCTCTGCGTCAATTGTCTTGTCTTTGTCTCCAGACTTCTCAGAGTCCTTTGCTGAACTGAGAGATTTTGTAACAGTTAGTATTAAGAATGAGGCCATTTCCTTTGTATTATTTTGTGGTAGAGTGTCTGTACGATTCAGTTTTGCACTGTCTGTGCTGTTAAGTTCTTCTGGTTTGACGTCATATTTCAGTTTCACTTCCTCTGGTGATTGGACATTTCTGATTTTCCTGGTTCTCCTTCTGTTCCTCTGTACCTCAGTGAGACTGAGAGCCTCCATGCAGCAGCGTTTAAGAGACTAGCAATTAAATGAGTATAGAAGGTTAACATTAGCATTTCTATTTACATAAAACGACTGCATCATCATACAAATCATGACTAATGCAATTTCTTCACCTTTAATCTCTCCACTTTGGACATCTTTTGACTGGTGTTCACTGGTTTGTGCACAGGTGCTGGTTTTGTCAAATATAGATTGTACTTTGCCCTTTGGTTTGTACTAGCTTGACTAATATTGGAGGAAATGGAAAGCAACCAATCACAAACCCCAAGTGTGATGTGGGACATCTCTAGCGAGCGACCCCATGAGACCACAGCTAAAGGCTTTGAGAAAGATAGCAGACATGAGATATTTGTCAGAAATGGTGATTTTAAATGCATAAAAAATAACTGGTAACATTTTATACTAAGGTTCAATTTGTTACCATCAGTTAATGCATTAGGTATTGTGAACTAATGGATCTACAATAATGAACATTTTAACACACTACAATTCAAAAATTTGGGACAGTAAGATTGTTTTAAAAGAAATAAATACTTTTATTCAGCAAGGATGCATTAAACTGATCAAAAGTGACAGTAAAGATGTACATTTCTACAAAAAAAAAAAAAAACTATTTTAAATGATTGCTGTTCTTTTTAACTTTCTATTCAATCAAAGATGTTTCCACAAAAATATTAAGCAGCAAATATTAAGCAGAACTGTTTGTTAATATATTTATTTTAAAGTTTCTTGAGCACCAGATTATCATATTAGAAATACTTCTGAAGGATCATGTGACACTGAAGACTGGAGTAATGATGCTGAAAATTAAACTTTTCCATCACAGGAATAAATTACATTTTAAAATATATTCAAATTGAAAATAGTTCTTTTAAATTTTGATAATATTTCATAATATTACTATTTTTACTGTATTTTTGATAGAATAAATGCAGCCTTGGTGAGCAGAAGAGACTTATAAACATTTAAAAAAAAAAAAACTTACTCCAAACTTTTGAACAGTAGCGAAAAGTCATACATTTTAACATTTAAAGTTGTATAAATTAACTTTTTTTTAAAAAATATATTATGAATTAAAATGTATTAAAAAGGGTTAGTTCACCCAAAAATGAAAATTACTCACCCTCATGTCGTTCCAAACCTGTAAGACTCGTCCATCTTTGAAACACAAATGAAGACATTTTTATTGAAATCTGAGCGATTTCTGTCCCTCCATTTCATTGACAGCTACGCAACTACCACTTTGATGCTTCAAAAAATTCATAAAGAGATCATAAAACTAATCCATATGAATCAAGTGGTTTAGCCCGAATTTTCGGAAGAGCTACGATCGCTTTATATGATGAACAGATTGAATGTAGGCTTTTATTCACAAATAAACATTCATCAACGCACACATCAGTTATGATAAACAGAAGCTCAAGCATGTTCTCTTCACGTGCGAGAACCAATGAGGTTCATTCTCATGTGTTACGCAGAACATTTGAGCTCCCGCAAGAACCAATGAGGTTTGTTCTCGTGCATCAAGCAGGTTTAGTTGAGCTTCTGTTTATGTTCGCTGATTAATGTTCATATGTGAATAAAAGCCTAAATTAAATCTGTTCAACATATAAAGTAGTCGTGTCTCTTCAGAAAATTTGGACTAAACCACTCAAATCATATCTAGTTTTACGATCTCTTTATGAAGGAACTTTTTGAAGCGTCAAGTGGTAGTTGCGTAGCTGTCAATGGACGGACAGAAATTGCGCAGATTTCATTAAAAATATATTTTTTGTGTTCCGAAAATGAATGAAAGTCGTATGGGTTTGGAACAACATGAGGATGAGTAAATGATGACAGAATTTTTATTTTTGGGTGAACTATCCCTTTAACAATGAACAATAATGGATTTATAAATTAACCTAGATTAATAAAAGCTCATTAGTAAATGACACATAATGCATTAATGTTAGTTAACTGAAATTTAATGTAAAATGATAGCAAATAATTCTAATACTAAACGTAATCTACATTTGTTTGACGTGAGTCACAGACAAGCATCCAGTGCTCACACCTGTCTCACGAGTTACTGTTGTGAATAGTGACTCACTCTGTGTTGGCTGAGCCACGGGTGAGGTGTGAGGATGTAACGAGGCAGACACGAGTGAGCCAACATCGCCAGACTCCTGTGAGCTTCCGCTGAGACACACGGGTGATACAGAAACACCAGCGCTCCATTCTGTCAGAAACAACACGTTCAGAGCTCATTTATAAAATTAGCTTCAGGTTTACATCTACAGTATGAATACTGTGACTGTGCATTACTTTGAGGTTGTTAAGCCAGCGCTGAGGGGGGCAGTAGAGGTACTCTCCACTCTCGGCTTCAACAGGCCTGTAAGGACCACTGAAAAAAAAAAAAACTTATTTAAAAAACTTTGTTAAAGTTCCACTATTTAAATTGCAATTTAAACTGATAGTTACGCAGAACTACACATTTGAATAAGGTTGGATATTGTTTACATATCTGAAATGACATTCAGATCCGTTAATGGCTTACCATAGTAAATCAGGGTAAGACAAAAACAGAAGGACTGATGATGTATTGACTCATTATTTAAATTTTGTTATTTTGAACCAAAAAAAAAAGTTACATAGTGTACCTTTAAGAGGAATCGGAACTAGAACCGGATCAAATTCTTTACAACCCTTATATTAAAGTAAAAAGGGATAAGGAGTGACAGATAAGGGATCGAGAGTGTGTCTTACTGGGTGGGTATACGGTCATTGTATGTAATGGGTGTGTCCATACAGATGGAATCAGCAGCCTGCACGGGACAAAAGCCAAAGTTACAAGATATTTACTTTTATTAAAAGACCTACTTTTATTAGATACTTTTATCAGATATGATGCATACACACAGCATCCTGCTATTTTAAATGTATAATACAGAGTTGAATTGGTCATTACAGTGAACAATGAACAATGTTGTCAACATGACCCATTTGAGATTCATTTACCTTTATAATATGTTTTGTGTCAATATCAGGGATATTCTGAAATGACAAAAAGGAATATCTTTCAGTCATGTTTTTATAATCACTGTGTATTTGGCACTGAGTAGTTTAGTTTTGTACTGTATAATACAACATATTTTACCGTCTGTGACTGTGGCCAGAGCTCTTGACACACAAGCTCTTCAGGTCCTGGTAGGTCTGTGACTAGATTTGTCTGAAATAATTGTAATAAGATAAGATATTTATCACATGCAATCTCTTAGTTACCACAGATTGTGCTAAAACGTAGTGTCACAAAACTGGATGGATAATAATTATACCGGGGAAATTTTTTGGTTGTAGAGTGAATTGAGCGAAAGTCTAACAATATTTACCTTGCCATTGTCGCAGTGTGTCAGTCTGGAGGGGCAACACCGTGTCACACAGAGACAAATTAATCCAGACAGGAGGATCACCCGACGGCAGCGGCTCATGACTTCATCCGAGTCCAGTTAAATACATTCAATACGGTAAGGTTTACTGTATCTCTGCCACATAATAACAACAACCTGTAGGACTTTGTTAAAGCAGATGTCTGTGTTTAAAAGCGTCTGATGATCCATGCTGAGCTCGAGGATAAAATACACACGTTCACTGTTGAAAAGTTAGTTTTGTTTTACTTACTTAAAGAAACACGAAACCAACACGCTATGGACTCGTTCGACTACTGAGAAAGCCATTGCGAGTCGTAATCAAGCAGACCAGAACCGTCAGAGATGTTTTGAATCCAAGTGTTTAGTCTTGGGTTTCTATATTAACAACATCTAAAGTTTCTCTTTTGACTAGTTAAAAGTTGTCAATACGGAGCGTATCGCGAGTTGTAAACACATCTACACCTTCCATGCACGTACACGTCTTTTGTTTATAATTGTCAGTTCAGCCTGAGATCACGTACACCTTATACACATAATAACATGAGAAATGATCGTGAGTGTTCTGGGATACTCGCATATTTTATCTACGGTGGCTCACATGGTTAAAAATTCGTTTTCGACCTTTCGGACTCCTCGACGTCATCTGCCAACTAGGAACTTGAAAGTCTATTATTTATCAGTAATGTTGCAAGCTATGCTGTTTATTATTATTAATAATAAAAATCAATAAGATTAAAAAAAATGCAATGCTAAATTTCAAGCACATGTAATTTAAGTGAAAGTATGTGAAACTAAAATTGCTTGGACAATAAAACCCAATGGAAACAGTTACAGTTCGATTCAATACATTCATTCATTTACTAATTGGTAGTTGCGCTGCATAAGTAAATTAAAATATTTTGTTATTGTTCTTTTAATGCAGCAACTTTATCATGTGACTAAAGCAGCTTCTTAATCAAAATAGGCCTCTGCTTTTTCCTCTGGACACAATGTGGCACTGACATGTTTACATGTATTGCTATCATAATTTCTAGAGATTTAAAATACATTAATAATAGAGCATTTAAACACTATCCCCCGGTTTCACAGAAAAGGCTTAAGCTAGTCCTAGACTAAAATGCATGTTTGAACTGTTTTAACTGAAAGCAACTTGTACTGAGATATCTTAAAATATGTCGGTGTCAATGATTTGTCTTAAGATGCACACCAGTGATGTTTTATTCTAGTGTATGTTTATAAATGATACTTAAATAACCTAATTGAACTAAGGTCTAATCCTGGCTTAGGCTAGGCCCTGACTGTGAAACCGGGCCTATAAGTACCAAAATGGTACCAAATGCACTAGTTTTTTATAGACTCTTCAAACTCAATTAATAAATTTTGTTAATTTTCATCTTCTGCTGTGAAACACAAAATTGAAAAGCCAGCATACTGTTTTTGAGAACAACATTTCTACCTAAATAAAAAAAGATGGGTAAAATGAACAAGATTAATTTAGGTTAGGAAAAATCCTCTTTTACCACATTAAATAAAATTTACTGGTGGCCAAGTGTAAACGCTTGTTGCCATATCATCTAATAACAAGACAAAAAGTGAAATGACAGCAGAAATGTAATGTTTCCAACTTCAGGAAAACATCAAACTGTCAATAATCAATATTTTAAAGAACATTTCCATTTGAAACTTTGCCCCAGCTGAAACAAAAAGCTTTTTTGCAACCATCCAACTCCTAGTAATCATAATTCCATGAATAAAAAGTCAGACATAATGTTGTACTAAATTTATTTTTATTACAGCGGATCCTCTGACCAGTGTTCCTCCATCAACACAACAGTAATTACAGAACAGAAAAAATAGTTCATTTATCCCTAGACTTTTGTTTTCTGATTCATGAATACTTTAATACAATTTCAAGCCATTTATTCTGTATTTTTAAACTTTTTGTATAATCTTTTTAGACATTCAATAACATGATACACAATCTATACATTTTGATACAGGTTACGTATGAGTTATAGTGGTGATGCTGAGCCAGAGGACAATGGGTGCGTGCAGAATTGGCATACTAACATGCTACTTTTAAAAGGATTTCAGTATGCAGTACGTTAGTATGCCATTTCGACCACAGCAAATGAATACTGATGTTCTTTACAAGTAATGTAGCCCTTCCCCGTAGACCAGCCCCTCTCTATCGCTCCCTGTTTCATTTCTTTGTAGTGTTGGCGATAGGAGTGTTCAGGTCCATCAGAACTGAAATAACCATCACTCTTTCATAGCCTGTCAACAGGAGAATGCAGTAGTGACCGGGCTTGGCAGCTGTGGGATGGCACAGTGTTTGACCAGAGGTTTGAACCTCCATTATTTAGAAAATAAGTTTGCATTTCATTCTAGTATTTCTCATATATCAGTATTACTTACATATCCCCTAAATTAAGTCAGTAGGACAAGTTTAAAACTAGGATAGAATAAAAAATAAAATGTGTAATCTATATCGGTGGCAGGTATGACAAATAAAACCACAATTATATGTAATGGCAACCAAATTCAAACAGCCCTCACCCAAAAGGTATTAAAAAACGAAACAAAACTGATCATGTGTTGGTTACAAAATATCAAAATGACCTATGTGAGGAATAAAACTAGAAACATTTGTCTGTATCCTTTTAGAACTCTTTTCTGTGCCTTTCATAGCTCTTATGCTGCACCTTCTGACATTCACGTGAATGGAGGGTTCAGAATAAAGGTGGCGAGAATACAGAGGACCTGAAACGTTCCTGTGATTTTCAAATACTAATGGAAACACAAAGTGTGCAGAGGTGACATGTAAACACACACTACTCCCTGAAGTTCAACTCTGAGGCTCCTAGTACACGGGCCAATAACCCCTTTAAAAGCACAAGGTACATAGTTTACAATTCTTAATATTTCTCTTTTTAAAACCTTAAGCACAAAATCTTGATGGGGGGGGGGGGGGGGAAACGTACATCGCCATCAATTTAGTTAATTTCTATGCATTTTAAATCTTTATTTTAAATCAAATATACAATATGAACACTCTCCCTAGACTCTGGAGTTTGTTAGGTACACTTTATACTTGCTCTTTCACATTAGAGCCGGATCCATTTGGTAATAAGGGTTTAGGGGTCAGAAGTCACACACAATCTTTTGGGGACAGTGGGATATTAAGGAAAGTACACGTCCTGCCGGGAGAGTTTTGTCTTCACCAATGATTGCACAATGGAAATAGAAGGGTGGGGAGGTAACATTGTACTCCATCAGAAGTGTTAAAATGTGAGTAAAAATTTCACAAGGATGAGTCAGTCAACGTGATTCCTGCAGTCAACGTGATGTAAAGCAAACCAACTAGACAAACTCGCTTGTGGGGGAAAAAGGTAGCTTGAAAAATTCCCCCCAAAAAGTGCATTCAGGCATCCGTGCGTTCAAACGCTGGATCCAGGCGGAGCTTGGCGTGGAGTGATGGCATGTAAAGCAGAGGGGGAGAGTGAGGGCAGGCAGGGGCATCGGCAGCACAGCTCATATCCTCACAATACTAGGCACTGACACCTGCAGTACGGCGACACAGAGGACAGGGTGAAAGGGTTAAAAGATCCCTGCCTATTTGGGAAGAAATTCTACTCACAGACTTGGCCATCTCAGTCACTTATAACAGCCAACAAATGAGGGAGGAAATGTAAATATCTTTTTTTTTTTGGCTAGTAAATCTTTGGGGCAGCTATTGATTTAATAATATACATGTACTTTGTACACCGACACTACCAGTCAAACATTTGTTTGGACACCTGACTGAATGCAAGTGTTAACTTTTTTAATACTATTTAAAAAAAAACAAAAAAAAAAAAAAAAAAAAAAAAAAAACACAGGATGCACCTCATGAAGTTGGAAAATTTGGCCATTAACTTTCCTAAAGACCATGTAATTTGATAAGATATGATTGAGTCTGTAAGTTTGATTCATTTCTGTGAATCACTTTCAGTGAACGGATTATAAACTCACAATCGAGCGAGTCATCACAAAATAAAAACATCTCTGCATGGCATTTCTCCTATGCCTTTGTAAACATAAACATAGGTAAAAGATAATTATTTATTACTGTGTATTGCTATACGGAATGCTATATGGATTGTTTTTACTGTTTTACTAAAACTTTAATACATAAAACATTCTGAATCTACTTGGCAACAGCTGTTTGGTTAAAATAAAACAACTCTCCTCTAATATACACTTCTATTCAATAGTTTGAGGTCAGTAAGATTTTTCCCCCAAAGAATTTAAGAGCAATAGGACACATTTAATTGATAAAAAGTCACAGTAAAGACATATGTTATATAAGACGTATTTCAAATAAATGCTGCACTTTTGAACTTCCTATTTATTAATCTTAAAAAAAAATGTATCATGGTTTTCACAAAAATATTAAGCAGCACAACTGTGTTCAACATTGAAAATAATAAATGTTTCTTAAGCACCAAAACAGCTCATTAGAATGATTTCTGAAGGATCACGTGACACTGAAGACTGGAGTAAAGATGCTGAAAATTCAGCTTTGCTATCACAGGAATAAATTACATTTTCAAATATACTGAAATAGAAAACAGTTTTAACATTTCACAGTATTACTGCTTTCACTGTAATTGCAGCTTTGATGAGCATAAGAGACTTCTTTCAAAAACATATAAAAAAATCTGATCCCAAACTTTTGAACGGTAGTGTGTATATACTGTACACTCAATATACTATTATTTAAAATATGGAAAATAGTATTAATATAAAAACAGTAGATGTGTCCAAATGTTTGACTGGTAGTGAATGAGTGTGAAACTAGTGCTATTTAGTGTGGAGCCATCAAGAGTGTTTGCCTGCCCCTATTAAGTGTCACATAACAAAGCCTGCTGTCACGATCTTTAGAGGAAAAAAAATGAAGTCATTCATTCCTACAGTTCATTACATTCCTAGAGTGCCAAAAACACAACATAAACCTGTCGAAGGTCAGGATACATTCAAACAGGTTCTGCATTGATTTCCTTACGCATTTACAAATCATGACAATACTAGTAAAACCGCCGAAGAATTTATATCTACCACTTCCTTAAAATTACCACATAGATCTTTTGAAAAGAATAACAGATAACATACTGGACATCCGCCATCACACACTACAGTTTACACCTGCATTAATCATTTCCATAGCTGAAAAAAATATTCCTCGAAACATGACACACTACATAAAGTGCTTCTGCTTGGCAGCTATTAAAAGGCACCTCAAAAGTTTATTAACATTAGTATTTAGCGTTACATTAAGCTCATCTTTAGGTGTACAACCAAATATATTCACACAATAAGTCTTCATAATCCAGAGCTTAAATGGACCAATACTGTCCCTTCATTACATTGGTAGAATATGCTTAGACTCTAAAATTGGGAGTGTTTTTTCAGCTACATGAAAACATTCATCTTGGCATGTCTCTACTTAATATTTAAATCATTAACACATTCAAGGCACTGAACATATATCTGATATCTTTAAGCACCACATCTAAATGTATCTAGACACCTGATCCAGATGAAAGCTGGCTGACCTAATAAAATGAAGGGTGTATCAAAGGCTAAGAACACTGAAGACAGGTTGTCTGGCCATAATTAGGTTTCTTAATGCAACTACAGACAAAAAATATGATGGAGATATGAACAGATTTGTGCTTGCTTGCACGATTTAAAATCCTAAACTCTGCAAAAACACACTGCTTGGGCAACGCGGCCCCATTGACCTCTACCTGCTGACTAAACATGACAAAAAGGTCAGTAAGGTATTGTCAAAACGACACTAATGAAATATGTATTTTTATCCACATTATTTTCTGCAAAAATTCAGTACTTGATGTAGACAAACTCCTAAATCTTCTCTGCAACTGAATCGTCCAACTTAAAAATCTAAGAATGAAAACACTCACTCAAATCAACAGCTCTCTTCCTTCTCTTCTTTATTTTTTTAAAACCTAAATTGTTTTTCCTAAGAGCATGACAGCAGGCTGAAAGCTTAGACTGTATTCTTACATAATCATTACGGATTTATATGCAAATATTAAGAATTATGGCCAACATCTGCTTTCAACATCCTTTTGGTTTATGAATCCACACATTAAGTGGAGTAAAGCTAAATCAATAAACATTTAATTTTATATATATATGCAATTTTTTTTTAATATATTTCTTTATAATATTAGTATGAAATGAATCTCATTAAGTGAGCTTTAAATCAGACTAGTGTTTTTGACTCTAGCTCTGCATAGCTGTCAAACAAGCTTCATGCAAAGTTAGAATACCTTTTGACCTGAGTGATATTTACTATAGTTGACATGCACATCTGCATGTAGGAAAGTGAAATGAGAAAGAAAGAGAGGGAAAAGAGGAAAAGAGGGAGGTGGGTAGAAGAGTGCAGTTAGCTCTGCTCTCTGTGCCAGTCTTTAGTGTGGGCCAGTGCGTTCCCCTACCCTGTGTGTGTTTGTGTGTGCAGGGTTGGCACAAACGCACTGGCGTCTATGTAAAGGACAGGTGTGAACCGTTGGATATCTGAGATGTGATGCTGGTGCTCCTACTCATGCCCTGCTCAGTGCGCCCCGCTGAGGTGGTCCTCCTAAGCGCCTGGGGGCTATTCCGCATCCCCACACTGCTTTTTGGCATGGCCCCTGGAGGGCCCGAGGAGGAGTGGCCCCACGGAGGAAGCCCACCACCTGGGATGGCTTGGCCCCAGCCCTGCTGGGCCTGTGGTCCTCCCTGACTGGAGTGGTAGTGGTGGCCGGCCCCTGAACTAGTGCTGCTGCCCCACTGTGTCCCCTGAGAGCCATCTGAGTGATGCTGATGGGGGATCCAACTGGCCGGGGCCCCAGGGAAGCTGTGGCTGAGGCCCTCAGGAGAGATGTTAGCCAACACCATGTTGCTAAAGCCCAAGCGCATGCTCTCTGAGTCGAAAGCCTCGATCTCTCGGGCCTGGCGCTCCAGCAGGCTACGGATACGCTCCGTGCGCTCGTTCTGCAAGGTAAACATCTCCTCTTCTATCTGTGAGACACAGCAGAGGACAGACAGTCAAGTTTAATTATTAATATGGTTTTATATGAAGTTGAATGTACAGTAGCCCAAACAATTTGGACACTTAAGGCATGAATATGAATGGCAATGCATAAATATCAAATCAATACTTTTAAAATATAAATTTACTGTTTAATATTAAATTAATTGTCCAAGTGGATTTTGGGAACACTGTAAAATAAAAAATAAAAAAATAAAATAAAATAAAAAATAAAATAAAATAGTTGCTTTCATAACGATGTCTGTCTAAATAGATTAAATATGAAGCTGAAAAAAAAAAAAAAAAAAAAAAAAACCTTTTGTGTTTGTGTTGTATTTTTGTCCACGCACCTTGTTGATTTTGTGAAGCTGCACCAGAATAGCCCCATAAAACTTATATATATTCTATATTATAGAATAGATCAGCTGCATGACCACAATATGACATACTAAATTTGACATATTTTACAAGAGCATAAAGGAATTAAAACAAAGCTTTTTGATAAATAATTTTAAAGTAATTTATACATAAGAAAAAATTGTGAAAATGGTTGTGTTTAAGTGTAGGACCTTGGTCTCTAGCAGGGCCCTCCGGAGAGACACTCTCTGCTCCAGCTCCTTCCTCTCTCGCTCCTGCTGAGCGTCCGTCTGCATCTTGATCTTACTCTGATACGCATTCAATAGCTCCAACTCTTGCTGCAGCTGCATTCGCAGCACCTGACACTCCGCCTCCTGAGCCTCGTCCAGGCGCAACTAAAAGAGAGAGAGACCATCGGTGTCATTTGATCAGGCATTAATGGTTAAACAGTTTTTGTGTATTGTTTTCTGTCTTGTACTCACAGCCTGCGTGGAGAGCATGTTGTTGATAGTGTGGTCGTACTGCTCGGCGAGGATGGCTAGTTTCCTGGTTTGCTCCTCCTTCAGTCTCTTCAGCATGGTCTTGTGTTCGGGTTTTGGAGTGCTCTCCAGAAGGTGGTTTCGCAGGGCTTTGTACTGCCGGGTCTGGATCTTACATGTATCCTGGAACTGTTTCTTGATCTGGAGCTCTTTGGACTGTCAGAGAAACAACACGATGGCAGAAACATCAGTAAACTGAATTAGTTAGAAAATAAATGAAGTAATTAGGGATGTGCAGAAGGTTTCTGGAGCTGGACTGAACACAAAAGAATGAAATCGAATGCAGCGGTCCTCACTAATTAACTAGCTGGTTGGTGGATAGTTAGCTAATCAGTCATAAATACACAAATAGTTGTAAAAAAATTCTAAAACTAGTTCCTAACACTAATTAACTAGTCAGTTGCTGGCTAGTTGCTGAATAGGGGGAAATAAATTCTAAAAACTGTTCAACCTCACTAATCAACTAGTCGACTGTTGGACAACTAGCTACCGGAAGAGTCATAAATACACAAAATAAATAAGGGGGAAAAAATTCTAAAACATCACTGACTAGTTGTTACCCATCCATAGAAGCAATCAGCTGGGTCAAATTTTTCCATGACCAAACTAATATTAATTTTAATTATTTAATAAGTTCGGCTACCAGCCCAGTTCAACCACTATGCTACACACCCACCAAGCTTCTGTTCAAAAACTTTGCAACTTACAACCTTGACTAGTATGGAAGTAATTTAATGACAAATGTTTCTGAAATAAAAAAGCTTGTTGAATTGCACCAATTGAAAAAAACATGCACTGCATTAACCGTGCTTGTATTTTAATGCATTGTATTTTCAGGGCTTGCATTTTTATGGGATGAAATTCAACATGGTCATATATTTAAGCAATGAATATTTCACTTCGAAACATTTCACACACAAAAATTCAATAATCCATATTCATCTTTCAGATTTCACTTCCAAAATAATCGACAGGCAATTTTCGGTCCATTTTATTTTGCTTTACAAATTCGCTTCCACAAATTCAGTGGTTCAAATTCGACATAAAATTCTTATTTATTTCAAAAACATTTGTCATTAATTTACTTCCATAGACTGTAAAACTAGAGTGATTTTACCTTGAGGCTCTTAGGCTGCTGTCGGACCTCCATAACATGTTTGCGTCTGAGCTCCCTCTCCCTGCGCTTGTTGTACTCCAGCTGGTTGGTGAGCTCGGTTTGATGCTGCAGGCGGATCTGCTCTGCCCGCATCTTCTGGATAGTGCTCAGGTGCCTGAACTCGAGCTCCTGCATGGACTCATGGTGTCGGAGCAGCATGGCGTGCTCTAGATCCTTCTGTGTTTGACGCTTGTTCAGCTCCTGAGAACAGACAAATGTCAGACTTATTAATTTTACTAATTTCTGGCTCAGTTCAAAAGCCAAAAACTGGAGACACGAGTCCTACTTTAGATTTGTGAGTTTTTGTACATGCAAGCTCTCTGTCTGCTAACCTCTCTCATGAGATCTTGCTCCACGTTGTGACGTGCAATGAGAATGCGCCGTTTGAACCTGCGGCACTCAAGCTCCAGATACTGCCGCTGTCGGCGGAGTAGGTTGGCCTCCTCCTCTGCCTGGAAGTGCTGGAAGTTCTCCTTCTGCTTGGACAGCCACTCCTGCTTCTCCTTCTTTGGTGTGGACTGGTTCTCATTCAGCTCCTGCAATGAAAAATTGCAATAAATGGGAATGTGTAATGGGATATAATGAGGATGAGAGTGAGGCTGTCCAGAGTGGCTTCCTGACCTCTTTGAGCTGTTCCTTGCGTAGTTTGTACTCGCGTTTCTGAGACTCCAGGAAGCTGTTGAGCTCCTTCTTCTGCTGGCTCTGAATGTGCTGCAGAAATTTCTTTTCATCGTTGGTAAAAGTCTTGGCCTGGTAGACAGAATAATGCATTATAAACAGACTGTTCAATGTCTTTAACCTTAAACATGAATAATTTATGACGTTACAATACATCTTCAGCTCTTTTATGATTTGGTTTTGTATAATAATGTTTCAGTACATCTTTCTCCATGGTGCCTTGGTGCTTCTTGATGAGTTTGTCCATCTCGGCAGCAAAGCTGTTCCTCTGATTCTCCAGTTCTTTGTCTAGCTTGAGTCTGTGCTCGTCCATCTCACCCTTCAGCTTGTTCTCGAGGGCCAGAAGGTGTTTCTGGTGCTGCCTGCGCATTCGTTTGTAGCCAGACATCTGCTCGCGCACCTCAGAGTCCTGCTCGTGTTCTTGAATCTGACGCGTCACCTAGGACACACAATGACAAGCGCTTGACCAGCAGAAGAGAAAGCAGCTTTCATACCTCGAGTGTTGTAGAAACAGTGAACTATTAAACTTGAAGTGATCAGAGAGCAAACAGACTCCCTGACTCTGTTCTTGGGTGGTAATCTGGATCTCACCAGGGAGGCTGTGCGGATGGTGGCAAAGTGCTCTCGATTTCGGTACTGACGCCGTGGTGTCTGTGCTGGGGGAGACTGGGGCTCTGTGGGCTGTTTCTGAGCCTCGGTTTCTTCCTGGTAGCTTTCTTCCTCCTTCAGACATATTAAGCATATTATTACCATAGAAAAACAGAACAAATAGGCCATGCATGATATGTTCAATGTGCTTTAGATTCGAAAGACAGTCAAACAGCAGTTGCAAAGGTCTCACCTCTTAAACTTACAGCTTAGTGTCCTGCATTAATTCTTAAAGCATTTTAGTAATCAACTTTGACTACTAAAACTTTAAATTAAATTTAACTATTAGCAGTTTTGACAATTTGTAGTCTCATGTAGCCATTGACTAAACTTCAAAAGGTCTGGGCCACAATGCAGTTTATTCTAGCCAAAAAAAGCTAGAGAGAGCTAGAAGAAGAGAATAACTGATTGAAATGTAATTATTTTTTCGTGCTGTTTAGAGTTCTGTAACTCTACAATACGGTGCTAAAAAAATGGGGAAAATGTATTTAAATAATGATGTGAAAGTTTGTACAGAAAACACTGAAAAACATGTGTAGGTGATCAGAATTCCTGTCTAGGGCTGCACGATTAATCGAAATTAAACTGCACGCGATTTGGCAAAGGCTACAGTTTTTTTATGCGCAGCTTGTCAGTGCAGCACGGCTCTGTGATCAGTAGTAAATGCTGCTACATCTGAAAGCCAGGGGGCGCTCTCGCGCAGAAACTTCAAATATGCTCCACAGAAGTACGATAACGCACATCATTCCAGGAAATGCCTATGGGCATCATACTATCGCTGTAGCTGAATAAATGGAAGATTGAAACGCTTTGATTGATTAAACATGAATAATATACACATGACTACGACAATATATGCTTTATCTGAGTTCTTCAAGCCTTGTCTGGTATTTTCATGATAATAAAGTATATTTATACTACAATGCTAATCGACATAGCTTTTATCACTGTATAGAATACTATGAAATAATATGTTGTGTGCCTTATTCTGTGTAAGAAGCCACATCATCTCACAGAAGGATGTTTTCAAACACTCAGCTGACGTTATTAAGTGAGTTTGGAGTAAAAACATTTTATTAAATGTTGTCTTTTGTTAGACAAGAGATTCATAAATGCCTCTCATCTTTGGAAATATGTTTGATGCGTATTGTCTGTGACTGACCAACCTGTGTCTTACGTGCTGAAGTAATGGTGACTGAATGATGCATGCACTTTGCATATAATACAAAGCAAGTCTGCAAAGAGAATAAATGTGAATGTAAATACAATAGACATGCACAAACCGGTTTTACGTGAATCATGGAGCTGTTGGGTATGATGGTTTGGTCTTTCTCCATCAGGTCCACCTCGCTCTTGTTGTCATCGGTGGCGTCTGTGGCGTCAGGCAGGCTGTTAACCGAGCTGCTCTGTGAACTCGCACTGATGGACATGCTAGGGATGGACTGATTACTGCCCACACTGTTCACTGTGCCCGTGCGGCCAGCACTGTGCTCCACTTCCTATAACACATTAAATAAATAGAAATATCTTATCAGTAAAAATATCCTGAATGTGTTGAGGCAATGCATGTCTATAGACCAGGACCTATCCCCCACCCCCTCTCTTCAGGAAGACTGTAAAACACATTTGGCAGAGCCCCAATGGTTAAAGGAGGTCGAGATATGCTATTACAATAACTGACCTCCTCGTCGTCTGGGACCTCTGCCGCAGGGCCATTGTGGGCCTCCTGGAAGAGGATCTTTTTCATCTTGCGGTACTGCAGGTTGTCCAGCTCTCTCACAGCATCTTTGGTGCGCTGGATCAGGTCAATAAGCACCGACTCCGGCCGCTCGCGCTGGACAAATGCATGCTGCACACAACAAGAGGTGGTTATGATGATGAAGATAAAGATCAGATGCTTTAAAAAATATTATCAGCTTCAACTGAACAAGTAGATTAACACATTAAACACAATAAATTCACATGCTGTCTAAAAAAGCTATGTTATCTAGCTGGCTAGCATAGATGTACACTACCATTCAATGGTTTAAGGTCAGTACGATCCTTTTTAAAAAGAAATTAATAATTTTACAAACAGTTGTTTTCAACATTGATAATAATAAGAAATGTTTCTTTAGCACCATATTAGAATGATTTCTGAAGGCACAGAGTAATGGCTGCAGAAAATTCAGCTTTGCCATCACAGGAATAAATTACATTTGAAAATATATTCAAACAGAAAACCGTTATTTTACATTGTAATAATATTTCACATTTCCTGTATTTTTGATCAAATAAATACAGCCTTGGTGAGCCTAAGAGACTAGATTAAAAATATTTTTAAAGAAGAAACCATTTAATTTTCTTATTGTTCTAATATTTAATTTTTATATTAATCTAATTTTTTTTTTTACATCTATTAATCTGAACTACTAGGTCGACCAGGCCAGCAAATAAACTTTTTATTGTTAAGCTTTGCATTATGAACTTGATTATGCATTATGAACTATGAGAAAACATCAGAAAGCCAGAGCATTAAGAATAACACTAAACAGCTAAAGGCATCAGAGCGCAAAAAAGATCGCATTAAAATAAATGAATTCTTACAGCGTCCCTGAGCATTACAGAAGTATCCTCAGGAAGAACTCACTGAACTTCATACTTCTGTTTGAACAGTGAACTTTCTTTAACTTACTTTCAGCAGTTCTTCAGAGTTGGGTCTGTCCTGGGGCAACTTCTGTAAGCAGGAGTCCACAAAGTTTCTGAAGTAGTCCGTCCTGGGAAAAGAAAGAGCAGGAAGTTTTTAAATAACACAGCATTTCTCTAGTGTTCATTAACCTTCCTCAACTCAAAGCTAACACTCACCATTCACTGGACTGTAGGGATGGACTCTCATTCTGCGCGATATGGTATAAGGCACTCATTGCATTCATGTTGAAAAGCGGAGGTTTCCTTTCAGCTAGAGCAGAAAAAGACTATTAGAAACTATGAGAAAAAAAAAATTAAGTCTATATGAATCATATCATTTCATCTCACCTAATTCAATACAGGTTATTCCTAGAGACCAGATGTCAACCTTTCCATCATACTGACCCTCATCCATGGCCAGGATCACCTCTGGGGCCATCCTGAGATAGGGAAAAAAGCAAATATTAGAGAAAAACAGAAGATTTCAGTGTTATGTAATACAACTATAAACTATTAATAATAATCTTTAGTAGTTGGCAGACCTAGGCAGAACCGAACAACAACTTTTAAACAGAACTTTCAATGCTTAAAATCTAATTAACTCAACCAACATTTAGGCTCTCCAGGTACGACCTGCAGACTTGCCTATGAAATTTATATCTGTTGAAAGTCTCACCAACTCACCAATAAGGAGTCCCTACAAATGAATTAGCAGGAGAAGCGATAGAAGCAGAACCGAAATCTGCCAGCTTCACCTGTCCCGGCTCTGTGAGCAGGATGTTCCCAGCCTTGATATCCCTGTCAAACAGCGGGGTAAAAGGGTGAACTTACAAAACTGAACCACACACTGCCCTGCTTTATGTGGCACTAGCAATGTCAACATTCAAAAGTATAAATATATATATATATATATATATATATATATATAGCCAGAGAAATATATATATACTTAGAAACTCCTCTACACTAACATGAGAACTCACCTGTGAATCATGTTGTGGGAGTGGAGGTACGCCAACCCCTGCAAAGCACCGTGAGTAATCGCTGCTATCTCCATCTCTTGTAAAGGTTTTTTGTGTACTGTGAGTAAAAAAAAATCTGGTTTATAGAGGTCTCTCTGGAGATAAATAAATACTTCCATAAAAAAAAATGCTTCTTTTTGCTTGTAACTGGAGTATGTATATAGAGACCACATATCTTTGCAGCTAATCAGCACATTAAGCAAGCAAAACATCCAAACTTACCCTCGAGGAGATCTGAGGCAGACCCAAGACAGTACTCCATAACCAGCTAGAGAGACAGACACATTTCAGCATGTTGTCCATGAACATAGAAAACAAATATTATATGCAATATCATATGCAGAACTGCCACATAAGGCTACGTGAGCTGTTAGCAGGGTCAGGTTTCTTACCCATGCTGTGTGCTCTCGCAGGTAGCATCCTTTATACTCTATGCTGTTTGGATGCTTTATCCTCTGAAGGAATTTCACCTCCTTTATTATATCCTGCCATTTCTGGAAAAAAAAGATGAGAGTCAATTAGAAAGCTAAAAAAGTTTTGCTAATGAATCAATGCATATGAAACGCATAATGCGATTAGACCTGCATATACAGTAGTTATGCAAGGAAAACTCCTTTCTGGGCGGCATGAGCAATCAAAATAGTTTACCCTGGCTACATAGGCTACAGTCTGGAGGGAGACACAATCATGTGTAATCTGTCTTAAGTCAGTGATTAACATGAAAAAATGTAGCATTTATTTTCACCTCATTGGACTGTTTTCCACTATATGACATTTTCTTGATGGCCACCACCTCTGAGGTCCGCACATCCCGTGCCTGTAAGAATAAATGAACAAATACAATTCAGTAGAACAATAATTATAACTTCAGAAAAGCCATTTTTCTTGGGAGATGCAAAAGTACTCACAAAATATACAGCACCGAAGCTGCCATGACCGATCTCCCTCAGGTCTGAGAAGAGTTTTTCGGGGTCTTCTTTAAAAAAGAGATCTGCGATCTCGGGGTCTTTCAGACTCCCTGCACGAACAGCGTTGGGCATGCTGGGAGGGGGCGGGGCCTGGGCCGCAGCCGCCAGTCACTATCTGGGTCTGCGACACGACAGCCCCCACTGATGGCTCATCTGCAAGACAGTGGCCTCATACGGACCAAAACCTGAGAGAGAGAGAGAGAGAGAGAGAGAGAGAGAGAGAGAGAGAGAGAGAGAGAGAGAGAGAGAGAGAGAGAGAGAGAGAGAGAGAGAGAGAGAGAGAGAGAGAGAGAGAGAGAGACAATCATTAGCATTTCACTGATAAAAACAGGGATTAAAAATTTTGTTTTTCATTTTTTATTCTGAATCCCAAATTTTCAATGGCGACTCAGACTGTATTTGTATATGTCAACACTCCTGTGCTAAGAGTTATGTATTAACAGAAAGGGGGAATCATAAAAGTTCTGGTCATTAGGCAACTCTAAGAGAAACTATGTGCTCAAATTGTTGTTCGCAGCAAAATAACCCACTGATGCACCGGGTTTGCGCATTACAGCAGATGTGGTCACTGAGCTTAACAGTGAGTTCCTCTTGTGAGCCTCAGAGAGAGGGAGAGGAAGTGCGCAGGAGACAACCAAGAGCTGCAGTCATAACACCATTCTCCCATTCTTACAAACACATACTGTCTGTGGGGCTGTTTCCACAACACCGTTTTCAACTAAAAACTGAAAACTTTATGCGTTTTTGGCCATTCACTTACACAACAACAGCATTCTGGGGGCCTGGAAAAGCTCCATTTTAAACCATTCTGACCACAGAATATGTCAAGCCATCCCTTACACAGCTGACCAAGTCATTCATTTTCATTTTCAGTTCAAAATATTTAAAAAAAAAAAAAATGTTAAAAAAAAAAAAAATTCACCACTTCACAAGTCTCCACAAGGCACTTTTATACATCATATTATAATTAATGTATAAAATAATATGAACGTTTTTGTATATATTTAATACTACCTTTTTTGCTGGTTTCCACAAAAATATTAAGCAGCACAACTGTTTTCAACAATGATATAAAATGTTTTTTGGGCACCAAATGAGCATATTATAATGATTTCTGGATCATGGATCAAAACCTCATATTACTGTTTTTACTGTATTTTTGACAAAATAATCGCAGCCTTGGTGAACATAAGAGACTTCTTCCAAAACAAATCGCCATCAATTAAAAAAATCTTACTGACCCCAAACTTTGGTAGTGTATATAAAGTAGTTATGATATATTATTAAATATTATTTATATATACAGACACACACACATAGAAGGTTTTGGGTTCCACAAGAGAACAAACTTGATTACTATTTATAGGGTACTATAATTCACTTTGTATACAAGCATCAAGTAAATCACTTATTAGTTAAAAATTTAAATAAAAATGTCTGATAGAGATGATCATGATGTATGTAAAAGAGACAGAAATATCCAACTTCATCTGATGCAGGTGGAGTGGTTTATTGGCGAGAGGCTGTTGTTAATAAGCCGAGTGTCAGAGCAGTCAAGCACACTCCGGCCAAAACTCAGGAGAGGGATCGCTTCCAGCACCGGCTCCCATCTGAAGCCCAGCAACAACTAGCACATCAGTTTCCATGGCAACAGCATCTCTGAGCCAATGGCCAAGAAGCTGCAAACTACCCTCTCAGAACACCCTCTCGAACGATGTTTATCTGCTTACGTGCATGACTGACTAACTGACAGAGCGATATAATAAGAGACATCATGACACCTGGTTCACAGCTGTACACGTCTGAACTGAATCATTCCAGATAGACGCACCATATAATCATCCTGATGAGAATTTCTTCAGCTCCGCTGCGTCACGATTACTAACATCAGTCACTATTCCAAATGCAAACCCTGGGAGTTTGCATAAATATGTCACCTTGTCCATGATTAACCAGACTTCTGGACAGAGTGAACAGCTAAAATCTACACATAAAAGGGAATATGCCACCATCATAAAACTCAATTATTACATCAGTTGGTTTTGGCCTAGAAGTGGCATTTGTCAGTACTTTAAGGGACAGTTCACCCAAAAATGCAAACTCTGTCATTATTTATTCACCCTCATTATGTTGTTCCAAACCTGAATGACTTTACTTCTTCTTTGGAACATAAAAGAAGATATTTGAAGAATGTTTAAACTGTTTTTGTCCATAAAAGTCAGTGGGGTCCAAAACAACATTAGCTGTTTCCATCCACCTATTTTTACGCGCATTTTGGGATATAGTATTTAAAAAAAATGCAGGATGGAAACACCAAGATGCGCATAAATTCTAAAAATGCACATAAAATAACTTATGCGCTCAATCGAGGAGGATACATTTTTTATCCGATAAGAAGACATAAGCATAAACTACGTGACTTTGGCTAAAGTGAATGTGATTGGATAACTGGACTAACAAGCAGACCAGTTTTTTATTGCACAGCATCTTAAATGTTGGTCTGATCATTCTGAAATGTTTGAGTCAAAGTCTGTCATCAGATTGATTTGGTATAATGACCTCCCAGAAGTATCTCACATGACTGCATTCTTAAACACCATGCATCCGAACGCAAGATAACATGACAGCGTTTATTGCATTTCATCTGTGCACTCTGAGACGCAAATCATTTATGATGTACTGTAGGAAAAAAGAGCCACAGTGGCTTCCCTCATTGCAACAACTTCCATTTTTATAACAGATGTTTTGCGCCATTTCCCAGGAAGTAACGATTTTGTTCCCTTGAACAAATGGGATGGAAATGCTGCATTACTCGCAAATGTTTTATGCGATATTCCAATTTTGATATTCCAAGTTAAATTCACAAACATAGCTATTAAGACACAAAAAACACTGTGACATTTTAAAATACCTTCTTTTCAGTGTCAAGCATTTTGAAAGGTTGTTTGAACGTGAATTTAGAATATATACAGACATGGACAAAATTGTTGGTACCCTTGGTAAATATGATCAAAGATGACTGTAAAAATAAATCTGCATTGTTTATCCTTTTGATCTTTAATTCATAAAATTAGCAAAAATCTAACCTTTCATTGAAGGAAAAGAATTGAAAGTGGGGGAAAAAAAAAAAAAAATCACATTATGAAATAAATGTTTTTCTCCAAAACACGTTGGCCACAATTATTGACACCCCTAGAATTTTTTATGAGTAAAATATCTCTGAAGTATATTCCCATTCATATTTACATTTATTTAGCACACCAGGGTGATCATGAACATGAAATTGTCCAGCCATGACTTCCTGTTCCACAGCAGTATAAACATGAGGAAACACAAAGGCCAAATTCCCTTAATCATTCATCACAATGAGAAAAACCAAAGAATATAGTTCTGATGTGCAGCAAAAGATTGTTGAGCTTCACAAAATAGAAAATGGCTGTAAGAAAATAGCTAAAGCATTGAAAAGCCCCATTTCCACTATCAGGGCAATAATTAAGAAGTTCCCATCAACTAAAGATGTTACAAATCTGCCTGGAAGAGGACGTGTGTATAAATCATCCTAATGCGCGGTAAGGAGGAAAGTTTGAGTGGCCAAAGACTCTCCAAGGATCACAGCTGGAGAATTGCAGAGATTAGTTGAGTCTTGAGTCTCAGAAAGCCTAAAAAAAATGATCAAACAGCACCTACATCCCCACAAGTTGTTTGGGAGGGTTTCAAGAAAAATCCTCTGCTCTCATCCAGAAACAATCTCCAGCATATTCAGTTGTCAGACAAGACTGGAACTTAAAACAGGACCGGCTTCTATGGTCAGATGAAACTAAAAAAAAGAGCTTTTTGGCAGCAAACCCACCAGATGGGTTTGGTGCACACATGGATAAAAAGTACCCCATGCCCACGGTTAAATATACTGCTGGATCTTTAATGTTGTGGGCCTATTTTTCTGCTGGAGGTCCTGGACATGGTATCATGGATTCTATCAAATACCAACAGATAAAAAATCAAAACCTGACCGTTTCTGCTAGAAGTCATATAATGGGCCATGGTTGGATCTTCCATCAGGACAATGATCCAAAACAAACATCAAAACCAACACAAAAATGTGTCACTGAGCACAAAATTAAGCTTCTGCCATGGCCATCCCAGTCCCCTGACCTGAACCCTAAAGAAAATAAGTGGAGTGAACTGAAGAGAAGAAGCACCAACATGGAGCTGGGAATCTGAAGGATCTGGAGAGATTCTGCATGAAGGAATGGTCTCTGATATCTTGTCAGGTGTTCTCCAAACTCATCAGGCATTATAGGAGAAAACTCAGAGCTGTTATCTTGGCAAAAGGAGGTTGCAAAAAGTATTGAATAAAAGGGTGCCAATAATTGTGGCCAACATGTTTTGGAGAAAAACATTTATTTCATAATGTGATTTTCCCCACACTTTCAATTCTTTTCCTTCAATGAAAGATTAGATTTTTGCTAATTTTATGAATTAAAGCTCAAAAGGATAAACAATGCAGATTTATTTTTACATCTTTGATCATATTTATCAAGGGTACCAACAATTTTGTGTATATATATATATATATATATATATATATATATATATATTATATATATATATGTGTGTGTGTTTATGTTTTGACACCAGTTAACCAATAAGGCACTTTGTATTAAAGGGATAGATCACCCAAAAATGAAAATTATTTTATTACAGGTAATTACTCACCTTCACGTCGTTCCAAACCCATAAGACTTTCGTTCATCTTCGGAACACAAATTTTTTTTTTTTTTTGATGAAATCTGAGAGCTTTCAGTCCCTCCATAGACAGCTACGCAACTGACACTTTGACACTTCAAAAAGTTCATAAAGAGATCGTAAAGTGGTTTAGTCCGAATTTTTTGAAGAGACATGATCGCTTTATACGCTGAACACATTGAATTTAGGCTTTTATTCACATATAAACATTGATCAGTGAACATAAACAGAAGCTCAACTGAACCTGCTACACGTGCAAGAACAAACCTCATTGGTTCTTGTGGAAGCTCAAGCGTGCTGCATAACACATGAGAATGAACCTCATTGGTTCTCGCACATCAAGCAAACATGCTTGAACTTCTGTTTACTACAACTGATGTGTGAGTTGATGAATGTTTATATGTGAATAAAAGCCTAAATTCAATCAGTTCATCATATAAAGTGATCGTGTCTCTTCAGAAAATTTGGACTAAATCGCTCAATTCATATGAATTAGTTTTACGATCTCTTTATGAACTTTTTGAAGCGTCAAAGTGGTAGTTGCATAGCTGGAGGGACAGAAAGCTCTCAGATTTCATCAAAAATATCTTTATTTGTTTTCAAAGATGAACGAAAGTCTTATGAGTTTGGAACGACATGAGGGTGAGTAATTAATGACAATTTTAATTTTTGGGTGAACTAACCCTTTAAGTGAAGTGTAATGATAATGTAAATAGCTGAAAAGGGCCTCCACATGGCATGAATGTAAATGTGATGGTCACTTTAAGGAAGTAATTATACCATTTATGATCACATGATCCTGGGTGGCACATCTTGAGGATTAATTTTGAAAACAGAACACAAGAATGAGTAAATGATGACAGAATTTACATTTTTGGGCAGACCATCCCTTTAAGATAGTTATATATTGATAACACCAAACATTGTTATAATTCATCTAAACTTTAACACTCTCATTAATAACCATGTTGTCATAGTTATGCAAAGAGCCTGCATTCCTACTGTGTGCTTTATTAGTAAACACCATCAAACTATAGCCACATAGGAATGACCTCATTCTAAAATAGTGCTTTGTTTGTTGCTGGAACTTGTTGGGTTCTGGCTGCCTCTCCCCTTTCAGAGAGACGCTCAGATGATCGGCTACACAGACACAATGCTGAGAGCTCAGGGCTGATGTCTCAGTCACAAGACTGGCCTGAGTGCCGGCCTCCCACCACACCAGCTGCCTCACACTCTCTCTGCCCACACACACACAAATCAACCCACTCAAATCACACCACCCCATTCACCTTTACACACGCATGAGCACTATAGATGCAGAGTTGACAGATACACTAACTATATCTGAAAATGCTCACAGTCGGTGGGCCAAATCATGCACACTTTAGGGTGTCAGGCATTTTGAAAGGCTTTTTTAATTTATATTTATGTATTTTGACACCAATTACTCATGAGGCACTTGAGTAAAGTGTAATGATAATGTAAACAGGCTGAAAATGCCCTCTACATAGTATAAAGATAAATGTGATCATGGTCTCCTTAAGGAAGTAAACATACCGTTTATGATCACATGATCCTGGGTGGCACATCCTCAGGATTCATTTAAAAAAAAAATAACATCCTTTATTTGAGATGTTACCTTTTTTGATTTAAAGCCATTTATGTTTAAATATTCTTAAAAAAAAAAAAATTACAGTTTAAAATAACTTTTTTCTATTTTAATATATATTTTAATATAAATGTAATTTATTCCTATGGCAAAGCTGAATTTTCAGCAGCTATTACTCCATTAATGTCACATGGTCCTTCAGAAATCATTATAATATGCTGATTTGGTGCTCAAGAAACATTTCTTATTATTATTATCATCATCGATGTTAAAAACAGTTGTGCTGCTTAACATTTTTGTGGAAATGTTAATCAAACAAACAAAATACAAAGAATAAATCGGAGACAGCAGCAGAATTATTAGGCTGCTGTCACTTTAAAACCGAATGCATGCGTCCAATATACGGTTACATGCATTTTCTTTCTCAACCGTTTACGTTCACTTAAGACAAAAAAAATTGACTGTGTTTACGTGCATACTCGCTAAGATGGTAATTTTGTACATACATTTGTGTGTATTTGACCATTTAAGTGCAATTTGGTACTCATGAGCCGTTTGTGAGGTGGCTTTATGTGTGCATGCTTTGAGTGTGCATGAGCGCACCGTCTCTAGGAGAGCGGTTTAAGCACTGGCAAGACTTAAAAAGAAATGCAAATTTTTAGGGCTGCCCCCTAATAGTCGACTTACCGTTAGCTGACGAGAAGAGGCTTAGCGACCGGTAGCTGATCAATCAGAGCACCCCTAGAAATCTCTCTCTATAAAAGTCTTTACTGTCACTTTTAATCAATTTAATGCATCCTTGCAGAATATATTTTTAAATTTTTTAAACTCTTACTGACCCCAAACTTTTGAATGGTACTGTATATATTAATATTTTTAACATGTAAAATGTTCTTTTAAATGAATGCTTGTTCATTCCATTTTATTCCTACCTCCTTAAATTAAAATTCAAATCACTGTTCTGCGATGCATCCCATTTGATACCTCAATTCAAATTCATTGACATGGAATTTAAGAAATCGGTGATGCAAAGCAATCATGCTAGCTGCCAGATGCTTAGCATGTGACACAGGCTGTAAGGGCAGGATTCTGAAAGACAGAACGAGATGACATCCCATCATGCCATTCAACAGACACACACAGAAGGAATGTGGCAGGACAGGACAACACAACAGGAGGGCAGGAACTGCCTACATGATGTCGTTTTCTTTCACTCACTGTTTCTCTATTTCCTGTTCACTCGCTCATGTGCTAATGGCACTTCAAATCTCCCATCAACCATTTCAGTGCTAATCAGCTCTTTAAGTCAACATCAACATTCTTCACTCCTTCACTCATTTCCTTCGGACTTTATCTCATTTTCCAATGAACTGACAAGTTTAAACAAAACTTAAAGTCAATGCAAAGCCGTGCGACACAAATGGAGAAATGCTGAGTTGCTATTCAGGAATGTGTGAAAAGCTGAAAAACAGAACTGCAACTTGGGTCTGTTACCGCAAAGATGTGAAACACAAGGAAATAGCTCTATCTGTCCAAAAACCCAGCTTGTTCATGCATATAATATTATCAAAAATGCCCTTTCAGGGAATTTACACTGTAGACATTACTGTTACTGTCCTACACCTATATATCCCTGTCCATAGACACCATCCGGTTAGGACTAGCCTGAAAGAATTTGTCAGGATGTCAAACAACTTACCCCTCTCCTTAATCAAGTATCACAACATCCTTTAAATTCAGATGAGGAGGAATGTCTAGGAAACTCCTCTGTCCAAGCAGGGAGTTCCCCTCATTTGCCAGACAAACAGCAGCACAACTCTGACCCAGTCCTTCTCCACAGGCAGAGCTTTTAGAGATGCTGTCCCATGCTAGCGGTGCACCGCTGTGTATTTATAAACACTGAGTATGACCTTGCGAGTGATTAGGCCCTGCGCGTCCTAGCTGCACCTGTGGAGATCATTTCATTTGGAAATAGTACCATGGGCATTATTTAGTAGACCATTCTAGTAGGTCTGTTAAACGATTAATCGCGATTAATTGCATCCAAAATAAAAGTTTGTGTTTACATAATATATGTGTAGTGTGTGTGTACATTTATTATGTATATATAAATACATACATGTATATATTTATATATTTATTACTGTATATTATATATATATATATATATATATATATACACACACACACACACACACACACACATATATATTATGTAAACATAAACTTTTATTTTGGATCCGATTAATCGCGATTAATCGTTTGACAGCCCTACAATCTAGCTGCTAAGTGTTTGTTCATTGAAGGCAATAAAACGTTTAATTTTTTAAATCAATGTATAATTAGTCTCTTGTACAAAATCAATTAGCTATACTTTTCAATACATTTTAGAAATAGTCCTTGAAGCTTCTTTAGGATATATTTGGCCTGTTTTTTATCATGTCTTTATGATATGCTTCCATAAAGCAGGCCAAATAATAACAATGTTGTACACATGATGATAGTACAGTGTTAACTGCTGCAAATATTACTACTAATAATTTAATGTATATAGTATTTCAGTATTTCAAGGCGGTCTGGCGGAAGCTAGATATTTTACTTCATAACTTGTTAAATATGGATTTTTTTTTTTTTACACAAACGCATCACTTCACTTCAGAAGGCCTTTATTAACCCTCCGGAGCCGTGTGGAGTACGTTTATGATGGATGGATGTGGATGGAAGCACTTTCTTCAGCTCATACTTGCTGATCCCACTCACTGCCATTATAAAGCTCGGATGCGTCAGGATATTTATTAATATATCTCCGATTGCGTTCATCAGAAAGAAGAAAATCATATACACCTAGGATGGCTTGATGGTGAGTAAAGCTTAGGGTAATTTTCATTTGAAAGTGAACTAATCCTTTAAGTAACTACAAGTACTTACTATAGGGTTAGGATTGGTTTAGGGTTAATTGCATGTAATTATGCATAATTATTATAGTAACTACATGTAACATATATAACAAGAGCACTAAAAGTGTTACCCAATTTAATTATAAATTATTATATTATTTATAATAAATAATATACTTAATTTATAATTAATACATTTATTATACTATAATATGTATGCAAGTACAATTCTGAACTACTGGGCCAGCAATAACAACAACAACAATAGCTATGCACTTCAATAATAATCATAATTAACTGCTCAGGAGGACAAAATTCAAATCTAGTCAGCGCAACACCAAAGATCTCACTGTGCGAGAACAGCTATACATTTAGGATATTTGAGACAAGCACCATCCTGCAAGAGAGAAGGATGCATGGAAAGAATCAAAACTGATTTGAAACTTGTGTTAGTCACTTGATGACATCAATGATAATCAGAAGTCTGATATCAGATGGATGTGGGAGTGGAGACCCCGAGGGCTCAGTGTAACGGATGCTGTGCGGAGAGAGGACAGAGGCCCAGATTTAAGAGGCAGCAATGAGGTCAGAGAAAGACAATCACGGTGGAGAAAGCAGCCAGTGTCTCTCAACAACAGAGGCACTATTCAGCCACTCATTCACATACCACCAGTTTGCATGTTTATGAGCAATGCAAAGCCATAAACAAATGCAGCAGAGCTTCACTGCATTACAATCAGAGCTGCCACAATTTCCACTGTGGCAGGGCAAACTCAGCATAGGAGCATCAATGTACAGGTAGCAGAAGCAATGCCTAAGAGCCATTTACGAATCATCAGATCTATAACAATAAAGGCAGCATCCCGTTGACAGATAGCCATCATGGAAAATTCAAAATGTAAACAGTAGGTCCATCCATCACTATCATTCAGTCTGTACATCTCAACTGTACAAATACATCTAATTAAACGGCTGTTTACACAGATAAAGTCTACAGATCAAAAGCCTGGAGATGATCAACTGCACATTCACTTCACATTAACAGCATGTTTTAAGTATTTCAGATCACAATAAATCAACAACACATCTTAATATATTTGAAATATATTATCATAATGGACAGAACAGACAATCTCTCCTGGTGACATCCATATTACACACAGATTACACACCCCAGAGCTAAAATCCCAACATACACATGCATTTCTACATGCTGAATATGAAGGTCTGTTAACAGCTTCATCACCTGCAGCCAAACTTCTACAGTCAAACCCATGACTTGGGTGGAAACTAATAAACTTAGATCAAAAACAGTTGCGTTTTAATGTTAATTCACTGGAATTGGTTACAGTAAACTGATGAAGATTTAACTAACCCCTTTTGTTGTGTTGAAAAGCAGTACGTGTTTATTTTGACATGAACTTAAGTTAGCAGAAGAGCTAACAGCTCACTTACCCTCCCAACAGGCCAGGATGAGCAGCCAGCCCGAGAAAACTCCTCCGACCACAACAACAACAAACCCAGTGGACAGAAACACGCCTACCGACCCCAAATCAGTCCCCAACAACTTATCGATCGCTGTCAAGCAGGAGCGTCAAGCTGGAGAAATTGCTCCAGCCCGGTGCTGGTTAACGGTGGCCCAGCAGCTCTTCACTCTCCCGGGCTACTGCTGCTAAAGATGGCGTCCGAGACAGATCCACTCCCTGACGGCTTAAAAACAGAGATAAACACGGTCCTTTTACAGACCGACGACGAGACCACTTCTCAGATTCGGTCCGAAATGCTCGAGACTGTTGTTTTTTGAACCAGTGTGTTTGGGCTGTGGGGTGATGATCATGTTGTGATGGTGGCTGTGATTTTTCTCTCTCTGCCCTCCTCTAGTGATGTCCGATTCGCCAACGAATTATTCGTTTGAACCGAATCTTTTGAATGACTCTTCGAGCCGATTCGTAATTTTTTTTAATTTAATTTTCCAAAAATGGTTTTAAAAAGTATGCTTTTTATACAGTAGTATGCTTTTATAGCGTTTTCAAGCAACGTTTATAGTATCCACAGAGGTTTTTCCTACTTTGCGCTCGTGAACAGAAATCGCTTGTCTGTTGAGGTAATCATAGCAACAGTACGCCGCTCTATATTTTGGCTAGTTAAACAACACAAACAAAATTTAATGCAAAACAAAACATAGTGATAAACAGTGGTGTTATTTAAAACCGTGATTATTTCTAGAGTGCTTGGAGTGCGAATTAAAGGATTCTATGAATCGGGTTTTTTGAACCGGTTCAAGAAGCGAGCCGATTCGCTAAAAGATTCGGACCAATACTGCCCTCATCCTTTCGTTTTGGTTCCTGGAACGCCAGTTACGCCCTCCCAATGTGGGAAACTCCCACCGGCCCCAAGAGACAGAGCATTAAAACCCTTATAATAAACAGCTATACACATAAATATGTCCTTTATCAATATTTAAAACTTTGTTTGCTGTGGCTGCCAAAATCGTTGAGGAATAAGCTCTGTCTGTCACATTCTTATTTTCCTAGAGAAGTATTAAGATATCCCACCCTGATCCATTATGATGTTAATTGCAGCATGGCAGTTCTGGAGAGGTAAACAGATGAAATCAGAGGAAAATGTAATGAAACGTGATTCCTGTAAAATAAGCAGCTGAGTAAAGTGCAGCAATGCAATTTCAGCATTATATTTGTTGGAATTTTTTGAGTAATACATTATAAAAAGTGTACCACATAAAGTTATCAGTTTAACGAGTATCTTGGAAACGTTTTGGAGATTTAGTGATTATGATACTATGCTAGTGCGTATGATGATGTTGATGTCTTCTCAAAGAAATGTAAATGATTATGATGATTTTTTTCTTGTGTGTCTGAAGTTTGAAAACCCACCAGCACTCACACAGATGGACATGAAGATAACTAGGACAAGCAGAGAACAAGTCATAAAAATCAAATGTAAAGGATTACAGCTCGCCTCTGTTGTAATCCCAGCTACACTTTATGATGACAATAAATTTCACCACAGTTTAAGCCTAAAAATGAACAGAGCTGTAGGTTTTCTTGGTATTGTTCAATATTGGTAATCATCGCTTTTATGGATCACTAAGAGGTTAAAGCTGATCCCTGGGCAAAATTATTAAAGTGATGTCAACAAGCCTGCAAGCAACCAATTGGTAAACAGAGCAGAGAACTAGCGCTCTGGGTTGGTTCTGAAGCAGCCATCTCTCTCAGCCAATGAGAGCGCAGGATGCTGTCACTGTATCCAGGCGAACAGAGGGTTTTGAGATGTATGGAGCCTGTTTTATGAATGGGATTTAAAGAGCCAAGCTTCATCCTGTTGATGTCATTAGAGAGACACTGTGGTCTGTTATAAAGACTGAACACAAAACAACAAAGAAATTCTCGAGGGACTAAATGACCCAGTTGACATCCTACTTTAATATGGCTAAATACACTTTGTATGAACTCTTGGTGTTTATCAGATGTTTAGAGAAGATCTAAAATAGATCTAAAATCTTTTTTTTTTTTTTTTTTTTTTTTTTTTTTGTGCTGGGAATGATTTATGATTTCCTCTGTATAATCTATTTTTAAAATGGACTATGACTATGAATGGAGGACACATTTGTTTGTTTTCTTATTTTATGATATTTTTATGACAATTTAAAATAATAAAACTCACAGGCATGAATCAGAAAACATGCTGAAATTAAATTGCTCAAGAAAATATAAGCTCTGTCCTGCATAGATGATCATCAGAAATTAATAGGTGCTTTATCTCTACATTTCATGAGAAAAATGAACCCTACTGTAAAACCCAGCTCACAGTTTTTTTAAAAATTTTTTTTAAATTTATATTTACAGGGTTTTGTCCCTTTTATTTATAGGGCAATGGAACGAGGTAAAAAGAAAAGGAAAAAAGGATGGGATCAAGATGTGATGCTGGATTCGAACCAGCATGTGAAAGCTCAGGCAGCTTGCAGATATATTTAATGGTGTAAATAACTGTGTGCATTTATGTTTGTTTATTACAAAACAAAAAAGCTAGACATCCTGTTGAAAAGTATTTTTATAGCTAAGTTTTGATATTATTAAAAAAATTAAATTAAATTCAGTATGACAAATACCACCATGATACTAACAAATGTGCTTTACAAATGTACTTAATATGTAAATTATATATTAACAGACAAAAGTATAATGTTTTTTAACAAAAGTAATGTTTTTTTAACATTATCACATTACTATAAGGAGAAAAATCCTGGAATGTTTTCCTCAAAAACCATAATTTCTTTTTGACCGAAGAAAGAAAGACATAAACATCTTGGATGACATGGGGATGAGTAAATAATCAGGAAATTTTTAATTCTGAAGTGAACTAATCATTTAACAGACAAAAAATAGTAATGTTTTTAACATTATCACATTGTCATAACAGTGCAAAAAAATGTCACTGGTCCTAAAAATCTTTTAAGATAAATTTTGGGAAGTAAAAATGTCCACTGACCGTTTTCACGAGATTCATTATAAATTTTGATGAGCCCGAGTCCTTGTATCCATGTTAGGATATTTCAGCTGAAGAACAGTAGGTGGCACTCGGGCACTTTATCACTCAGTGGCGATTGTGCAGAAGGAAAGCCAGGCGCGTGGATATGACGTCAATAAAGTTTACATGTGCGGCATGACGGAAAATGGCTGCAGGAGATGAACAGCAGCAGGCTCACAGAGCTGGAGCTTATAAACAGAAAAACAAACAGCACAAGCATGGAAAACACCGAACTAAAGGCGAGATCGGGCGTGAGAACAAGGGTATGTCTGATGGATTTATACACAAATATATACGAGCGCCCCGTCACGTGGGCAGTGCCTGTCTGACTGAACACGTGTTTAAAGATCCGAGCAGTGATCATTGAGACTGATTACTACTGGAAAATGTATGTTTGTGTATGTGAGAATATACATATTTAGAGAAATGGAGAGATATACGTTTAACATGCTTTAAATTATACGTTTAATAACTTTGTCCAAGACAAATGTCCTAAAGGACAAATAAAGTAATCTTGAATCTTGAACTTAAAGGGATAGCTCACCCAAAAATTAAAATTCTGTCATCATTTACTAACCCTCGGGTTGTTCCGAACCTGTATAAATTTCTTTGTTCTGTTGAACACACAGGAATATATTTTGAAGAATGTGGGAAACTGAACAATTCTGGGGCACCACTGACTTCCATAATATTTTTTTTTTCCTACTTTGGAAGTCAATGGTGCCCCAAAGCGACCTGGTTACAAACTTCCTTCAAAATATCTTCCTTCAAAATATCTTCCTTCATGTTCAGCAGAACAAAGAAAAGTATACAGGTTTGGAACAACTTGAGGGCGAGTGAATGATGACATAATTTTAATTTTTGGGTGAACTATCCCTTTAAGACAGTCTAAGATGCTTGCTACTCTTAGCTGGTTTAAGCTGGTCTCCCAGCCTGAACACATTAAAAGCGCCAAAGCCCCTCTAAAACCAGGCTGAGAGACCAGCAAACCATCTTAGTCTGGTTCTCATTGATCCTATTCTTACTTGTAAAGCGTTGATCAATTCTTTGTTATAATCATTATGCAGTCTATTTGTACATCAGTACTGTATTGTAAGACAGTAAACTTGACCCAGTACATCTTGCCAATCAAATTAGGTAGAGTTGCTGTCATGGCTCTCACCAAAAAACAGAAAAGAGTGATAAGGAAAGTGGACCGCAGAAACAAAGCCAACCAGCTGCGTCGCAACAAAAAAGACTCGGTAATGTGACATTATTAGACTTCTACTTGGTTTACAGATTGGCCATTTGATGAATAACTAATCTCCTTTGGGTTGTTGATGATGACAGGTGCTGACAGAGAAAAGGAAGCTGGGCAGCAGGGATGGACCCCCTCATCTGGTGGCAGTCATAGGTCTTCATGCAGGAGTGGATGCTGGAGCTGTCAGCAAGATATTGAGAGGTGAAGGAGTTGGTGGCGTGGTGCATGAGGATCAAGGAGTCACTGGGGCTAAGGACAGTTTTGGTCTTGTTCTACCCCGCTTTAAACAGAGATTCACTTTCTACACGCCAGACACAGGTAACACTTTTAGCAAAGGAGCAAATGCTGATTAAGCACAAATGAATTTCATTTCTAACTTCTGACACTGTACAGTGGTCACAAAAAGTATTTACACTACCTTTTTAAATATTTAAGATTTTTTGTAATGTTTTTGAAAGAAGTCTTTTATGCTCACCAAGGCTGCCTTTAATTGATACATACAGTAAAAACAGTAATATTGTGAAATATTATTACAATTCAAAATATCAGTTTTCTATTTGAATGCATTTTACAATATAATTTTATTTCTGTGATTGTAAAGCTGAATTTTCAGCATCATTACTCCAGTCTTCAGTGTCACATGATCCTTCAGAAATCATTCTGATATGCTGATTTGATGCTCAAGAAACATTTTAAACATTATCAGTGCTTCTTGATATTTTTGTGAAAATGGTGATAGTTTTTTGTGATTCTTTTACGAATATAAAAACCATATATTTTTTTAAACAAATATTTTGTAACATTTTAGAACATATTTTGTAATGTTTTTACTATAACATTTGATCGATGCACCCACCCTAGTTAAATAAAATCTTACTGGCCCCAACATTTTTTGAACATTAGTGTAGATTTAAGCCACGCTCACAAATGTTTGAATTTAATTGCATTCGATAACAAAACATTAAACCAAGTGAAAAAAGTATTCAATTCAAATTTCATTTTCTTTTTTCAATTGCTTTTAACCAGCTAGTTTCATTTTTAGTGTATGTATGAAGTCACTAACCTGTTTTTGTAAATTGATTTACCTGAAAAGTGTGTTTGTGTTTATGGGATGCACAATAAAGAGATTATACAATATATTTATATAGATTATACTAAATCAGTTATCAGCTAATATTAGAGATTTTTATTAATTTTACATTTAACAGTATCAGTCGATATTGGATACCTAATTGTGCATGCTATTATTTTAAGATTACCTTTGTTGTCATCTAATGATAATTTAATAACTAAAAACAGTTAAATGTAATGTTTTAGCAAATTTCATAATATCCGTTTTTCCTACTGTCCATTTTATCGTAAAATTAACCTGTGGCACAAAAAGATTTTAATTTATGATTTTAATTTAAATTTTTGTTTTATTTTTAATTAATTTAGGCAAAGTAGTATAGACTTTTTTTTATTATTATTACATTTCTTTTGGATAAGCTCCACTTTGGTTTGATATCTTGTTATCAAAGGCAATTACTGCTATTTCAAGAAAGTGCAATATTTTTTACAGCACTTTTTTGTGTTTAAGGGCTGTAAAAAAGTGCTGTAAAAAATCTTCTTTTGTCTCACTTCAGTTGATATGCATTCAGTCCTGGATGTGGCGAAGATTGCAGACAGTTTGGTGTTTGTGTTAGAGTCGACTGAAGGTTGGGACAACTATGGAGAGTACTGCCTGTCCTGCCTCTTTGCCCAGGGGTTGCCAAGTCATGGTGAGATATGACTGGAAACAATCAATTATACAGTTTACCAGTCATTCTACACAAATATTTGATGCGAATGTCAAATTGTAACCAATTCTTCTTCCTCTTTGCCCTGCAGCACTGGTATGTCAGGGAGTGGCCGATCTAGCGGTGAAGAAACGCGCTGAGTCTCGGAGAGCACTCTCTCGTTTGGTAGAGTCTCATTTCCCAGAAGGGCGTCTCTTCCCTGTGGACAGCGAGCAGGATGCCACGCTATTGCTGAGGCACCTGTCAGCACAGAAACAGAGGCGGCTGGGCTTCCGCTCTCGTCGCTCACACCTGCTGGCTCAGAAAGCCACATATATACCGAACGCCAGCCAGAATGGGACAGGGGGCCCAGCCACAGGGTTAGGAACCCTCTGTGTGTCAGGATATATTCGAGGCCGTCCTCTGCAAGTCAACAGGCTGGTGCATATCACAGGTCATGGAGACTTTCAGCTCAGCCAGATCGATGCTCCTGCAGACCCTCTACCCATCGTGACAGCAGCCCCTCGCCAGGCGAAGCCAGGACGAGACGTAGAGATGACGGTTAGGAGGCTACGTTACTGTTGACTTTTGAAGACATTTTTGTTATAATAGATGATTTTTACAGTGCAATTGATTTTACAAATCAATTCGTTCATTGATTCATTCATTCTTAATTAATTCCAAGTTCAACACCATCTCTTAACTAGGTGCAACAAGCATTAAAAGCAGTTGTTCTCAACTTTGACTCCAAGGCCCCCTATTGTCCACAACAATATTAGAAGCCCCCCCCCCCACACTTAACTTGAAGACTTAATGAGGCCATAATATTAATGTTCCTCTTAATTAATGGAAGAATAATGTTCCCCTTAAAGGATTAATCAGTATTTTACAATAAGGTCCCATTAGTTAATGTCAGTTAAAGGGTTAGTTCACCCAAAAATTTAATTTAATTTCATTTCTGTCATTAATTACTCAACCTCATGTCGTTCTAATCCCGCAAGACCTTTGTTCATCTTCGGAACACAAATTAAGATATTTTTGATGAAATCCGAGAGGTTTTTTATTTCCCATAGAAAGCAACAAAATTACCACATTCAAGGTCCAGAGAAGTAGTAAAGACATCGTTAAAGTAGTCAATGTGACTACAGTGGTTCAACCTTAATGTTATGAAGCAACGAACACTTTTTGTGCGCAAAAACAAAACAAAAATAATGACTTTATTCAGCAATTTTTCCTCTTCCCTGTCAGTCTCCTACGCAGTTGACAGTGTACGCAGTGCAGCGTTTCCATGTTTACATCTGAACACCGGCTCAGTATTGGCCGACACTGTTCACGTAAGCACCACGTGTGATGCTGATGCAGGAGCCGGCCAATACAGAGTCATTCTGACGTAGAACACAGAAGCGTTGCACTGTGTTCACTACATCAACTGCGTAGGAGACTGACAGGGAAGAGGAAAAATTGTTGAATAAAGTCATTATTTTTGTAATTAACATTAGCTAACATTAATAAATGCTTTTAACAATTGGAACCTTATTGTTAAGTGTTATCATTATTACTGATTTTAAAGGATTAATGATCAGGATTTTTAAAAATGTTTTATTCTCAATTTCTACCCGATGAAATATTTTAGAGCTTGGCATTAGTAGTGTATTCATTATAAAAATGCCTATGGAATTTTAAGATTGTATCAATTTACACGACTTGTCCGGGTCTAGAAATCACACTTTTAAAATGAATTAAAATTTAAAGTTCAAAAGTTTTCTAAGGCCCCCTTGTTGAGAACCACTGAATAAAATCCCACAATAAAAACTCATTGGTCCAAAATCCTGGTCCTAATAACTGTATTAAAACTCAGTTGTGTTCTGATTGGCTATAATTATGTGCCAACATGTAACATTTTCACTTTCATTGTGGATGGACTAATTCATTGACACTGGAGTATTATATGTCACACCTGATTTACTTATTATTTGTGATGTTTATTTATTAAGATTGTTATATCTTTGTCTCTGTATGTCCTGTAGGATGGTGGTGATGGAGATATGAATGGGGATGTTCGGGTGTTGATGAAAGCAGACCGTGAGAAGAGAGAAAGCCTGCAGGCGGAGGCAGAGGTAGACCCCATGGATGGGGAGCAGACGTGGCCCACAGAAGCAGAGCTGGAGGAGGCAGAAGGTACCGTATTACCATGAGCTCTTGAGCCCTGTTCACACCAGAGTAAATATTGTTAACTAAAACTATCAGAAACATTTTTGTAAATTGAAATAAAATAAAATATAAACATTAGATGGAAAACTTTAAATGAAAATGAGAATAGTTGCCTTGGCATCTAACTGAAATGAGTTTAATTTGAAGTACTAAAATTACTAAATGGAGATAAAACAAAAAAAAAAAAAAAAAAGACTAAAACTGAAATAAAAATAAATGTAAAAACCTAAATAGTGATAATAGAAAAAAAACAGAAGAAAAAAACAACAAAAAAAGTAAAAACTATAATAGTATTAAAATAATACTTAAAATAACATTGCTTCATGTTAACAGTGACAAATCAATCCGGAAGTCTTTCATTTTTTTTTTTTGTGTACAGTGACTATGCAATTGAGCAACAATGTAATGTGATGACTGTTATAGTGAATACATGATCTGTCTCTTGTGAGACACTGTAGTCAAGTGTTGGCAAGACAGAGAACTTAATATTAGTGTGAGCGGTTTCATTGTTCTATATGATTTGTGCCTGCCCACATACAGGGATATAATTGACGGTGGCCAGTTTGATTCATGCAAACCTTTCATCTTGTTCATGATATAACGCATTATGCACTGCTGCAACTCACATACAGTTTCTTTTTTTTTTTTTTTAGTGGCAGTACATCTCATTTATTATCAGAGTTTTAAAAGTTATAGCCAGTTGTGCAGGAATGCCTACTAGTGACCTAAATGGATCATTGAGATTCTCTTTATGGACAATATGGATATTGATATGTTTATTTTTGTTCAGAGGCCAGTAAGAACAAGAGAGTGATGAAGGTACCAAAGGGGACGTCTGACTATCAGGCCACATGGATCACTGATAATGCCGAAGAGGATGATGATGTTGACAGCTGTGATGATGATGATGATGATGATGATGATGAAGATGGGATGATGGAAGACGAAATGGATGACAATGAATCTCAGGTGATTTTTTTTTTTTTAAATTTTTTTTTATTATTATTATTATTATTTTGACACAAGCAGTCACAAGTTTGTGATGAAGCATTTCCTTTAGAGGGAAAACTAAACAATTACAACCTCCTCTGCCATAACCAAATATCTACAAACAGGAAACTATTAAAGATGGTCCGCCAAAATAAATCACACGGAAACTGTAAACAAGCATGAATATAGATTAGAAATGTTAACCCCCCCCCCCATTTTACAGATTTCTGTATAGTATATCTTTTACACATTTTCAGTATCTTGTATTGGCCCTGTTCACAGTAAATGCAGCTCCACACACAAGCTCCATCTCTGTAAGCATTGTGAGTTTGGGTTGCTTATTACGTACATTTGAAAACGTAACGCGCACCACCCATTTTACCAGATTTGTAATGAGAATATAAATAAATCTGCAAATTTATGCAAAATCCAAAATATTTATTTTACAGTACAGTAGTATTATTGCAATAGTATAATAATAATAATAATAATAAAATACAACTTAAATAATAAATAAATATTTTGAATAATAATAATCTTTTTTTTAAATTATTATTGTTGTTTTATAGTTCTAATTGGGGGGAGTGGGCATGTTTTCCTTTTTTTTTTTTTTTGTTCTTAGATGATCATATTCCTGATTCTTGGTTTGTTGTGTGATATATATATATATATATACAATATACAATACACAATTACACCTCACACCCTAGGAAGCAAACAGCGTTTGTTTTTGTTTCCGTTGTTCTGCTGCCACCTCGCAGGTTGCCATAAGTGACCAATCAGGAGTGAACTTGAGCGTTAAACCCAAGCACATCTGACTGCCTGATAATGATTGAAGGTCTAAATAAAGTCAGAAGGATGAGATGGAGGGTGGGCACGGCGCGGGCGGAACGGTGCATACGTGACTATGCACTGTGTGGCGGAGAGGCACTGTTTGTTTTCTCAATATCTGCTGCTTGGCCTTAGTGCCAGGCATCTCGACGCAACAATAGTGTTTGGAGAGGGAGTCCCGAGAGAAGCCTTCTGTCTTCCTGCTCTTTGGACAGAACTTCCTGTCGAGACTTGCGGAGGGGGCGGCCATTTATTTATACCAGCTGGGCTTGAAAGAACAAGGGGAAGCTTGACATGTATGGAAGCTCTGGTCCATTTATTTTCTTTAATCATAATTAGCATGTGTTTGATGTCTTGGGGCGCACCAAAGGAGACTTTTCAATGCAAGATGTTAACAATAGGGAAGTGGTACTACAGATGATTACAGAGATTATTTTTATTACTGCACCTGCGATTGTTCTACAGGTTGACCCCACAGGGGGGTTAATGCACCCCAGCGGTATGTCTTGTCTTTTTCCTATTTCAGCCACTATGCTGTCTGTTTAGTTTACTTCAAAGAAATAGACCGTTTTGTTTGGGTTTGCTAGACTCTATGTGGATGTATGTCTAGAGAAATGTTTTTACATGCTTCTCTTCCTCTCCAAGGATGCTGGATCTGAATGCGCATCTGAAGGAGATGATGACGACGGGGAAGAAGAGGAGAAGATCAGTTCCACCGGACGCACCGGAGTCGATCAGAAGTATGACGAAGACATTGACGAGGCTGAGGAGGGAGAGGGGCTGAGGAGATATCGAGAGGCACGTGCCAATGAGATGTTCCCCGATGAAGTCGACACTCCCCTAGACGTCCCAGCCAAGACACGGTAAGAACCACGACAGTTCCAACAATGTATCTGTCCATGTTAGATTTTAAAGGCATAGTTCAACCAAGAATTAACATTTTTATCATATTTTACTTGCCACCATGTTGTTCCAACCCCCGTGTTTGAATTGTTTTGTAAATGGAACACAAAAATAAATAAGCTCTTTTCCATGCAGTTCATGATTGCCATTAGGGATGAGCATGTATTTAAAAAGGCTGTTACAGATAAACCGATAATTATTTGTAAGGTATAGGGAATTTTGAAATTGAGTACTATTTGGCTGAAGTAAATGAAAAATAAAACACTAAATACAAAAATTAGTCATTTTAAATGCTGCAAGTGAATTTAGGCATCACAACATTATAATGTATAGTATGAAAATATGGGTACTCGTTTTGATATTTGCTAAAGATTACATTTAACAGTGTTAAACAGTGTTACTAATTTTTTAAAGATTGCCATCATCTAACACTCACTTAAAGTAATATAAATGTTGCAAATAGTTTATATAAACATGGTTGACATGATAAATAATAAAAAAAAAATCTCTAATATCGGCTGATAACTTATATGGTACCGATATATTGTGCACCCCTAGTTGACTGTGCTGTCAAACTCCAAAAAAAAACAAAAAGCACTGTAAAGGTCCTTTAAATATAACTTTGTTATATAAATATAACACATGATCCTTCAGAAATCATTCTAATATGCTGATTAGATGCTCAAAACTTAAAACAGTTGGTGCTTAATATTTTTGTAGAAATGGTGAAAAATTTATTTATTATTTATTTAATGCATTTTTGCTGGATAAAAGTATTAATTTCTTAAAAAAAACAAACAAAAAAAAAAACGTACTGACGCCAGACTTTTGAACAGTAATGTACACAAGGTTTCTACCCTGTTCTGCATGTTCAGGTTCCAGAGGTACAGAGGTCTGAAGAGTTTCCGTTCCTCCCCATGGGACCCCCTGGAGAACTTGCCTCCCAACTACTCGCGCATCTACCAATTCCAGAACTTTGAGCGCATGCGTCGCCGAATATTAGCAGATGCTGCTAGCGAGGATGAAGGAGCGATGGTTTGTAAGGGGGGGAAAGGGGTGTTGGCTAGAGAGTTCTAGGTTTTGTTCCAGAAACTTTGGTGTTTCACTGTTTACCCAAGGAATTTGTTTGGAAATGTCCGTCTTTTATTCCTGCAGGTAGGCTGGTATGTGACTCTTCATATTGTGGACGTTCCTTCCTCAGTAATGGAGAGCTTCCTGACCGGCAAACCATTAGTGCTGGTGTCTCTGCTACCACATGAACAGAAGGTACTTACAGCTTAGAAGATTCTCAAACATAAAGGGTAAAATTTAGTAGTGATGTTTGATTTTTGAAATACAGTAGTACTGCTCAGTTTAAATGCACTTGCACAAATAATTATAGTCAGTATTGAAATAGTCATCTCTTTGCAGATGTCAGTGATGCATATGTTGGTGCGGCAGCACCCGAGCAACACAGAACCCATCAAGTCAAAAGAAGAGCTGGTGTTTCAGAGTGGTTTCAGACGCTTCAGAGCTTCAGCCATCTTCTCACAGCACACTTCTGGTAATAACAGCCTAAAGAGAGCATCATGTTTTTCAGAGGATTTCTTTTTTAGCAGGGGCTTTCAAATTTTTTGATGCCACGGACCCCTAAATATGATGTTCCCTTTGTGAGGAACCCCTTTCCCAACTAATAACATTAAAATACAGGGTTAAATCTCATTAAATGCCATTAATGATATTAAATCTGATTTTTCTATGTCCTCAGCTGATAAACACAAGTTGGAACGGTTCCTGCGTCCTGATGCTCCTACAGTGATGTCTGTCTATGCCCCCATTACCTTCCCCACAGCTGGTGTCCTGGTCTTCAAACAGCGAGACAATGGTGGGGAGAATCAGACAAAACATTTGATTCAAAAAGAGAACTGCCGTCACCACTACAGCATGTGGTTCAGCTTTTTTGTTTTACCTTTTACCACAGGTATGCAGGACCTGGTGGCCACAGGTAGTCTTTTGAGCTGCGATCCTCGGCGTGTGGTATTGAAGAGAATCGTGCTGAGTGGACACCCTTTCAAAATCAATCGGCGCTCTGCTGTGGTCCGTTACATGTTCTTCAACAGAGGTGAGAAGGGAGGCGTTAGACATTTCCTCTGTTTATCTTCAGATGGGTGTGTGGTGTTAAATTAATCATTCTGTTGAGATCTAACATTTGAATCCAACATTAAAGCTTTTCTTTTTTTGCAGATGATATTCTGTGGTTTAAGCCAGTAGAACTACGTACAAAATGGGGACGAAGAGGACACATCAAGGAAGCTTTAGGTAAAGGAAAAAAAAACAAAAAAAAACTCAGTGGTGGAGAGAAACTTTTAATGAACTTAACCATTTACTAGAGAATTTACTAGCAGTTAGACATTTCTCAAATTATTAATTTTCACAAAACCTTTTTGCATAATGATGACAGTGATTATAATTGTACTATTATTATTATTATTATTATTATTATTATTTTTATTCATTCTGTGCTCTAAAAAAACTAATATATATATATATATATATAACAACAACAACAAAAAATTCTTAGAAGGGCCTCATTTATTCTCCCTAAGGCCCCCACTAAATGTAGGTTCGCCTCTGCACATAAAGACCCGACTTCGAGTCCCGATTCAAGGTTTGTTTAGCATATATTTCTTTTTACTTTTGAAGTTCCCAGCTCCCCTATTAATTGAGAGATGCTACACATGCAGGTAGGACTAATTCACACATGCAATCGCGATCTCATTAATGCATTCAAATAAATGTAATCTTACTGTGCTAATTTATCTGTATCTGATTTACAACGAGCAGAAATCTGTAAGAAATGTTACGACCGACGGACAAAATAAGTGATGAAAGAGAACGGTTATGTCGGAGCAATAGCACTGTGGGTATGGAATTCCAGAGGTGCCATAATAATGCATTTGTCGCAGCTGTACACAAGTCGACCAAAATTCAAGTCCCACTTCAAGCTTTGGGCTTTCTCAAGCCAACATCAAAGTTTGTTTACGATCTTTAGCTTCTAGTTGTTATTATTATTATTATTATTATTATTATTATTAATTCTAATTGATTTTATCAGTAAGCTGAAGCTTATAACAATAAATATTATCACCATTAATAATAGTAGTAATAATATTTTATTATTAAATTTTTTATTTTATTCATTAAATGAATTAATATTTGAAATCTTAATTAAACATTTAATTAAATGTATTAATAATATGAATAATAAAACAATCACACTAATAAGAATAATGATAATCATAATCATAATTGTGAAATAATTTAGTGTATTTAATTAAGCTTAATATTAATAAGAATAATAAATATTTGTTATTCATATTATTGTTGTAGTCTAATGTCTATTTAGTTATTTTAACCAAATTCAGAAATAAAACTGATTTTAAAGTCTCAGTTCTGAATATTAGATATTTATAAAAAGTTATCAGTATTGTTTGTAAATATTGGTAAAAAGGTACATTCTTAAAAAATGGGGAATGTTGGGAATTATTTACAGTATTTTACAACAGTTTTATTTGTTCTTTTGCAGGTACTCACGGCCACATGAAGTGTGTATTTGACAGTCAGCTACGCTCTCAGGACACAGTGCTGATGAATCTGTATAAGAGGGTGTATCCTCGCTGGACCTATGACCCCTATGTCCCCGCCCCTCTGCCTTGGGTCAAGAGAGAGCAGCCACCGGCATATTCTGACATTGACATGGACTAGAGGCAGGAAGTTATGAACTGAAAGCAATGGAAGCATAACATGATAACACACTAACTGCTTGTGTCACAGCTTCTCAGATATTGATTCTCTGTACTTTAATTGACAATTAAATGTCTATATATAATTTCTGTGCTTGTTTGAGCGTTCTTAAAACATTTCCTTTAAAGTTTCATTTGATCAAGTCCCTCAGTGACCACTAGATGGCAAACACGTATTAAAGTGAAAATGGTTTCCTTCCACAGAGTAAGAGTTTGACATTCTGGGGTGTTTTTAACCAATGTCAGTACAAACATAATGGCATTGGTTATTTACAGCCTCAGGTTGACAGATTAACCCGTGAAATAATTTCTCAGACACAAAAATGTTTGTTAACCAGTAAACGCATCCTTAGCAGTGATAGAAAGAAAAAAAATGTGAAATGAACTAAATTCCTGCCTAAACCCAAAGTGAGAGTGTCTTGTGTTTTATGACGAAGGCAGTGGCGAAAACCCGCATCTAAACTCTCATTGTAAATACTGTCATTGCAATCTTTTATTTCTCATAATTTAGCTCAAACCAAACCTCACGCTGGAATATATTATCTCCCTCAAGTATGTCCTCAACAACAACAGCAGCCCTTTCTGTCCTCTGGCTGCCATCGTTCAGAATCGCTGGCAACGGTGAGGGATGATTATCGCTGGTGAGCGAATGCATGGCGACCATAATTTACGCTGCGATGCTGCCATATGCAGATGACAGTGAGGTTCTATGGGCCTTTATGGCGCAGATGGAGCGTGTATGTGTGCCGTCTGCGCTGTTATTCTCCTTCATTCCTACAGACTCTTCCACCACTCCCTCTCCCTGGTGGTTCCCTGACCTGAAACCCTCTTTTCACCACCATCTACACTCTCTCACACAGGGAGCGTGACCCTCCGTTGTTTTCTCGCCGGATCTCCAAATGTTTTACAGTTCTCTTTCTCTTTCACTCTCTCTCTCTCTACCCCCTCCCCTTGCTCTTTTGCTCTTCTGAGAAACAATGATTTATGAATTGTAATATTTATCATAAAACAGTGCTCTCGCATGCTTGCAGCTACATGATTCATCCCCAGGTTCTGTTGGGACCACACCACAGACGCATGCCAATATGTCTGGGAAAAGAGAAGGTGAAGCTTTGGGCTCAAAAAACACAATGTGATCCAAGAAACGGGGTATCAAAAGTTCAATATGTACATTTTTATCCTGCGCTGTGAATTTGATTATGGTGGAAAAAGTCAAATAATGATAAAACAATCGCACTAGGGTAATACTTCTTTATTGCCTAGGGGTGCACTCGAAGCTCTGGACGGTTAAGTCGAGGCACTCCATTTATTTTCTCGTTCATTTTTTAAGCCATAGTGCACCGGGGGCATTGAGCGGGGATGTGTTAAACACATCTTGTTTAAAGCTGAATGGGGTGTGGTATGCCTGGCCAAATGTTCATGATCTAGAGAGGAAATCTAATCCTCCCACACTGGAGATTGTCCTTAAAAGAAATATTCCGGGTTCAATACAAGTTAAGCTCAATCGACAGCATTTGTGGCGTAATGTTGATTACCAGAAAAATTCATTTTGACTAGCCTCTCGTTTTCTTGTTTAAAAAAAAAAGCAAAAATCTGGGTTATAGTGAGGCACTTACATTGGAAGTCAATGGGAGCAATCTGTAAATGTTAAAATAAAACATGGTAAATATGCGTGATGATAGGATTTTTAGTGTGAAAACTAGTTTCAGTAACTTTTTCTGTTAAGTTATCCTATTTTAGACCTTTGTTGCATGACAACAAAACAAAAACCCTATAACAATTTAAGTTTCTGCATTTAAATCCACCAAATATTGCCTCACTGTATATATTGATAATTTTTCTGTTAACTTGAGCTGCAAAATTGTTTTCATTATTTTTAAGATCATTTTAGGGTTTTCATTATATATTCTATTAATTCTTCTGTTAAATGTTGAGCTTTAAAATTGTTCTTGTTATTTTTAATGTCATTTTAGGTTTTCATTATGCTATGCCATCGAAGTTGTAAAATTGTAGTTGTTGAAGTTGTAAACTTTACACAGAAAAGGTTAGTTTTTTTTTTTTTTTTAAACAGTATTTTAATGTTTTTTTGTTTGTTTGTTTGTTTTTAAGAAAACAAGGGACATGTCATAATAATTATTTGTGGTAATCAGCTTTATGCCATAAATAATGTGAACTGAGCTTCGCTTGTATTGACCCCTGAATATTCCTCTAAAAACATGCGTGGAATGTGATTGTCGAGTTTTTCCTCCACTTGAGCTCTACCGCGTACCAGAAACATCCGTTTGGGATTAACGTGGAAATGTTGAATTGTGTCTTGGCTGATCGAAAGCAAAATGTTTGTGACAGTGAGGGACAAACTACATGGAGGTATATTGGACAGCGCTCATATGAGCATGTGATTGGTTTCGACCACAGTCAGAAGGAGTTAACGCTAGTGGCTTGGGGCTGCTTGGACCAGGAATGTCCTGTGGTTCCCAGTTCACTGCCACCACACACAGCTGGATCCCACTGAAGACATAATGGGTAAGAGATTTTTCCATTGGAAGAGGAGAGAGAGTAAAAAAAAAAAGAGAGAAAGAGAGATGGATTGCAGGGGAGGAAGAGATAAGAGGAGAACCACTGAGTGTTTAAATTGAATGTAAAACAGAGATTGTGCAGGAGTATAATTTAAGTGCCGCTCAGTTGGGAAAACAAGAATAAGCAAATATCTTTGAGAGGAGGAGGAGGAGGGGGAAGGGGATGGAGGGGTGTGAGAAGGAGATGGAGAGCAAGAGTGGCTGGCGTTTATGGATAGCAGATGTGGCGCTGTGGGATTTTGGCAGGGGCCAATGGTGCCTGAGTCCTGCACTGGCTGGGTGGCACCAGGGTGAGAGCGAGGTCAGCGCACCGCAGCACACAGCCCATAAAACACCGCAAGAGAGACACACACACAGAGGGCCGCAAGCATGGGACGGCAATATGGCACAGAACATGCAGACCCTTCAATAATGGAGCAACAGCTTCAGATAACTCAAAAGAAAATAGAAACAAAATCATGATCTATCCACTCACATGTAAGGGTTTAAATCAATATCATATTTACATGTCATTTCTGTCACTAGCCAAACAGTATTGAAAAAATAATAGTTGAATCCTAATACTATCTGCTGCACACAAAGAACTTCTTTCTTGACCAGTAAAGTAGAAAATATGCACGTGTCTAGCATAAATACTGATGTCATGAAAGCATTCCCTTTGCTGAGACATCAATTTATAGATACTAAGTTTAGTGCGTGATTAGAAATGTTAGAAAATATGAAAAACGTTTATTAATGTCTTTTAAATATCACATTATGTTACCAGAGCTAAAAAAGTTCAGTTTAAACATTTCACTTTCTGTTTTTAGTTAGCCTTGGTTAGCATGCTAACAGTTTAACCTAGTCTAGTCTTTTAAAATGACATAGCCTATCACACAAATCAAACATAAAACTACTAAGCTTAGTTCTTTTGATTAGCTAGAACAAGATATCATGATAACACGTTATGTTTTCAATCGCTGAGGAAGGATCTTGCATAATACTGACATTTTCAAATATAGCGACTTTTTCCTGTGATGGCAAAGCTGATTTTTTAGCAGCCATTACTCCAGTCTTATATCACATGATCCTTCAGGAATCATACTAATATGCTGATTTGGTGCTCAAGAAACATTTATTACCACCAATGTTGAAAACAGTGCTGCTTAATATTTTTGTGGAAACCCTGTTACATTGTTTCAGGATTCTTTGATAAATAGAAAGTTCAAAAGAACAGCATTTATTTGAAATAGGAAACTTTTGTAGCATTACAAATGTCTTTACTGTCGCGGATGTAAGAAAAGCGCTACTATTACACTTCGTATTCTTCTGTTATTTCTTATTAGGCACCCTTTTCTTGCCACATCTAGTTGTCTCAACCATAACCTCTCAAAATTCCTCAGTAAAATCAAACATCCTGTCATTTTCTGTACACTCGCTCTCCCTTTATCTCTTTCTGTCTCTCTCGCTGTCTTGTTCCCCCCTTCCTCTCCCCTTACCCTGGTCCTGACTCCCTGGTTCCTGGGACCTGGCCAAGGCGTGTGTCCCCGAAGGAGCCAGTGAGGAGATGGAGAGAGGGGGCAGAGCAGGGGCTGAGAGACAGGCTCCAAAACCACAGCTGCGGCAGCCCTGCCTCGCCTTCCTCTCTCCTGTCCTCTCTCTCTCACTTGACTTGAGTTTGTGAGGAGCTGGCCTGGCACACGCCCCAGCTCTGCCATTAATCAGAGGAGAGGGGTAGTGTGTGTGTTTGTGCTGATAGAGAACTGGCTGGAACAGGGGTGGTATGGAGACCAGGACCTCCCAACAAAGCAGTGGAGTTCACCCAGCGAGCGAACAGGGGAGGGAGTCTGACAGACAAAAAGCCTGGTGCGCAGATCGTGACTCTTCGGCGAGAGAGACGGAGATGAGACAGACGAGGAGAAGTTGGATGCGTTTAGGTGAGGCGTGAGGGAGTGCGAGGGAATAGGCTAGCGGAAATGGACCTGGGGTCCGCTGAGGAGGAAGAGAGGAGATCCAAGATTCTGTCTATCAATGCATATAAACATGGAAAATCTCATGGTTCAATGCAAACAGCTGTAGAATGTGCACTTTTGTCTCATTAAGGCAACTCAGTGAAAAGAGTTGGCCACAGTGCATTACGCTCATGGTTAATGCATATCCCAGATACCAGGCCTGAACCGCTGCCCAAGGTCTCGGTGCATTACTGTACCACACAAATCAAAGCTGCTATACAGAATGAAATTAAATACAGTTCTAGTCAAACGTTTGGACGCACCTGACTGGATTTATGTTCTTAATGAAACTTTTCATCTGAAGGCTTATGCGTATATTTTTGTAAATAAATGTTAATTATGCTTCTGTACAAATTTCTTTGCTTAACTAAAACTGTATTTTTTTTTTTTAAATATATGAGTTGGAATGGATAGTGTGGGAAAAGCAGCCAACAAGTGCTCAGCATACATGGAAACTACTATTTAAATTGCATCCCATGATGCACCTCACAAAGTTAGTGAGAAAATGAACGGAATGTGCAGAGTCTGGGGACCACAAAAAAATGTATTATTGTGTAAAAATGTATTTGATAAATGATATACAAAGATCCATTGATACAATGAAAATGAAAAATAAATAAATAATCAATTTCAGTTTAGCAAAGAAATTCATGCGTAAGATAGTGATAGTATTAGATAAAAGTGTTAAAATTAAAATAATAATAATAATAATAAAAACAATAAATTGTGTTAGTGTTAGAAAAAAGTTGTAAATAATAATAATAATAATAGATTATTGAATTAAAGGGTTAGTTCAACCAAAAATGAACATTCTGTCATTAATTACTCACCCTCATGTCGTTCCACACCCGTAAGACCTTCGTTCATCTTCAGAACACAAATTAAGATATTTTTGATAAAATCCGATGGCTCAGTGAGGCCTGCATCGCCAGAAAACTACTAAAAACATATTTAAAACAGTTCATGTGACTACAGTGGTTCAACCTTAATATTATAAAGCGACAAGAATACTTTTTGTGCGCCAAAAATAACAAATAACGAAGCTTAACATTTGTTTAGAATCAGGGTTCAGAGCGCCAAAATCCCATGATTTCAGTAAACAAGGCTTTGTTACGTTATAAGTGTTTTGAAACTTCAATAGTTCATGTGACTTTGGCAGTTTTATACGTGCTCCGAATCAATGATTCGAAACAAATGATTTGTTAAGCTTCGAAGCTTCATGAAGCAGTATTTTGAAATCGCCCATCACTAGATATTGTTGAATAAAGTTAGTTTTTTTTGGCGCACAAAAAGCATTCTAGTCGGTTTATAATATTAAAGTTGAACCACTGTAGTCACATGAACTGTTTTAAATATGTTTTTAGTAGCTTTCTGGGCATTGAAAAAGGGAGTGTTATTGCTGGCGATGCAGGCCTCACTGAGCCATCGGATTTTATCAAAAATATCTTAATTTGTGTTCCAAAGATGAATGAAGGTCTTACGGGTGTAGAACGACATGAGGGTAAGTAATTAATGACATTATTTTCATTTTTGGGTGAACTAACCCTTTAAGATAAATAGTGCTAGTGTTGGATAAAAGTGTTAAATAATATGTATGTATGGATCTCTATACATAAAACATGTATAACTGCCATTATATTTTAGGAAAGGTGGCTATCCATCTATGGGTCTATCCAACAGTAAAAATGCTGGAGGCAGATTCACCCCAACTAAGAGTGCTGCATTAGGAATGGATTTATATATAATGCCTTTTTGATTGGACATGATAGGTGCCCTAGTTGTTGTGCGAGACTGATTGTACCTCAGAGTGCATTTTGCGCATATTAGATTGGACAATGTTAAAATGTGACTGGTAAATGAGGGCAGACATTCTCTATTACAGCACGGGGACAGGTCCCTAAAGGAAAACGGTTCACACAAAGTCCACAAGACCCCTCCATTCTTCCCCTGATTATCCAGGTGGGAGTGAAATATAAAAAAACCCCAAAGCACTTCCAACCTGCTCCCCCACCCCCACTGGGCCTCCCTGCATGCCTGTCTGCTGACATCACTAGTCCGATCTCTCTCCTCTGCTCTATCCTTCCCTTTAGCTCGGCTTCCTGCCCCCATGATGTCACATGCCATATGGTTTTCAGCGAGAATCAAGCCGGAAAAGAGATTTAGTTGGAAGAGAGGAGAGAAAAGGAGGAGGTTCGGCGTTGGGTGCGCGTAGGCCACAGAAAACAAAAGGCCGCTCTTCCCCTGTGTGTGTGTGTGTGTGTGTGTGTGTGTGTGTGTGTGTGTGTGTGTGGAGTGGCTCTGAGGGGCTAATGAGGAGAGTTTAGAGAGCAGAGACCACTGAGCGGCCAGCCATGTGCTCCACAGATGGATAATTTGCTCAAACACCAAAACGACCAGTGACCACTGGTGCCAACATGTTGCTTACAGCCCTCGGGCCAGGGTGGCACAGTGACCCTGGTCTCATTGACTCACAGACCACTGAGTCAGGTTCCACTGTGTCCATACCAGATGTGAGCAACGTGATGCGACTCGACAAAAGCCAACAGAACCTATTATAATCACTGATGCTGTCTACACTTGATGTGACAAGTCCCTGACAATAAACTGTTCTATTTCTGATGTACTCCGTGCACTTGAACTACTTCTGACACGACAGACAAATGGATATACAGTGGTTGCTTTGATGCGTACCCCATGATTTACTCACCCTCAAGCCATCCTAGGTGTATATGACTTTCTTCTTTCAGACGAACACAATCAGAGTTATATTAAATAAAGTCCTGGCTCTTCCAAGAGTTATAATGGCAGTAAATTGGGAAAATGAGATTTTGAAGCTCAAAAAAGTGCAACCATCTATCATAAAAGTAATCCACACGGCTCTGGGGGGTTAATAAAGGCCTTCTGAAGCGAAGCGATGTGTTTGTGTAAGAAAAATATCCATATTTAAAACTGTAATAACTAGCTTCCGACAGACGGCCATACACATTAATTTACGGTGAAAGAGTGAACTTTGACCTGACGCATGACGTATTGACAAACGTGGAAGCGCTGAGGAGAGAGCAAAACAAAACACTGGTCATGAATTAGGCCCCGTTTACACTAGTGCGTTTTTGTTTGAAAACGCATAAATTTTGCTACAGTTACGCCTGTCGTTTACACTACGCCGGCGTTTTCGAACCTCAAAAACTGAGACTTTCGAAAACGCTGCAGAGCCCGTTTTAGTTTGAGAACGCCGGGGTTGCGTTTCAGTGTAAACGTACCAAAACGGAGACTTTTGAAAATGATGCCGTGGCTGCCCACCTTTGCTCTGCGTATCCTTGATGACCGTGTAAACAATAACATGGAGGCTGAACTGCAATCTTTGCTGGCTTTGTTGTCATTTTTAGCAGCCATTGTGCAGTTAAACTCAGCATATTTTTAATACTGCAGCTACCTACATGCGCAAGAGGCAACTGTTTACACTTGTACGCGCATGCCCAGTGAGCATGAACAGTCATGTGACATGCGTTTTCGGCCGTGTAGTGTAGACTGGGATCGTTTCTGAAACGCTGTGGAAACGCCAGTGTAGACGAGGATCATTTTCATTTTAAAACGCTGTTTTAAAACAAAAACGCACTGGTGTAAACGGGGCCTTAGTCTGCCGGAAGCTAGTTATTTTAGCTTTTAGTTTTAAATATGGATATTTTTCTGACACAAATTAATAGCTTCCTTTCAGAAGGCCTTTATTAACCCCTCAGAGCCATGTGGATATCTTTTATGATGGATGTTGCACTTTTTTGGGCTTCAAAATCTCATCTTCTATTCACTGCCATTATAAAGCTTGGAAGAGCCAGGACATTATTTAATATAACTCCGAATGTATTCGTCTGAAAGAAGGTAGTCATACACACCTAGGATGGCTTGAGGGTGAGTAAATCGTGGTGTAAATTTCATTTTTGGGTGAACTATCCCTTTAAGGCCCATTCACTCCAAGAACGATAACTATAAAGATAACTATAATATTAACTATATTAGCATCCACATCAACACACTACAACTGTTTATTATAAGCATGCGCTGAAATTTTGTCATCTGCCGCTTTTAAAGTTTGTCAAGCGAACTATTACTATAACTACGATAAAGATATAATTTTAAAAAATTGTTCTAAATTTAAAAGAATAGCAGAGTCCACACTACAACTTTAAAGGGGACCTATTATGCAAACACAGATGTGTGTCCACAGTGTGTGTAAACAACTAGCTTATAATGGTAAAAATCAACCCACTCCTTTTTATAATCCTCATAAATCATAAACAGTCTCTCCAAACGAGCAGATTTCCCCCTACTCTTAAGTAAGAATAGGGAGAAGCCCCGCCCATGACTGGCGACGGAATCTGCTCTATTAGCTTAGCTTCTCCTCTGAGTGAGCTCTACACAGTCCGCCATGTTAATCTCCTCACCAGAGCATTTAACGGGTGGTATAATGCCATTTTTACAAGATGTAAAATAAGTCTCTGATGTCCCCAGAGTGTGTATGTGAAGTTTTAGCTCAAAATACCCCACAGATAATTTTTTATAGCCTGTTAAATTTGTCACTTTTTGAGGGTGAGCAAAAACGCTCCGTTTTTGTGTGTGTCCCTTTAAATGCAAATGAGCTGCTGCTGCTAAGCAGAGGGCGGGGTTTCAAGAGCTTGTGTTAGCACATAGTACTGTTAGCAGCGCCAATTACCTCACGAAGACTCACTGAAAATGTCAGAAACTGGTCAGCCTTTTATGTTCAAACCAGTCAGACAGTGATGGAGAGACTCAAGAAGAAGTGACAACATGTAACGTTAGTATGCAACAGGACGTTTCTGAATGATTAGTTGCTTAATTTATGTATCTGATGTGGGATATCTTAAAGTCATTGATTAGCATATTCTGTCATGATAATCTATAAATCACTTGTGTTGGAACTGTTGTAAGATGCCTACAGAGCCAGAGAATATATGCTAGAACAGGTATAGTTTAATTACGGTTATAACTTATGTTGTCATCTTGCTTTTATGACATGCTATTGCATTTGTCTTACATACTGTATTGCAATAACATGGCCTCACCCCCTTTGTTGCATGTTCTCGGGGGCAGGGTTTATGTAAATTTTAGGGTTAGTGATGTCACCAACCTGGGAAGAAGCTCGCTGTAGTCCCTACCAGCCGTTTGTTGTAGTCCTTAAACAGAGAATTCTTTAAAAGAAAAGATCTCCCTTTGCATTGAACTTTGAGCGTCGTAACTTTGCAGATGTTGTTTGTGCTCTAACAGCAACATTACACAATAACTAAAGTTAAAAAAGAGAAATCATAATGAACCACCCCTTTAACAGCAGCATTCAAGTAAGAAATGTATTCTTATTAAAGCTACTAAAGTTATTTAATCGAGCAGTGAGTGATTTTCTGTTTTGCTTTTGTTGTTTGGTTCATATTAACAGCATATAGAGCAGTAACCTACTGTATATTAATATACACATGCGATTTCTTTCCCTGCTGTTTACATTCACAGACATAACTGAATGTGTTTGTGAACTTAAAGGCCCTCGTTTATCAAAAAAACTGTGCGTACGCTCGTTTCCACGCAAAATTTGGCATTTATTAATATGAGCATGAGCGGTGGCTACGATCAAATCTCACGTCAGGTCTCAGCTCGTGTACGCACATTTTTGAGTCAGCGAGAACTTGCGTGTGCAGCATAGTAAATCTGGTGGAGAATTGTTATGAGAACATTTAGATTATTTTCCTGACTGACAATCACTCACTAACCGATCATTAACCATTATACGACACGATTAAAATGTCACATTAAAATTAAATTAGAATAGATGCGTCTTAAAATACCACAATTGTTTTTTTTGTTTTTTTTTTTGTTTTTTTTCTTTACAGGGATTTCGCTTTGGATGCACAAATGGCAACATCAACAGAACATTAGGATTCACACATCATGCACCTGCAACGCAGAGAAAAACAGAATAATATAGCCTACAAGGAATAAAAAAATAGGACTACACGAAATATATTTCACTGAAATAATTAACAGATTAACAAAACAAAAGAGAAAAACTGTGCATCAAGTAGGGCTAGTACAGGCTACGCTCACGTTGTATTCGTTTTCTTTATTTTATTAAAATATTTATCTTTATTTTATTAAATCCAATTGATCGCGCGGGCGCCTCACTCACACGCAGACCCAACATATCAGTTCTAGCGTTGCTAACTTTACATTTTAGCCATTTATCAGCAAACTAAAATGCAGACAAAGTTAACACTGCTCAGTTTAAATGGTCCGCTATAGGAGTACATCTGTACCAGTCGGGGCGCACAACGCCCAACCAAACACATTTTTGCGCATGTGAAGGATGATTTTTTTTTTGTGTTTCAATTTATAATATAGCTACTTATTTTTCGTTCTTGTTCTGTTCTGAATAAAAGGATTTTCTTGTGGAGCGAGGTACTAAAATAACCAAGTTTATATATATTAATAATGTTTGTAAGTAGGCTATTTAGTTTTATTTACCGGTATTTTTATTTAAATTAATTTTATTGTTTGCAATTACGAGGTTGAGCGGTGTTTTTAGAGTAAGATAAATTTCTTTTTCATGTGATTACTTCCTCTTCATGGCCGGGTTATGTTTCTCTGTGTCATAAACTCTAGGGCGAGGCTTCTAAAATGACGATTGTTTTCAGCCGCCACATTTATCAACACCTGTTCATTCGTGGGACGGAATTGGCCGCATTCGAAAGTTAATGAATCACACGTGAGCCTTGTCGTAAGCTGATTTTTTTTTTTTCGTTCGGATATACGCTGGTTTCTACGTTCGTTTGATAAATGAGGGCCAGTGTGTTTTTGACATAACCTTGTGTGTATTTGACAAAGTGCAATTAAAACGTGTAAGAGAAATCAGTTTAATACTCACAGGACTTGCCGTCTGACAGCCAGCTTTCTGTGCGCGTGCTTCAGATGTGTGCGCTCAGAAAACCATATCAGAAGTTTAAACTGTTTAAACATGCAGATAATTAACCAAAGCCACTGGAAGGCAAGCATGCAACCTTTAGCCAAAAAAGCGTAACGGCTAATGCTAACGCTCCGCTTCTGGCTGTACGCAGGGAAGGAGACGAGGCTGTTTTTTGAATGGATGTCAATGGATGAGAGGCTTCACTATGCTGATTAAACAGCTTTTGTGGGGAAATAGCTAATCATTTAATTAATCGACAGCCTGTTTGCTAATCTTTAGCATGTTTTACACTAAACAATACTTTCGTTGGGAACTATATATAGATTTTAGCTTGATAAAAATGTATTTTTTTTTTAAGAGAAGGCAGACTAGGGAATGTTACGACTGATGTCACTGCCATTACACGATAGGCTGAGAGGTGCTGCACATGATTAAGTTAGCCGTTACGCTTTCTCCAATGGTAAGATACAGACCCTCTCATCTCCCTATAATATACAATCTCTGAATTAACTTTGATGACGAAGAACTGCAATGTCACGTGAGCGTGGCTGTGATAGAGATGATAATCAAAACCAAACAGATGTTTTGTTAGTTTTTAGCAGAGTATCCGAGGCACTAGTTGTACAGGCTCTGCCCTCTTCTGGAAAGTGGGGTGGGGAGCAGCAGCTCATTTGCATTTAAAGACACATGCACGAAAATGATCTGTGGGGTATTTTGAGCTGAAACTTCACAGACACATTCTGGGGACAACTGAGACTAATCGTCCCCTTGGAATTATAAGGTTCTATCTGACATTTTTGTCAAAATTGAGTTATTCACATATTCATATTCTGTGACAACTTATTTACATTATGTGATGTTTCTTTTTTTCTTTTACATTTAGAAAACAAAAAGGTTCTATCTACAAAGTCGCACTCTAACTTGGTTCTATAAGGTTCTATCTGCGTGAGCCAATCAGCACTTCGAATGCACACACAAGGACCAATCAGGATCAGCTTTCTTTGTCATGTCGCCGCGATAGCGGAAGAGGTCGCATAAAAACGCTAAATCAGTGAAGAGAAGACTAAATAATTTCACACAATGCGATGTTTATTAGAAACCTCATGATGGACTATTTTATTTATGAACTTGTCAATGACAGCAGCCCAAATTCCAGGGAATTACAGTCTTTTTGAGTGTTTTGCTGTATCTGTTGCTGAGGAGTTATTTTCAGTTAGACACCACGCTAGCCAGCAGCGCTATTAAGAGGATAGGTCCGGTTTTTGTAGTCTATTTGCTTTACTCCAGTCATGTCATTGTCAAACGAGGGAAAGTTGTGTATATATTAGGTTATGTTTTAACCTTGATCCATCCTGTGTACTTGTACTGAGCTGCACGTACTATGTAGCTATAAAGCTCTACGCTATGGCACACTGGATTAAAGTTAAATTAAAGTTAAGTTAAATTTTACATTGTTGGTACAAACTGAGTTGTTGCATAGTTGAAGTAATTTTAATATTTTAAATGTGAAATATTTTTAATTATATATAGTCAGTGAAACATTTTTCAGTGTTTATTAAACTTTGTTAAACACCTTTGCTGAAGCATTGTCTGTTTTCTTGCAGTTTTTTAGTCTTAAAATGTCTTAAAATCCTGCTCAGATGTATTACAGTAGCTGCTTTCTGTCTAAACAAAAGGAAAATTAAACTTAAATGGTTCCTGCAATAATGTGTTAAATTACCCATCATATTCCTACCTAAATTTAACATCTGCACTGGACAAAATATTTAGCACCGCCTTTTATGCTTAACTTGAACAAGAAAAAAATATTCATTTAAAATATGAAATAAATGTCATAAAAACCATTAAATTTAACTTTCTCATGCATGTCAACACATTGTTACAACACTAATTTTGTGTTTTAAAACTAATTATAAGTAAACTGTTTGTGTTTCTTGAAAATGATTGCTTCAATTAATTTTTTGGCAGATAGAACCTTATAATTCCAAGTGAAAAGTGATTTTTTAGAATTAGAAGGTTCTATCTGCGTTTGACCCGTTCCAAAAATTCCCATTTACAAATTTGAGAGGATTTTGATATTGTACATTTAGAATACATTTAGGGTCCCTGTCATTTTCATGTTTGAAAGAAACTTGTTCCCCATATAATTTTTGCTATATGGAATGCAAAAACTTTGAAGCTCAATATCTCAAAACTGCTCAGAACGCAGATAGAACCTTATAATTCCAAGGGGACGTAATATTAAATCTTGTAAAAAGGGGCATAATTGGTCCCCTTTAACGATAACGTGAACATCACAGAGGAACGTTATCGTTGGAATCACTTTCAGAACAATGAACAGCTTTTTTCCAGCTGATGAACGATGAAAACATTGACAGCCAATTAGAATCCATCCTGCTTTAACGAGATTGAGCATTTAAAGGGGCGGCACACTTTTGGAGTAAACGGAAAGATATCATGTGTTGGTGTGGACGCTACATTTATCATAATCATACATTTAACTATAAAATCTTTTTATAGTTATGGTACTTAGTGTGAATGGGCCTTTACTCTCAAACGCTATACAATAGTGTGTGCTGGAAAGTTAGAATGACATCTGGTAACAATAGACACGCTTGGCGAAGGTATTTTGAGGAAGTCGCACCATCGGCCCTCACAGGCTCTAAAAAGAGTGGTTGGTTTTTGCAAGTGGTGCGCATGCCTTTCCCTCCAACGCAACATGCCCAGTTCAAACCCACACTTACATTATCTTAATCAATCACGATAGCTTCTCATTTAGCTTTCATCTCCAGAAAACAGCAACGCTGCCAGCGGAGGACGCATCCGCGTGTCGGCCAGGACGCGCACAAAAGGCAGAGGATGCAAATGACCTGTCTTTGCGTGCCTATCTACTAAAGCTGTCTCGCAGCATCTCATTAGAGTGAATTAGGAGAGGGTGTGCATAAATGTTGGGCCTACCGCTCAATTTCTGGTGAGATGTTGGTTCTCAGGGGTGTGTCTGGCATAAGGGCCCGGTGATCTTGCATGTGGTAAATTGAGTGGTTGTACCCACAAAGATAGAAACAGTGCTCATCATGCTGCCATAGAGAGAACACTCTGGTTGGGTGTGTGGCCAAGGGTGCAAGGCAACAAACAGCTCAACCGCTAAATAGCTGTTCCCATGGTGCATTATTCTGACTCAAGGACGCGTTATGAAGCGGGGCAATAGGGCCTCTGATGATCAGGGGTCTTAAACTGAGAGAAACCTAAAAATATGCCACAACAAATGTGAAATTTAACACATTATTGCAGGATTAATATCATATGTAATAGCGGTACATTGTTGTGCATTTTGCAATGTGTTATACAAATAAAGTAGGCTATTTGCTACTTTTTTTATTTTGCCATTACTATACACTCTAAAAAATGCTGGGTTAAAAACAACCCAAGTTGGGTTGAAAATGGACTAACCCAGCGATTGGGTTGTTTTAATCCAGCGGTTGGGTTAAATGTTTGCCCAACCTGCTGGGTAGTTTTATTTAACTCAACTATTGTTTTAAAATTACTGTATTGCTTCGTTAAAATGAACCCAAAATATGTTGGAAATTAACATTTATTAATATGTTTAATAAATAAACATTTATTAACAAGTTTAATGGATAATAATTAAACAATAAACATTTATTAAATTGCTTATTAATAAATTATAAAATAAATTCACCTTTTGATTATTATTGTTTCCTCTAGTAATTATGTGTCTGATTTTTAATTTCCAACCTATTCAGGGTTCATTTTAAGCCAGTCATACAGTAATTTTTAAACAATAGTTGGGTTCAATAAAACTGCCCAGCATGTTGAGCAAAAATTTAACCCAATCACTGGGTTTGTTTTTAACCCAGCATTTTTTAGAGTGTAGAAAAGTTACTCCTACAAAATGATTTATTTATTTATTTATTGGCTTTTTTTGGTTAACTATTCTGTATTGTTTATTTATTATTTATTATTATTTATGTATTATTCAATTCTTATAATGTGATCAATTATTATTTACTTTTATTTATTAATTAATTAGTTTATATTTATATATTTATAATAATTATAATTATTTATTTTTTATTTATTAATAAATTATTATAAATCTATATTATACTTCATTAAATTCTATTTATATATTAATAATTATTATTTATTTTTATTTATTAATAAATTATTATAAATCTATATTATGGTTCATTATTTTCTATTTTTTTATTTATTTATTTATTTATTTATTGTTATTATGTATATGTTATTATTTATTTAATTTTTCAATTGTTATAATTCGATATGATCAATTGATACTTTTACGTATTAATTCATTAGTTTATATTTATATATTTATAATTATTATTTATTTTTATTTTTTAATAAATTATTCTAAATCTATATTATGGTTCATTATTTTCTAGATATTTATTTATTGATTTATTGTTATTATTATGTATATGTTATTATATATTTAATTTTTCAATTGTTATAATTCTATATTATGGTTTATAATTTTCTGTTTATTTATTCATTTATTTGTTTTCTTTTTATATTATTATTATTTATTTGAGAGAATTCTTTTTTTTTGTACAATTTGCTACATCTACGGTTTCAGCAAACCGTAAACGGTTTCTGGGCTTTGCAGGACCTTAATTCTCCCTTGATTTAACTGTAGGCCTTATGTCGGAAAACAACAATGTTATCGTAATTGAGTGGAATGCTATTAGTCATTCTCTATGCATACTTAAACTTGATGCCTCGGTCCCAAGTCAGGCATTCCTCAGATTACTTTGACAGAAAAGTGCAGTCTCACAGACCCACTTATAGACCAATATCACTCATGCACACGGCCAATAAAGTTTAACATGCAGCACATAAACATCCCACTTGTTAAAACAAAATTTGTTCAGCTCTCTTGCACTCTTTCCGTCTCTTTTTCACACATATTTCTGACACACGCACATGCACAAATACAAATAAACAAGGTGTGTTATTTAGGAGGTGACGGCTGATTGTTAAGTGTCAGTGGTTGTGCAAGTGTGCTTTGCGATCCAGTGGCAGGCCTGCTTAACGTTCCAGCACAGCTTTCATTCACTTAATCACTGTAAACACCAGAGAGTACGAGGCATTCACTTGTTGTTGACTCATTAGGAATTCAGATCAGGTTCTAATAGATGTTAAAAAGTGCGTCTTCATTAGCTAGCTGGCCGCAGGGAGTTACTGCGATTGAACTGCGATAAAGTCTTGCATCTCACTTCCTGTCTGTCTATCAGAGAGATTGGCTATGGTGTGATGTTTCCAAACCTTCACTTGAACATGTATCCAAATCAACAAACTTCAAGTTTTGCTTGTGTGCACATACACTGGGCCTCATTCATGAAACACAAGCAGAATGAATTTGTGTGTAAATTGTTCATAAAATGTGAATTGAATGTGACAATTTATGTAAGAATGGTTTAGTGAACGATTAGGAATTCGTACTGCTCATGTTGCATGAATGAGGCCCAGTGTGTCCTCCAGAAAGCAAAAGAGCTGACTTTGGCAAATCTAATGAGCCAGTAAACAAACAATAAACATAACAGAGCCAAATGACTTTGGTGTCACATGAGTCAAGGTCAGTGAGTCACAGGGGTCAATTCAGCAATTATTTTTAACAACCAAACTATTTCGAGCAACTAATTCCCATTGTTTCTCTCTCACATATGGGCAGTGAATTTTATACCACACCGTAACATTAAAAATGGACTGAAAAACATCCAGGTGCTGTTTGGACCCTGATCTGTCCTTTGTCTAGATCTGCCTATCTCTGTTTTTTGAGGTTATCATAAGTTCATCAAGAGAAACTGGAAGTGAAAGACAATACATTCACCTCAGTAAAGCCAGACTGCTATGACTTTAACTATTCTAATTAAAAAGCAGCATCTTGAACTGCAGTAATTTCAGGAGAGAGACCAGGAAACAGATGTCAGTCAGCTGTTAGAGTAATTCAAGGGCCTGGGGGGGCAGGTTTCGACACGAAAACGCTTCTGCCAGCTGAGTGCCCTGCGAAAAACCACTTTCATCTCAACACTGGACAACAAACGAGACGCCACAAAGTGATAGCAAAAATAATGACATAACATGACACCATGGGAATCACTGTCTTAAATTCACTAGTCAGCCAGACTGACATTGTCAAGTTTCTTAAATGAAAATACTAATTACTTCTCAATGGCTGGTAAAACTGTGTGCAGCAAGATTATGCATGAATGAAAAAAATAAAATACTCTAATTAATAAAGTCCCAAAAGAAAAAGAGTGCTCAAAGACACCTAGCAGCTCTTTTCTATCACAACAGTTTTTAATAAAAATAAATAATAAATAAAAAAACTGAAAGAAAGAAAGAAAAATGTATTGAAAAGAATTTAACACCACAAAATCTATAATAATTATAATAATATCACTATTGTCGTTTTTTAGAATTGAATTCTGTTTGTATTATTGATCATTATTTTGCTGTTTATCACTGTAACGCTGAAACAGCGCTATATATGACTTGACAGGAGAATTTCACAATAGTTCTGCTTCGTTTCAATTTCACATAGGCCTATTTGAAATTTACCACGATTAATTATATCCATCTGCCAAAAAAAATTAGAATATGCTTATATTAGTTTAGAAATGTATGCCGCATTACTTCCATTTCATGATGAATGTATTCCGCTGTCTCGTGCGCTCTGCCATCAGCTCTATATTGTGAGCCGTTAGGTGTCGCTGCACGCGCAGCCTGCAGTGATTCTGGAGACGAACGCCAATCAGAGTCCATCCAGATTCTCAAGTGTCCGATCCATTCTAACACGAGGAGAGGGAGAGAGAAGGGGAGAAGGGTAAAGGACAAGGGACAACACGGAAGAAGCTGGAAACACCGGGAAAAGTTTACGTTTTAAAGAGGATTTCGGACGATTGGGGATCTTTGGACAGGGGGGAATCCCGTAAGGGGAAAGTCAAGATCGGCAAGAGCATCAGACATGAATCCGAGGTGAGTTTATGTTAATGCATGTATCGTGCGGGTTACCTGCGGCGCGTTCAGGTGTGCTCAGTGAGCGCGTGCCAACATACTTAACTGATAGATTATGATACCTGGCGCTCGTGCATGCAGGCGTGTCTGGACAGAAGGAGAGCTTATTGTGCTTTTTAATCGGATTTAAAAAATACTACTTAGTATCTGAAAATAAACAAAACATATTAAAATGTTTTCATCCCAAAATTTGACAACAAACTAAACAAAATCCTACTTGTCAACTTGCCACCAACCAGAATAACTACTAGGCTATTACGTGATATTATAGGCTATACTACAACATTATAATTCCGTCTGTGTACAGCTGTTAGAACAAAACTGATCAATATACACAATAAAATAAAGGTTCTTTAATAGTTCTTAGGTTCAGTAAGGAACCCTCTCCTTGTGAAGAAACGTTTTTAATTGTGTATGCTTTTTGTAGGCTATGAGTTATATTGTTTGGAGATTAAAAAAAGTTGTTGATGTCATATTATAGGTCAGTGTATTGGTTTTTAGGGTTCTTTAAAGCACCAGAACAGATGGTTGTCTAAAGAACAAGAGAATAAAAAGGTTCTCATATGACATCTGATTGAAAATCCTTGGTAATTCAAAAACCTTTATTGTTAAGAGTGTGCAATAAACTGTGATCTGTCAATAGGCCATATTACACTGACTTATAGACCTGCTAATAAAAATAATCTTACTCGAGCCTTCATTTTCAGAATAAAAAATTGCCTAAATAAATGAAGATGGCGCGTATCTAATATTGAAACTCAGAATTTGCAGTGGTGTATTCATCATATGACTACATTCATGTTGTCAGTGTTTTGGGTGACGCAGTCTATGCATAATTTCTGCAGCGTTTCTGTCTAAATATAGGGATCAAATAAATGTCTGTGTAAACGTGTGTGAATTAAGATTTATGAATTGTGTCATTAAAGATGGATAGTACTGATGCTACAGATACACCAATAAATTAGCTTACAAATAATAAATAATAAACAAATCTTAAATTTGTCCAGATAACAAGTATAGATTAATTTTTTTTTTTTTTCAACTAGTGTCAAGGGCATCTAATTGTTTTAAATTAGAGCATTGCTTACAGTCCGTTTCAGTAAAAAAAGTAGGCTACTAAGGCAGCACTTTGATATATAAGCTATATACCATGGTATTTACATATACCTCAAGGTTCTTCCAAGAATACCATGGTAGAGCCATGATGGTACCATATTAAAAATCATAGTGGTACTGTAACTGTTGTGCAACTGTATTAAATTAATACAAGTTAAATTAAAATATCAATTTGTATACAAAAGTTAATCAGTATTTGTGTGTAAACATTCACAGGTATACAGACAGGGTTGTGGAGACTCAGTATTTATTTTCCTGAATAACATTATCACAAACTCTATACGGAAGTTATGGCCACCATTATCCGTTTTAAAGTAGTTCACAGTCATAATAACAGCACTATAACGTAAAAATATTTTGTGATATACGATAAAACGCCTGTCTCTTTAAGACGAAGCCTCGATGTGTTGAGAAGTTCAAGTTGGGGTCACTGTAAGTTCCTGCCCTCGATTTTACCTTTTAGTTTTATTGTAGACTGACATCACACGAGGCGCTAAAACACTCACACAGCCCAGAAGCCCATTATCATCTCCAGTCGCGTTATTACATCCATGCTAAAATAGCCAAGGAAATTACAAAACATACAAAAAACGAGGAAAACTGATGCAGGAGTACGCACGTATTTTTATAGGAGGAGTGAGAGAGAAAGAGAGAGAGAGAGAGAGAGATAGAGGGAGGAGGGACAGAGAGCAAGAGGGAGGGTGAGCAACACGAAATTCATTGCAATTAATAATAAAAAAGAGTTGGCAGTCGTGCTCGGAAAACTGGCATGGTTTTTGGGAGGCTGGCAGTTCAAAGTTGAAACGTCAGAAATGACTCCAAAAGACTGTTGAGATGATCATTAAGGGAGACTTAGATCGGATGGCAGAAGAGATCGGGCATCCAGGTAACGTTCAATGCTCTTAACATTTTAACTATAACACTTTATTCATAGTTATACACAATATTAATCCGAGCAACTGTTTAATCTTACTCAAATTGTCAGTACTTTTGCAGTTAGATATAAAGGTTTTAAAATTAAGACCCGGTTGTTTGCCTTTCGGTTCTTTTATTGCACATTTAGTAGCCTATATTAACGCCTGATTATTTTTAACATGCAAATACTTATTTACTTTTTTTTTTTTTTTTTTTTTTGGAGAGATGAAAAGTTTTAAAATATTATAAACGTTAATGTTTTCATTTATTGCCTTGAGAAAGCTAACAAGGGACTTCATTATAAATTTATAATCGCATTATGAATCCAGAAGTGTTGTCAGTGATCGGTGATTGGCGGTGTGGTCATCACAGTGACGGGACTTTCAGCTCATCCTTAATTGACAATTCATGGTGTTTCACATGCGAGTGATTTGACTTTAAAGAGAATGATTCAATTTTAAAAACAGCCACACGATGTCTTGCATGCAAATGCTGTCTGGACGTAAATGAACAATTTAAATTCAGCATGTTTAGAGAGTAGCCTATTAGATTGTTGGTGTCACCATAGGCTACTATTTTAGATTAGATTCTCTGTTTAGACCATAAACAACATTTCCGCATGTTTATGAGATTAGCTCTCAATAATGTAATTTGTTCAATGAAAACTAAAGGATTTAACGGAGTGAGATATACAGTTTATGCTTTATATAGCCTACGGCGTTAAACAAACATTTTAAAAGACCATAATCATAGATGTAAAACTAAGCAATAATTGTATGGGATAATATGTATATTTATAATTTTCTTTTTCACTTTAATTTACAATTAAAAGTGTAACATGCTCATAGATATCCCACACTGAGAATTTTTTTTTTTTGAACTTCTCTGTACACTCTATCTTAGAAATACTTATGGTAGACTACAGTACATAAAACAGATATAGATTATGTGATATGTGGCTAGAATATTTCCATCTCATCTCTGACCATGGAGGCCACATACAGGGTATGGTGAGCAATCCTCCCAGTAGTATTTATGAATGAATATCCAGAGCTGCGTGTGCTGATGGAGCGCGCGAGAGAATATGATCGGAATAAGACAAGCTGTGGAAGAGGGGTCTGTAACGCATGACATGCTCTTTTCCAAGCTCTTACCTTCAAAATATATGCAAAAATGGTCGATAAATCTCAGGTGTTTTGCCGTTTAACTTTAAACCACTTAAAACAGGCACGATCCAAGACAAACGCTTGCTTCTTGGTGCCAAGAGGTTTTGCGCAGTTTTTAGCTTCCATTCACAAAACGATCATGTATTGGGAAACAGTAAAACTTGTTATGGCAAACTCTTTTAAATAACTTAAAACTGACATAAATTAAGACCTAATTTAAAACATTTTTTCTCGTTTTATTTTTTGCACACGTGACGTGTAACTGACTGGAGAACAACTTTATTTAAATTACTTAAATTATACAAGTCATTTGACTGTAATGTTTTTTCTTTCTTTCTCTGTTTTATGTGCCATTCCTGTTCCTCAAATAACAAACAAAATTTAGGCCTATAGATAGGCTATTTCTCGTGTTTCCCGTGTTTACAACGTCTAATATAGCCTACGCCACTTCAGCCATTTTAATGATATGCTTAATGACTGATTGACTGTTCCTTAAAGGTACATTAGACTCAGTCTGCAGGATAAATCTCTAAGGGAGGACGCTTTTGCGGTAAAAAAAAAAAAAAAGAGAGATGACAGACCGAGGGCGGAGAGAGAGAGAGAGAGAGAGAGAGAGAGAGGGAGAGGAAGTCTTAAGAACACGAGCAGACCCCTGCCTCGCCTCTAAACCAGCAAAATGACAACAGAGACAAAACACAGGGCTAATGAATACCAAAGCACCTAAAATATGACCCATGCACTGTCTTTAATCCAGTCCTGTATATCATACCAAATATAGCAAATAGACTAAGTCGCATGCACTGCACACCCAAACAAGTGACATTTTATTGAGCATCGATAACGCTTGTATTTTTATTCAAATTAGTTTTCCATATTAACTGTATTTATTTGTTTTTATTAGCCTATCTAATGTTTTCTAAAGATTAGATCATCACTTGAGACGTTTTAAAAAAAGAATTAAGGCTAATTAATGTAAATGATTCGTTTCTCATACAAGATCATATTCACTCAAAATTCTCCGAAAAGTGTGTTTTAAAGACGCATAATGTAGCCTAAACCCGCAATGTGAAAAGTTTGAGAGGAAGTAAAGCGTATACGCGTGAAGTCGTTTTAAAGCACGATTTACGGCTTTCATCACTTCCCTTTTAATCTTAACACGTTGAACGTGTGGCAGAATAAAGGATTTTTATTCTGTATGTTGTCTGACTAATTAGAGATGATTTTGATTTTATTTAAACTTTCAGGTGAAGGCTTAACCTTCAGTCCTTTTCCTCCCGTTTCTTTCTTTATTGTTTAGGCTATAATTTCCTTCTATTTTGATTAATAGAAGTTATTGAAAGCATGCAGCACATTTAGGACAGTACGGCACGAATCGCTATAAATCATGCGCTCATATCTGCTGCATTCTTAAATTCACACAGCTAACGGAAAGACCATGAGCCAAAAATGGCTATTCACCTTAAAATACACCTGTCAGTGATGAGACGTGTCCGTGGGCAGCAGGGGAGGAGATGAGTTACATAACGTTATGCTTTTATTAAGACAGACGCTGAAGATAGATGCAGACTGAGAGGAAATGTTGCGGGTAATGTTTGTTTGAGGTGCTTCATTGTTAAGGTAACTGTGCCTGCAACAGGCAACTGATATTATTTGTTTCTCTGCGTTCGTGAAAGTATCTTCTTTTATATAGGCCTAATTGCAAATTATGCAGTTATATAGGCCTAATCGTTTAATAAACTATAAATGACGCGCGTTTAAAAATTAAACGGAACACATGATATATTAATTAGGAAAATTGTATTGAATAACCTGTAGGCTCAAGAGTGTTCAGGCTGACATAAAGGAGGAAGGTGCAGGTGCAATGCAGACCGAAAATAACCAGCTGCCGGCATTATTTCCACAAGACGGAAATGTTCAAAAATCATTTAAAACCATGACTTCTGATTTTAAGCGTCACATAAATCTGTTAAAAAAGTTTTTTTTTTTTTTTTCCCCTAAACAGCTGTGTATTTTTTTTTTAACACGGGGCTAAATGAATAGTTTTGACAAAAAATGTACACGGATAACTGTTTTATAAATATATGTATACAGTTTTTTTTTTTTCTCTCTCTTTTTTTTTTTTAATAGACAAACTTAAGTTCTGTCCATGTATGGTTTCCTAGCCTCACCAACTGTGTCTAGTTCTTCTAGTGGAGAAACCAGGATGACAAGCGCGTCTTCGTGCGTCTGTACAGTGCGCAGTTGCTCTATACTTTAAAGAGACAGAGATGCAGCTTTTATGTGCACATTTTACTGTTTTAATTTTGATGAGGAGGAATAGTGGAAACCAGAATCTTGTGTTACCCCCCCCCCCCCCCCCCCCAAAAATGGTTTACTTATAAAATGGTTTCTGGACAGTAGGCTATGTACCTTTTTTGCATTTAAGTATAGGCCTACATTTCAACTGTTTAGCCTCACTGATACAAACGATATAATTTAGACAGATCAGTGGTATGTCTGGTTCACTAGCCTTGTAGAGATTCTCCATAGACGTAATGGTTTTTATACTGTACAAACTTTATATTTTATCCCCCTACACTAACCCTACCCCTAAACCTACCCATCACAGAAAACTTTCGGCATTTTTACATTTTCAAAAGACATAATTTAGTATGTTTATTAATCCATTTCCCCCATGGGGACTGCTAGCTGGTCCCCACAATGTAGGATGTAGGTGATTTCAGGTTTTACTATCCTTGTGGGTACCATTTGGTCCCCACAATGTAGTATAAACCTGTACACACATACACACACACACATGTTTGTTTTTGTGAATTGTGGGGACATTCAATAGGCGTATTGGTTTTTATACTGTACAAACCGTATTTTTTATCGCCCTACACTACCCCTACCCCTAAACCTACCCATCACAGAAAACTGTGCACATTTTTACTTTCTCAAAAAAACTCATTCTGTATGATTTATAAGCCTTTTGAAAAATGGGGACATGGGGTAATGTCCTCATAAGTCACCCTCTCCTTGTAATACCTATGTCATACCCATGTCATTATACAAATTTGTGTCCTGATATGTCACAAACACACACACACACACACAAATATATATATTAATAAATTCCTGAATGTTGTTTCAGTTGGTTGTAGGAGATGAATAACCAGAAAATTACTGACAGGAATTTTTTTTTAAAATCAAACCCCTGAAAGTCATTGAATAATTCACACATTGTGTATAACACTGATTTTCTGGCAACTGTTTGGTTATTCATGCTAGGAGTTGTGGTTGAATTTATAGGGTTGGCTTGCATTGCTGGATTTAAGGGCTAATTAAATGGTAGCTTATGACTATAAACTACAGTATTCATCTAAGAGGATTATTTTATACAATAAAATAAACAATGAGAGGAGGAACTGATGTTGTGATGACTGTATTTATTTAGCTTCTTGTTTCCCATCAGTGAAACCAGCCCCTGAGGGACCCCAACTATCCGTTTTATCTCATGTACAGACTATCCTTATGTAGCATGGTTTAAACAATACACATTACAAATTTACCAGAAAATATGTCAGGAATTGTTGCGTTCAGCTTAGAATTTAAACTTGCCAGTGTTGGTTGAATGTTTATGTAGTAACTTGTAGGAATCCTCTCACAAGTGATCTTTTGAAAATGGTTTGATTTGTAAGTCACACTTCTATACAGTATACTACAGCAGAGTGTCCTGTCATGAATTTGCTGCATTTTTTTGTCCCCGCTGGTTTATGCCTGCTGTTCATCACACTTGCAAAACCTTCAGTCTGACTTTGTTTAAAACTCCACACACCACCTCTGGAATTCTTTATCAGGAAGACAGCAATATGAAAACATGTTTATACTGGCATTTTTCCTCTGTCTTTTTTCTTTCTTTTTTGTTAACTGCACTTCACTGTAAGTTTTAAACATGTGGGTTTGTATCTTGATAATGACAAAACCATTGCAGTCTCACTCGTTCAGCTATAGCTCACTTTTATGGAGTTCTTCTGATGCTTGTTGTATTAAAGGAAAAGCTGAATTGTTTGCCCTCAATTCCCTACCTGAAAGTCTACAAAGATATCAAAGAGTAAATGAAGAACCATTTTCAGGCTCAAGAAAATGCACACAAGCTTAAGTGTTCTTTTTCATATCTTCAAGTGCTGCCAGTCAAGTTTTACAAGGCAGTCCAACACAAACAGATGTGTCAGTAATGTGTGTTATATTTCAAAAGACAGCTATTTAAAAAAAGGGAATAGGCATGGCCTCTTATACCACAGTACTCAAACAAGCACGCAAAATTCAGCAGCATTTGAATAAGCATCTAAATCTGGTAGTTTATATTTGTCTGCAACAAATTTCTGGCTTCTGCTTAATTGTTGCATTTCTCTTCTGTTTCAGGTATTGGTCTGAAGTCGATGCTGGATGCCATGGAAGTCCCAAGTCATGCTAGGCACCTCCTCTTGCAACTGAACACACAACGAACCAAAGGCTTTTTATGTGATGTTATCATTGTGGTGCAGAATGCACTGTTCCGTGCTCACAAGAACATCCTGGCAGCCAGTAGCCTCTACCTTAAGTCTCTTGTTGTTCATGACAACCTCATCAATCTGGACCATGAGATGGTCAGTCCAGGTGTGTTTCGAGTCATTCTTGACTATATCTACACAGGACGCTTAAGTGAAGGTGACCCCACCTCACCAACTGAGCCAAATATAGGTGCAGTGTTGGCGGCTGCAAGTTACCTGCAACTGCTGGATCTGGTGACTCTATGCAAGAAGAAGCTGAAGAGGAATGGGAAGTACCATTTACGTCCTAACTCTGGGTTTTTACCTTACAAAATCCCGGACATAGGGAGAGGACGGTTTCGAATATCTCCCCCTGTCATCCAACCTTGCCACCCTGGAGGAGTAGTGAGCACCCCTCGACCTACACCATTAGAGGACCTGCCTCTCCCACTGGCCCCCCATGCCGGAGAGATTTATGCACCAGCTCCCACCCAGGGTCCACCACCATACCCCCCAGGAAAGCCATCCCTGTCGCCACAGTCAGTCCTGCGCTTGCCCCCTGCTGACAGGAACTGCTCTGTCTATGGCCTTGACCTGTCTAAGAAAAGCCCAAGTTCCCAATCCCAGCATCCTTCTGGTCATCCCCACTTGATCTCCTCACTTCACCCAGAGGAGGAGCCTGAAGGGGAGCTAGACCAAAGCACTAGCCCCCTGCTCAGTCCTAATGATGGCTCCAGAAAAATGGAGACATCCCATCATGTGGGTTCTCTCACCCCACACCCCTTCCCCCTACCCAATCATCCACTTGCACCCCATCTTCCCCACCTGCACCGTCCTCAGGGCCAAGAACCTTACCCCTGCCCTCCCAGCCCAGAACCCATGGAGGACTCCAGAGAACAAGGCCGAGATGGGTCTAGCATCTATCGGTGGGTGAAGAATGAGCCTTCCAACCCAGAGGATGAAGATGAGGAGGACGAAGAGGATGACAGTGGAGGAATGGGTGAGCAGGACAAAGAGAGACACCACCAGCACATGAACCACCATAAGAACAGCGAGGAAAAGCTTAACATGAACGAGCGGGGCTATGACAGAGGGACCTGTGATGATGGCGAGGACGAGAACGGGACTGGCAGTGAGGAGACAGGGAGCAGCGAGGGTCGTCCATCCCCCCCTGTTCCGGGTGGAAGATATCACATGCCGTACGAGCCAGAGAGTTTTGGAGATAACTTGTACGTGTGCATCCCTTGCGACAAAGGCTTCCCCAGCTCAGAGCAGCTCAATGCCCATGTGGAAACGCATAATGAGGAGGAGCTAAACAATGGGAGTGAGATGGACAACAACAGCAACAACGGCAGCAAACCCACCAATTCCCATGGACCTACAAGCTTGAACAGCTCTAGTGGCCTCCACAGCCCTTTCCTAGACAACAAATCGGCGCAAAACCTCCATTCCATTGGACTTGGGGAGATCATACGACCATATCGCTGTTCTTCCTGTGACAAGTCTTATAAAGATCCCGCCACCCTGAGGCAACATGAGAAAACCCACTGGCTTACACGCCCATACCCTTGTAGCATCTGTGGCAAGAAGTTCACCCAACGTGGTACCATGACACGCCACATGCGCAGCCATTTGGGCCTAAAACCCTTCGCCTGTGACGCTTGCGGCATGCGCTTTACTCGGCAGTACCGTCTGACGGAGCACATGCGCATCCACTCCGGAGAGAAGCCCTACGAGTGCCAGGTGTGTGGGGGCAAGTTTGCACAGCAGCGCAACCTCATCAGTCACATGAAGATGCACAGCAGTGGAGCTGGTGGAGGACTGACTCCTGACGGCAAGCTGAAGATAGACTTCTCCGAGGGGATTTATCCCCTGAGCAAGTACACAGCTGAGCATTTGGGTCTGAAGCAGGAGAAAACCTCAGACCTTCTTGCAGCTTCTCAGCACCTGCTGGCTGACGCCAAGGCCATGGAGAGCCTCTATCCGCTATCAAAGCTGGCTGTGGAACACCTCGGCCTCAGCCACAAGATGGACGTCCTGAACCCGTCATTGCCGCCCACTTCCCAGCAGCTCTCGGCAGAGTCCCGCACCATTGACCGCTACTCTCCCAGCTAGAGGGGGGAACCACTAACTATACTTACTAAAGAGACATCACTGTATACCATTCACAGTATTCAACTCTCACCTCATCTTCATTTAAACCTGCACCTCAAAGAGTGGAGGCCGGAATGTGTTGGCCATAAAAATGCACAAAACTGTTCAATTCTGAACGTGCCTTTCTTTGCAGATTTTGCAGTACGTGCATTTCCTAAAATTACTTTCCTAAAAGGAGAAAACTGCTTTATTTATAATCTGTTTTGACCGTTGGACACTCAGACAATGCAGTATTTATAAAAACAAAAAACAAAAACAACTTCTTTTTTGTTCAATCATCGAGCCAAACAACCAATTGAAAACCAAAAAGAGATTGTTTTTATTTATTTTTCTTTTCTTTTCTTTTTTTTTTTTGTATGATGGAAAAGCCAAAGAGAAAATGTCAAATGTTACAGAAGAGAGTTGCAATCATACCCTAAACCTGTGTACTAAGTATTATTGGTGTATATAGAATGAAAAAGCACATATGAACAATATTCAGGGCTTCTGTCCAGAATGGAGAGAGAAATCTGGACGAAAGAAAAAGCCAAATCTTTGGGATTTTATAGTAATTGGAGGACTTTTTATAGACTATTTTTCGGAGTACTGGATCACCTGTATCTGATTTTCCAGCTTTGTGAATGGCCCAGTTTTTTCCATACTAAAGGGAGCAACTAACTGAAGAGTGTGTTTGTTCCAGGACTTAGGTAAAGTGATCTAAGCTTTTCTCTGCATTGATGATGTAGTTATCCCCTTCAGCGTGGAATGAGAGTTCACAGAGAGTGCCATTTAATTTTTTTTGACCTTCAGGTGTATGGTCTCGAGCTATTTAGTGTCTTTATTCCCTTTCCTTTCCTCCAACGCCAAGTGCCTTTAGCTTATTGAAAAAGTAGCAAGTACTGCCCTGTGATCTCACAACTGGAATATCTTTGTGCATATTCCGATCATGATATAACAATCCGTGTCCACGTGTTTCGGTCCATCTGGTGCGACAGACTAAGCATGGGTGGTGCCTTTGAAAAGTCCATATGCCTCAGTTGCATTGCAGTCGACCCCTTTGAAAGATTCTCTGCATGACTAGATGTTTAACGGTCACAGCGAAGGCACTTTTGTGTATATAAACACTGACATTTTATAAGTGATTGATTCAGCAACACCTTTAAGACCTTTCCTCATGTGAAATGTTTGAGAGGGCCTCCTCACCCCTATTACAGTGCAGTTAATTTCAGGCTAATGTGACGGCTTTAACCCCGCGGTGCCTCACGCACACACGTAGAGCCGTTAATGTGACAACCATCTGAACATGAGGAGCAGGGCTCTCTCTCTCTGATACTGTGAGCGTAGATAGCAGCAGCTGGTCCACTCAGGGTAAGCCCTGTGAAATCTCAGATTTTCGAAGACTATCCGCGCTTGTCTGTCCCACTAATGTTAGATTTTATGCCAGTTGACCAGGCCCTGTGATCTGAACATACACCCTAATCCCCCACCTACCGCACTAACATATCATAAGCTACACTTTCAAGCAACATGAAACACAGTAGCCTGTTAGGGTTGCTTCCTTTATGTCTTACAATTCATCTGCTTTGCCTCTAAATAAACCGTTTTACAGTGGATGTAAATGTTCTGATGAGATACGGAACCCGCTGTTTTTTATTCCAAAGACCATGCTGACATTTTTGTCTTTTCCTCTGCCAGACCTTTAGTGAAAAAATTTCTTTAACCACTAGTTACAATTACAACCTCAGTTGGTGAATGTGAAAACTTAAACCACGAATGCACTGTGAAAGAACTAGTGAAAGCTTTAGAGCTTAGTGAATATTGAACATGTAATTTGGGACAAATTACCTGGGCTTTACTCTGTAGAATGTCAGCTATTCAAAGTGTTTCTTTTCTGTTTTTTTTTTTTTCATATTTTGGTCAGACTGAACTCTTTTAATCAAAGCGAAATGACATTGGTGCTTACCTCAGGACTGAGCCTATCATAGTGTGGGTGACACAATGCTTTAGCAATAGTTTGACATAAAAACACAAACATAATTGCTGTCTGTGTACATTAAAATTCAAGCACATGTTCTGAAGGGATCTTATTGTTTTTAAACATGTGGTTATTTCACAATGCTAAAAATGTGTCTTTTTTTTTGTTTTTCCCTGAAATGATTATTTGAATTTTTTTTTTCCTGATTAGCCTATGCAACTGTCTACTATTTTTACATTACAGAAAATACTGTAGTTACACAATGAAATGGTAAATGACTTAATTACCATAAAAGGCAAATTTGTAAATTAAAAATGATTTCTTGATAAGAATTCTGTATGTTTCTCTGTACACTTGAAGGTACTTAGAGTTACACAGCACAGTTTGAAACTCACACATGCACTAAAAGAAATGCCAGACAGCAAGTGCGATTACTGTTAACGTTATGCTGTATAAGAAATGTTGTGTGTTTATCAATAATTCGCCGCAATGATAAACACTTGGCCGGGTTGGTAAGGAGGGAAGCATAGTTTCTGAAGTTGATTGACCAATTTGTTCTGGGCGGGCCTGCAGAAACTTTAGCTGACCTTTTTGCCGAGAGGCAGGATTAGACTCCCAGTGAGGTTTTGTATACATGTACTATTAAACCACACGCATGAAACCAGCTTGTTTGGGGCGAGACAGATGCTGAAATTTCCCAACACTCTTAAGTGGACAGCCGAGATCCAGAAATTCCTCTCAACTTAATTTTGCAAAACACATGAAAACAGTCTGGGCACAGAGGTTTGTTTGTATCCAAACGAAACCCAGAGAGTAAACGGAATACAAATCTTCTGACTCGAGGCAAAGAACAATATTACAGCTATCATAACAGTTAAAACTTTGACCGCAGACATATTAATACTCGCTGAGGAGATGTGACAGTCCGTTTGAAGTGGATTTCGGTGGTGGGAAAATAAATCTCACACTCCCCTTCTCCACCATTCATTAGCTCGCTCTCATTGAAAATCTATCGCTCTCTCTTTCCTGCTCTCCGACAGACAAAACAAGAAAAAAAAGGAGAAATTTTCCACTTCGTTTCCAAAAGCATAGAGAAAAGAAAACAAAATATTAAGTGCCTCTGCATTCAGTACTGCTCTGACGGCTCTGGGAATATACTGTAGAGGTGTGTGTCTGTGGTTAGGGGGCAGGTGAGATGTTTGGTTGTGTTTTTGTACGCTCCAGCAATCTGAACATACGAAAAGTGCTTCTGTTAATGGACCGCTTACAAAGGAGTAAAGTTGAGCTGGGGAAGTGAACTTTTGACTCTGTAGTAGCAGTGAGCAGGATGTTTGGTGTGGTTCTGCTCAAAAGCAGATAGGCAGATGATGATAGAGAGGGACAGAGAAAGCAAAGGAGGGTGAGAGAGAACAGAGCAGGTTTGGTCGGTGGACTGCAGCCATTGTCTATCTATGGAAAAGTAGACTGAAAACCTCCATCCTTGATTTGTGCTCCTCAAAGATGTTTCTTAATGGGGTTTGATACAAGTTAAAGCGATAGTAATTAAAATTTTGTCATCGCTTACTTACCCTCAAGTTGTTCCAAACCTGTATGAGTTTCTTTCTTCTGCTGAACACAAAAGAAGATATTTTAAGGAATGCTGGTAACCAAACAGTTTACGGAAGCCATTGACTTCCATTGTAGGAAAAAAAAAAAAAATACTATGGAAGTCAATGGCTACAGTCAACTGACATTCTTCAAAATATCTTCTTTTGTGTTCAACAGAAGAAAGAAACTCATACAGGTTTGGAACAACATGAAGGTGAGTAAAGGATGATACAATTTTCATTTTTGGGTGAGCTATCACTTTAACCTAAATTTACAGCATTTTTTGCATAATGCTGATTACTACAAAAATTTATTTAGACTTTATTTAGACAAACAAAAATCTGGAATACATTGAGGCACTTAAAATGCAACTGAATGGGGATAATCTGTAAACAAAATGTGTTAACATGATTTTAATGTGAAAAAAATTGCTTGTTACTAACTTTGTCTGTATGAAGTTATATCTAGTTTTTAACTAACCGTTTTAGTTTTCTAGTTGTGTTTCCACTGGAGCCTGGTACGGCACGACACGATTACAAACCGTTCTCGCCCGGAATTCTTGGTACGGTTGTCTAACCGTAAATCATGCTGGTAGAATGCGTGAAGTGACGTCGGGAAACACGATTGGTCATTTGTCTGTTGCCTGGCTACCAGTTTCTCCGTAGCTGGCTAAGCGCTCTATTTGAGCGACGTAAACACAAATCAATAATAAAATTAAAAGAAATATCTTACATCTCAAATCGTCAGTAAACCGTTGCGTTACCAAAGCAACGACTGACGCTTTTGTATTACATTCCAAAGAGCGGCCGTTATGAGCCCCACAGTGGGAAATGAAACCGTAACCGTACCAGCTGGCCCGGATCGGCAGAGCCGTTCGGCCCAACGGTGGAAAAGCGGATAATATCAACTGAGAACAAACAGTCTACGTTGCTAAGAGTGGTTGCTAAGGGTGTTGTGTAGTGATACACAGAACCGTTGGGTGAAACTGTCATAGCCGTGTTTTATCGTGAATAAAACACAGCTATTGACCAATCAGAATCAAGGACAGGAACTAACCGTTTTATAACTAGTTTTAAAACTTTGTGGCCATGACAACACCATAGACCCTTTAGGACTGTAAAAAAAAAAATGATCAGTTTTACAGCTCAAATAATACACAATTTTAACAAAAGAATTGAAGTGCTTTTATGAAATTAAGTTTCACATTGCTGAATTTCTCAAAAAATCCTTCAGAAAGTTGCCCCAATTACTTTTACTGCAAGTGCCTCAATGTAACCTTGATTTTTGCGCTTTTTATTTTTTTTAAAAAGACAGATGGTTAATCAACACTCTATGCTGTTGATTGAGCTTAACTTGTATTGAACCTAGAATAATCATTTGATAATTTTCTCTTCATTTCTTAAAAATTGAATGGAGGCGGTTTTTGTCATCTCTTGAGTCATTAACCCTTTGGTCACCCTGCTTGTCCTCATCACAGGCCCTGCGAAGAGAAACAAACCTTAAGATATGGAGTAAAAAATGTGGAACAATATACTCTGAGTCTGACCATGCTTAATAAATGTGTCCAAAGGAAATATTCCTCTCTGTTTCAGGAAACCCCACTCAGTCAGAGCTGAAAACCAAAGCTGGCCATAAAGTATAGAAGGGACCAATATACACTTAGAATGTTTAAATAGCAACATCTAAAGCTTTTATTAGTCAGAAACAGAAAAGTTTCTATTGTGGGTTCATCACGAGTAGTTCAGAAAGGATGTTGGTGGTATAATTTTCAGTTTTGTGCATATCCTCTCAAAGAGATAATCTTGACAGGTTCAAAGCATTGAGATTCTTAGAAATTCTTATCAATAAACTAGCCTTGCTCACTTCCTTCATACAGCTGCCAGTCTTGTTGCCGTACGTTTGGCTTTTTTTTTTTTTTTTTAATCTAGATTTAACATAAATTGTTTATCTTGACTCATGTTCAGCAGTCTGCAGTGAGTCATGTTAGATCATGTGGAATCTTCCATGACTGTGGGATGTCTTGGTGTCAGTGGCATGGCCCACAATGCACCTGTCCATCTGTCTCATTGTCTCTTGAGGAAAGAAAACAGTTAAATAGGGAGTAAGGGGGCTTTGACACATTCATCTGTTTCACATCATCATTTTTGTGGCTTGATCATGACTTCGGTCACTCGTCTTCTCGTTTGTGCCACTCCTTCTTCTTCCTCCCACTCAATCTCCTCCCTTCATTCTCTGCACATGCTTTCCCAAAATCACCTCGAGCTGCTGTTCTCCCTCTCCTGTAGCCTGACCCAAGATGCTCAGCTCTTGCCCACACCTCTGATGAAGAGGCGCCCAGCTGTTTTTCATGCTGAAGAAGTCCGTTGTCTAAATGTTTATGTGAATAACTACTTTCTCTTCAAGCCCCGATCGAGTTCCCATGTGTTAATATCCTTCACTAGGCAACGTAAACTATGTAAACAGTATACGGGGGCTATTGTTTCTGACTAAATAACTAAATTAAAGAGGAACTTTGTGATTAAGGAAACTTGAACATTTAAAAGGGAAATGAACATACTAATACCGGACTTGCCAGTAAGGCCAATATGTTTAGGGTTGCACAATTTTGGCTTGGTCACACAGATGTTCTTGCCTCCCACTGAATCTGTGGAAATCTCAAAATGGCATGCTTTTAAAAAAGAAAGGTTCTTCAATTATATTAATACTTCACTATAGAACCATATATCATATGGGTCAATGACATGATGCTTTTTTTGGTCTGGAATCTCTTATGTTACTGAAGAATACATTAAAAAACAATGACAGACAAAATACAGACAATGACTTAAATGCTGTTCGAATAATTTTGAGTTAAATTATATACATATACATAATTTTACATGAACTTTTTTTGTTATATAAGTTATATATTTTATGTTTTGTTAATTAAAATAACTATTTGTATAGTGCCTTTAAAAGTTGCTTTCTTAAACCCATAGTGAAGCAAAATCTATTTTTAAATACATTTTTTTTTAATTCTTAAAGGGTTAGTTCACCCAAAAATGAAATTTCTGTTATTAATTACTCACCCTCATGTCGTTCCACACCCGTAAGACCAGAAAGCTACTAAAAACATATTTAAAACTGTTTATATGACTATAGTGGTTCAATCTTAATGTTATGAAGCGACAAGAATACTTTTTGTGAACCAAAAAAAAAAAACAAAATAGCGACTTTATTCAACAATATTTAGTGATGGGCGATTTCAAAACACTGCTTCATGAAGCTTCAAAGCTTTACGAATCTTTTGTTTCGAATCAGTGGTTCGGAGCGTGTATCAAACTGCCAAAATCACGTGAACCATTGAAATTTCGAAACGTTTATGATGTAATGAAGCCTCATTTACTGAAAAAACGTGACTTTGGCAGTTAATACATGCTCCGAACCGTTGATTCGAAACAAAAGATTCGTAAAGCTTCGAAGCTTCATGAAGCAGTGTTTTGAAATCGCCCATCACTAGATATTGTTGAACAAAGTCGTTATTTTGTTTTTTTGGCACACAAAAAGTATTCTCCTTGCTTCATAACACTAAAGTTGAACCACTGTAATCACATGAATTGTTTTAAATATGTCTTTAGTAGCTTTCTGGGTATCTGAAAGTGTTAATTATCTTGCTGTCAATAGAGGCCTCACTGAGCCATCGGATTTTATCAAAAATATTTTAATTTGTGTTCTGAAGATGAACGAAGGTCTCACGGGTGTGGAACGACATGAGGGTGAGTAATTCATGACAGAATTTTCATTTTTGGGTGAACTAACCCTTTAATATCCCTTCAGAGATGTGTACACACTAATGTATTCAAAGTTTAAGGTGAATTTTTGATTACTTTATACACCACTTTAAATTTGTAAAATATTTTTTTGTTTTCATTATCTCATTATCATCATTATTTGTCATTGACCCATATACTAAAAGACCAATTTTGGTTCTTACAGGCATTTTTCAGGCATAAGGCAAGAGTAACGTTCATTGTGTGTCGTTTTCTGTCAGTCCCTTGGGACTGATTTTACAAAACAAATCTGTCTTGTGTTCTTGACCTTGTAATGAATGGGTCACTAAACAGCAAGCAGAGAAACATTTTTGAGAGTGTCAAGTTACGTTTTAGTTGTTTTCTCAGAGTGGCACTGAGGCATAACAGTAACGCCGGATCACATTTCAATTGCAAAGCTTATGCCATGACTATCAGGATACTTTCGCCAGGCCCTAAAATTATCACCTCATCTCAGTATGACAGGAACAGGCTGTCTTTGTGCTGGCAGCGAGGTACCGCAGCTACCAGTGTCTCCTTCTGCATGTTTAGATTGGAACACAGGCACAGCTAAAACTCTGGAAGTGGAGACCCGAATCAGTGAAAGTACAGGCCACACAGTCCCGAGCTCTGTTTGTATTTATCATCCTCGAGTAGACGTGCTTAAAAATTCTGTACAGCCTAACCAAACATGTAAACAACAGAAAGCGTCAGCAAAACGACTGCCTGATAGGACTGTGCCGCTGTAATCATGCATGACCACACACACTTGCAGCTGGATGGCAGACAGCCCTGTCATTGCTCTCTGTTCCAGATTAGGTCAGATTTAATTAGGCTGCCCTGCTCCTTTTGGAGTGTCTCTTTGAGTTTAAAAAGCCATTACTAAAACACAGCCAGTGTTACTGACGAGACAGAGCAAGAAAGAGACCACCAGATCATCTCTAGGTTTACACACACATACAGAGGCTTGCATGTAGTGTGATGAGGACTAAAAGAGTGGGGTGAGGTTGTGATAAAGGGCCAAAAAAAAAAAAAAAGGGCTAGAACATTAACCAGACACCAACCAAAGACCTAAAACAATTGTAGGCATTTAGAAGTACAAAAAAACAGTGTGAACAGTGAAAAAGAGGAAAAGGCACAAACTCAACTCAACCACCCAGCTCACTGTGAATGTTCCCATTACTCTCCAGCCAAGTAATACACCAGCATGTCTGTTTTGATATCACTGATCACCATTACTTCTTGTTCTGAACTTGTTTCAAATATAACACAATTTAATATGCCACTTTCAAGTGCTTTCTTGCAAGATTTACGTGACCAAAAAAAAGGCAATAAAAATACATTTGAGCAGTATTTTTTTAATTGCGTTGTCGATAGTTTTCTTTTTTCCTTTTCTTTTTCAACAAAATGCTTTTACTGAAATGAATGTATTTATTGCATGTCAAATGTTTTATAAGATTTTTGTATAAAATTCATTTGTGGGGTATTAAAATTGTGTTCTTTAGTTTCAAAATCGTAATGAATGACTTTGATTAGGCTTTTAATTGTTTTAAAAGCCATTGTGAAAATGTCATTTTTTCCATTTATTATCTGAGTCAACTTGGCAATAAAATAACTTTCACTGAAAGTTCATAGATTGTTCTTTTTTTTATCTATCTATCCATCTATCTATCTATCTCTAGGGTGATTCGCACGAAACGAAAAATAACATTGAACTTAAACGCGATTCTTATGAAATCGCAAAGGCTGCGATTATTTTTTTATGCGCAGCTTGTCAATGAAGTATGGCTCCATCTGAAAGCACTGCGAGTTTGAGTCGCTTATAATGTACATTTGAAAAAGCAACACGCGTCAAACATCTTTCCAGACATGAGAAGCATTTATTAACATCTTGTCCAACAAAAGACAACATTTAATAACATGTTTTTACTCCAAACTCACTTCATAACGACAGCTGAGCATCCTTCTGTGAGATGATGTGAGGTGATTTGGCTTCTTAGACAGAATAAGGCAGTCGTGTGTTTATTAGTCATGTTTAATCAATCAAAGCATTTCAATATTCTGTTTATTCAGCTACAGCAATAGTATGATGCCCAAAGCGATTTCCTGGAATGACGCACGTTATCTACTTCTGCGGCATATTTGGAGTTTCTGCGCAAGAGCGCCCTCTGGCTTTCAGAAGCATTTACCACAGAGCCATACAGCTCTGACAAGCTGCGCATAAAATAATCGCAGCCTTTGCCAAATCGCGATAAATTGTGCAGCATCTCAGGGGCGTTTTCCTCCGAGGAGGCAAGGTTTTTTTGCCTCCTCAAAAAATTGGATGAGAAAATAATCCATAGTACAAAAATAAAACACAAAATATGACATTAAAAGGTATATAAATCACTCGTTTTTCTAAAGTAACACTGTCCAACAGTGACACTAGCAGGTAAAGTTTCAGCGGGAGTCTGTCTTTCTTGCCTCCCCAGAACCCATTGAGTTTTAACAGGGGGGCGCACTGGTTGCACCGCCCTAAGGATGACTCTAGTTGCACACTTGTTATTGTGGTGCATTATGGGTTTGAATAAGTGCACTCAATAACGTCCACAATAGTTTCGAACATGACTACAAATGGCTGTTCCCTCAAATTGTTCCCTATTTAAGGGTATAGGGGGCGATTTTGAACACATCGCGGAACTTCACACACTATAGGAACAACTGTAAAAATATTTTTGTGGTCTCTCACATTTTGAAAATCTGATTTTAAAAATCTTTTAGTGTGGGCCAGCCTTAGTAACATTTATTTAACCAGGAAAAATTGACATTAACTGTAACTGAGACACAAATTTACATTTGATTTATAAAACTTTGCCTAATTTCAGAACACCACTGCACATCACTATTGATATACAGTTTTATTTAAAAAATATATATATTTAACAAAACTACAGTTCTGTTAATGTTCGTTTGGGTCATCAGGCTGTGCTTGTATTGGTCGGTGAATGATTTGAGCTGAGCGTGAAGGTGGGTCAGATAGTCCCATCTGGACTTGAGTGCAGCTAACCAGCTGAGTTTAGTTCAGAAGACAGATGGGAGAAATTCTGAATGAATCTCATAACTTACAAAAGACCACATTCTTCAAATCAATTACTCTGTCAGCTGGAGTTCATGCAGAAAACCTCCCAGAGCACATCTGAAAACACCTTGAAACCAACAACCTCTTAATCGCACAGACAAACACTTGATCAACTCTCGATTAACATTTCGACAGCGCTGGAGAAAATATTTCCTGGAAATATCAGCAACATAATCACATCCAGGACTCTGCCACGTGTGGCTTATTGAGATGCGGGGGGAAAAAAATAACAGAGTCCAATTTTGAGATCTGTAATGAAGTCACAAAAAGTTTATAAAAACAAGTAGGGGCAGACAGGAGGAGAGGTTCCAGGAGTTTAAATGAAATAAATGGAACTCTTCAGAACTGCGAACTGGGACTCCATCTGTTACAAGTCTGCAGCCAAGACCCTGAACTTTAAGGGCTTCGACGTGTTAAGGCAAATTACAATGAGCCCTGAGTTTTACTCTGTACACTGATGAATTCAATCTGCATATTTACAAGACCTCGTCACCTTTGAAACAGACTGATATCATTTATGTAACTGGCAAAATGTTGACACTTTAATTTACATTAAACACAGATGCGTTTCTGATTTTAGACAACACAGCAATCTATCTATCTATCTATCTATCTATCTTATTTAAAATAAAACATTTTTAATATTTACATTTTCAAAAAACATCACTTAGTATGATTTATAAACTGTTTTCTTTATGGAGACCAAAAAATGCGCCCACAAGGATTTCGGATATTGGATTAGAGGATCTTGCTGGGGATTACATTCTGTTTCCCCTAATTCTTTACTGATTTTAATAAGCAGTAAGTGAGAGCGTGTGGCGCTCATAAAATGCTGATAGTGCCACTCCGCAGATCCGAATGCCCATGCAGGCTGGATTCTTTGGCATAATGCCCTTGCCTCCTGCCGCTGGGTGTCATCACAGCTCAAATGCCAGAGGTCTGAAGTATCTGGTGTCGTGTAACGAGTGGTGCCCCATGCCCATGTCAGATAATGTCATAGGGCACAGAGTTTTGGCAACATCAACATACAAAGTCTGAACTTAGCAGTGTATCAACACACTGTAAACAAACAGCATATTCACATGCCTGTAAAAAAAGAAAATCATAGATGAGCTCTATATTAATAATACATGTCAACAACTGTTTCATCCAAAGCTTTCTATTTTGGAAGAAAACAAACATCATACTTTCAATTCAAAACACACATCTGTAGTCTTTGTGTTCTCTTAGTCCATTGGAGGAAATGTCCAGGGACTTGTGTGGCGGATGAGGGTAAAGGGCACAGGGGCGTATTGTGTTGATGGAATCACATCTCACACAGCAAGAACCTGGGCTGAATAAACTCTGCCAACACAGCATGCTTCACAAAACAGCTGAAAGATGCTGGCAGACAGAGACAGGGTGTGTACATTGCACTTTCCACAAACACGCTCTGAAACTCTCCTTCAGAAAACGTTGATCGTCAGCCTAAGGAGCTCATACTAAATATTACTTGGTCTCTTATATTTTACATGATGTTGTTAAAATTTTATTTTATATAATATTTCTTTCCTTTTTTTTTTGCAACCATGACACATTAAATAAACATTGAGACTAAATAAAGTTTATCAATATAATTCAATAACATAAAAAACCGAGGCCAGTTTGGCAGAAAATGTTGGTTTATCGCTATTGATAACCGTTTATTTACCATAAAGAAAACATTTGTTTGATGATGATTTCTTTTCTTACAATAAATTGGGTAAGAGCGTCAAATGAAGTCAATGCTATAATGAATAAAAACTGCACTGAAAGTTGTCTTTTCACCATGTTTTAGAAAGTCAAATGTGGGGGAAAAAACTAAAACTACCCAATTTGACCCTGCATTGCCTGATTTTTAAAGTAGACTTAAAGTGTTTCTTGTTCTGCATTATGCGTTCTGCCCTTACTTGCTCTGAATCAAAATGGAAAAAAGTGGAACAAGTGAAACATTAAAGGTTTAACCTCACTCTCACTGGTCCACCCATGCAGCAAAATGCCAACACTTATACAACACACATTAATATACAAATGAAAAACAAGAATAATCTTGATAAGCTACACGCATCATTTTCAGCTTCAAAAATTCCCTCTCTGCACTTTGCCCAATCCTGCTTTTCTCACTGTGCTTTTCCTCCCAATGAGGTGGGAAATTCAGCTCTCCATGTTTTCATTTGGAAGAAAAAAAAATTCACTCTCTGATTGTAATGTATTAGCAGCGCTTTCTACCGCAGACTCTCTCTTAGCCAAGCTTTAATGCATCAGCAGCCTATGCCATGATGAGGAAGACAGAGGGATTGAGAAAAAGAATGAGCGGTAATAATAATAATAAAAAAATGAGTAAGTGAAACGAGGGGAAGTGAGTGTGTTAATGAAAAGGTTGCACTGTGGTTGCAAGAATGTTTTTACTTCCAGAACCTGACTGTTGCACTCTTTAAAAGTAGGTATCTAATGAAACTAACAAAATTAATGAAGAAAATTACATGTATTTAAGTTTAGGTATATTGACTTTTATTTATCTGTAAATGTGTGCGTTTTTCATATTTCATTTGACCGCAATTTCATTTAACAACAACACCGATTATTAAGCCATAACTTTTTTTCCCCCACATAATACGCTTTTGCGTTTAAAAACGCGAGACGCAGGGTAGTGGAATAATGAAAACAAACAAACAACGCTATCTCACGACCAATTCGTATGTATTTTACGAGGTGGCCGAGTGCTTTCCACTGCACACGACAAACGACAGCCGCTGGACCGGAAGTCATTCATTTCCAAAGGAGAGTAGTACGGGGGCTGAGTGGAGTTCCGATCATATGCGAATGCGGAAATTTCGGATCCGATTTGAGCTTCGGATGCGTTGAAATATTTGACCTTCTGCGGCTAGACCGTATGCGACCGGCCGACCGGATATGATGTAAATCAAAACTATGAGCGCGAAGATAGAATTACCAATATTTGAACACTTTAACCTTATTCTGTAAACGCTATTTCTGTCAAATGGCGGTTATTAATAATTATGTCAGAAAAAAATATTTTAGAATTATTAAATCAATTTTTACGTTGATTAGCTCTATAAAATCTACTACGTTTTTATTTTAGATGTATTGAGGGTCATTTGCTTTGTGTGGATATACATGCATTAACGTTGCATTCATTAAAACTGTTCAGTTTACTATGGTGAATAAGCCAAGGGTTGCTTCACGACCAATTTCAAAGCCGCTAGGTGGCGAAATGCGACAATTGGATGCGAATGTCGTGTGACGGGTAGGTTTAGGGGCGGGGTTAGGGGTAGGTCATAGAGTACCTCAGGGATGACGTGTTTTTGTAGGCAAAACCCCGAAGCGAGTTAGCATTTTAGGACTTCCGGTTCCATCGGCCTAAAGTCTATGGGTTTTTTGAATGGGTTTTTGCTAAATCGCCTGAAATAAGGTCTGTGGTTAACAAAGCCTCTAAATATTTTCATGTTTTGATCTATGGCATAAAACACACCAGTTATAACCCGCTTGTGATTTTTTTAAAACATTTATTGTGTCTTAAAAACGGCGGTTGCTAACAAATTGCTAAAAGGGACTACTTCCTTTGGCGGGGACTTTAGACGTCATCATGACAAACAGGACATTTGGACAGCATTTCTCATGAAAAAGTGGACAATTATTCATACACAGCGCAGATCATAATCAGCGATCATGTTTTTAAATAAAGTTGTTTCGTAAATAAAGTTTGAGGAAGCTTGGTGGTGGTGACGTTGATCCGCGACCATGGTGTGCTGTAGTCCGTTTATAGCCTACTGTTAGCTTTTTATATCTGACGACTTTATTTAGGCTTCAAAATGTATAAATGTTGTGTTAACTTGTAAAGATTATCCTGATAGACAAAACGTGTAAGTGTCATAACCCTTTGTTAAACACACAGCTTATTTTTTGCGATTTTCCAAAAGTCTGTGGGAAAAATGCATAGGCTTTCGATCGAGGGAACCCGTGCGCCTCTAACTTCCGGGTTGGCCTACAAAAACACGTCATCCCTGAGGTACTCTATTCGTACGAATTCAAACGAATTTGGCAACTCGTAAAATACATACGATTTAGCAAAAAACATACGAATTGGTACGAGTGAGGTCGTACAAATTCGTACGAATTAGCCACCTTGTAAAATAAAGTCTAGAGATGATTTACTTCCGTCTAGTGCGTGTTTACATATAAAACAACAGAAAAGCATGCAAAAAACGAATTCAGTATTAACGGCCCATTATGTTATTGACTACGTAAAAGCCGTTGACTTTGTAAAGTAATGTCTAGCATCTTTAGTAGGTGTGTACAAAAAAAAAGGCAGTATGCTTGCAACTTCTATGACCTTATGTAAATTGAGAGACTACTTTGAATATTTATAGTTATACATGGAATATAACTTAAAAAATATTCAATATTTCCATATTTTTAACCAAAGATTGTAAAAAGGTGATTATACAATGTTGATAACTTGTAGACTTATATAAATATAGACTCAAACACTTTCCCTTTAGGCTATACATTCATATACATAGATTTGAACCTGAAATCTTGATGTTGATATAAAACGTAGCCTAATTAATTAAATAGGCTGCACCTTAAAAAAGTCTAGGATCTAAACAAACATAACAGGTTTGCAGCTCCACAGTGGGCTAAATACATGTGCCACACACAGCAACATGTGTGCAATATGCTTTTTATAAAAGTAAAGGGTGTGTGTGTGTGTGAACTTGTGAGGGTGTAAACTTTCAGTGCCACTTCCTGTCTTATGATTGACACACATCTGTGGGTACCTACCCAAACAGAACCACCCATCCTGTGACATTACCAGAGGAGTTGTGTCAAAACAAGTGAGAGAGATCGCCGTTTTTGAACACTTACACAAGCACTTATGAAAACACCTTTACGCTGATATGCAAACAAGTTTACCTGCATTTGTTTTTACACAGAATCAAAGTTCTATAAAGAGACTGTATAAGAGAGAGAATAGTGAATAAGTAATGCTGTAGCACTGAGATGGTGAAAAAGGGAATTATGATGAAGCGCTTGAGGTCTAAGCTGTAGATTGTACAAGTCCAGACTGTGGTGTACTACGGGGCCTGAAGCCAGTAAACACAGGGGAGCCCCTGCTTCGGAGTACAGAGCACGCACACGCGCACGCGCACACGCACACACACACACACACACACACACACACACACACACACACACACACACACACACACCATTACAAGGCCAGATTCAGATCTCTTTATACTGCTCATGCCTGAGGGAGTGAGACTACCAATATATTATTGAACACAATGTGTGAGCATGTTTCAGAATATACGATCATTTACATCTTAACCATAAAGAATATATAAGCAATATAAACAATATATAAGTATACTGGGCTGAAGTAAGCTTTACTGTTAGATCAGGTGAGTTTGGGTCTAAACAGGTTCCTGAGCAGCTCAGTGATCTCAGAGCGTATAGGCGCTATCAGCTCCACTATCACTTTCACTGCCTGTATCTATGCTGGAAGGGTGTTGGTGTATCTATAAAGAAATGTGCGAAAGCTCTCAACTTGGGTGTTACATCTTTAGGCAACATAGTCACACACTTTTAACAAACATGCACATCCGTTCGCCACATTACAAGGGCACAGAATAAGGTAGAACGTGGACTTTTTTGAAATCATACGTGGGTGTTATAGGGCCCTTTTAAAAGAAGAAGAAAGTTTGTTTTCAAGTTTCATGTCTAGGAGATGACCTTGATAAACTTTCAAATAAATTTTGGTACAATGTGTGATGATGTGCACATCTTCTTCTTCCTTTTTTTTTTTTGGTAAAAATGTACTTACTAACCCAACAAGTTAACTTTGAACATATACAAATAAACCGAAATTATTGTTTTTTGACTAAAATCAAAAGTTGAGAAAACTTAAAAGTTTAAGGCAACCAGCTTCAGGAGATTTTTGGGTTTTCTCAACTTGTTGTAAATTGAACTTGTTATACAACAAGAAGTTGAGAAAACTCAAAAATCTCATGAAGCTGGTTGCCTTAAACTTTTAAGTTTTCTCAACTTTATTATTTTTTTTTTTTACAGTGTACTGACTGTTAAAAGATAATATTAATAATACAATAAGATAAAAAATAACAAGTAATTAATATGTATATATATTTTAAAAATTATTCAGACATTTTTGATATTTTTGATATATTTTTACTAGTGGGTGCAGGACACTATAGTTCATTTATGTAAGTGAGGATAGCAAAATAAAGTAAACTGTGACATATTATACCCAAAAATTCTTCATACAGTGGACTACCAGTAAAATTGATAAAAATTTGGGACCAAAAATTATTCAGACACTTTGACCTGACCATGTTTTGCTTAAGTGTTATCTGACATAATTAAGATTATTTTTTTCTGACACAGTTTAACTCTGAGACCTTGTCATATTTTATTACCATTTTTTTTAAAACTATAGTGAATAAACTGTATTAATGAATGAAATGTTCAAGGTGTCTGAATAAATGTTGGTTTAACTGTATACACACACACACACACACACACACACACATATATATATATATATATATATATATATAGTTCTTAGGAAAAAGTGCAATATTTCAACACTCGTGAAGAAAAAATGGTAGCACTTTATTTTACAGTCCTGTTCCCCATGTACATACCATGTACTTATTATAGTAATTGCAATAACTGGGTAATAACTAGGTACTAACCCTGATCCTACCCCTAAATCTAACCATAACCCACCGTATATTACCCAGTATTTGTACACAGTAAGTACATGTAAGTGCATATACTGTAAAATAAAGTGCAACCGAAAAAATTATAAAAAGTCTAATAAAAAGTTTAAATCTATGATAATTTATTTTTTAAGCATCCTTGCGGACTGAAAAGTTGAAGAATCACACTTGTATGATCATACTGGACTTCATTTGTGAGACTGTGAGATTTATGTTATCTCACTAAGATCTGACAAAGACGGGTGCGGCGCTGAAATCTCATGGCGGAGTGTAATGTTAGATAACAGCATATTTGTGCTGTAAATTTCTATTATATTAGTAATTCTGGGACAGGTTAACTTCAGGCCATCTGTATTCAGGATGATGTGGTGTACTGTCAGTACAACCATTGGTAAAATGATCAAATACTTCAAGAACATGTCTCTGTGAACGTGTATCAAAAAAGGAGGACAGGGAGTGGAGGAGAGATGGGGAGTATGTGTGGTGGAAATGGAGATTAGCACTCCCATTAGTAATACTAACTGCCCTGTGTTTGGGTGAATGGTATAAACAGTCTGAGAGCAGATGACCAAGTTCTACTGTGGGGTCATTCTCAGCATACAACACAGAGAATGACTGAACTAGTCTTTATTGTGGCACTTTTTTTTTGTTGATAAGGACAGTAAAGAAAGGACAAGAAATTATATAGTGAGAAAGAAGGGGGAATGGAACACAACTGAGGCCAAAATTAAACACGTGTTTTCTGCATGAGCACCATGGGTCATGGGTCTGGAATATGTGCATTAAACACTGAGTATTTTGTTGTTTTCATGAAATAATAACAATTTAACTCAAACCTAATGAAAACAGACAAAATATTCTAAAATAAAATAATAGTTATAATGCCCTTGTGCAAGTGTAATATATATAAATAAATAAATAAATAAATATATATATATATACACACACACACAGTCAAACCAAAAATCATTCAGACATTTTTGATATTTTTGGTATATTTTTACTAGTGGGTGCAGGACACTATAGTTCATTTATGTAAGTGAGGATAGCAAAATAAAGTAAACTGTGACATATTATACCCAAAAATTCTTCATACAGTGGACTACCAGAAAAACTGATAAAAATTGGGGACCAAAAATTATTCAGACACTTTGACCTTGTTTTGCTTAAGTGTTATCTGACATAATTAAGATGAATTTTTTTCTGACACAGTTTAACTCTGAGATCTTGTCATATTTTATTACCATTTTTAAACTATAGTGAATAAACTGTATTAATGAATGAAATGTTCCAAGGTGTTCCAAATATATACATACATACAAAAAAAAAAAATATTCCATATGTATTGAACTGTCTTCACACAGACATTCAGGTATACACAACTTCTCCACACATTTGTATATTCTTGTAGACATACTGTATACATACATATATATTTTTATATATATAATATTTATTTATATATTATATCATATTTGCATTAATAGGTTAATACTTAGGCTATAAAGGGCTAGCATGAAGGTAGAAAGTATCTAATATGACGACCTGAGAATTGGTCTATGATTTACTGTATGTCATTTTCCCACCCCCAAAAAAGTCTTGAATCATTATCTCATAGGTTATTAATTCCATACTATGTACTTCAGCTATTGACTACCTTACCCGTAGGAGTAAAAATATATTTATCTTTATTTATTGTTTAATTAAAATGACTTTTAAAATTAAATCTATCATATCTGTTAAACCCAATAAGAGACGCTGTAATCGCATGCATTCTTCTGCCCTCCACGGGCTGTGTGAATGACTTTGCCAGCTATGGCTTGATCCTTTCTTTCTCTTTCATTCTCACAAATGTTCTCTCTCACTTCTCTGTTCCCAAGATCACATGTCTGTCTTTTGATCCATGCAACTCAGGAAAAACAACACAACAAAGTAATTCTAGATTCAGTGCTTCAGAAGCCTGTTAAATGACATGACTTAATGTCCCTCTCTCTCTCTCTCTCATTAAATCTGAGCGTATGGCTCATTGACAATAGGTGTCTATGTGTCAGAGTATGGCTGAGAGATAGAAAGCATGATAGTATGAGGCAGAGATAAGAAGACAGAGGAAGGTGACAAGCAAAGTGAGAAATGTGATTTGGAGTGTGGAATGCTACATTATTAAAATGTCTTTAAAATGGAAAGGAAATTGTAACAACATGGTGAGGTTTAATGAATGAACTAAAGTGTTCCTGTAGCTCAAAGAAAAAGTGAAACATGGCACTTATAACGGCAAGGTCATTTGATTCCCAGAGAAAATAGGAACGGCTAAAACAGAAAATTGTTTATACACTCTAAAAAATGTTGGGTTAAATACAACCCAAGTTGGGTTGAAAATGGACAAACCCAGTGATTATGTTGTTTTAACCCAGTGGTTTAACCCAAAAATGAAAATTATCCCATGATTTACTCACCCTCAAGCCATCCTAGGTGTAAATGACTATCTTCTTTCAGATGAACACAATTGGAGATATATTTAAAAATATATATTTTTCTTACAAATACCCATCGCTTTGCTTCAGAAGGCCTTTATTAACCACCTGGAGCCGTATAGATTATATTTTGATGGATGTATGCATTTATTTTGGGCTTCAAAATAAACGCCCCCTTGGTAGAGCCAGGATATTTTTAAATATATCTCGGATTGTGTTCGTCCGAAAGAAGATAGTCATATACACCTAGGATGACTTGAGTGTGAGTAAATCATGGGATAATTTTCATTTTTGGGTGAACTGTCCCTTTAAATGTTTGCTCAACATGCTGGGCAGTTTTATTTAACCTAACTATTGTTTAAAAATTACTATATGGCTGGCTTAAAATGAACCCAAAATAGGTTGGAAATTAAAAATCAGACACATAATTACTAGAGACAACAATAATAATCAAAAGATTAACATTTATTAATAAGCAATTTAATAAATGTTTATTGTTTAAATATTATTAAACATGTTCATTTATTAAACATATTAATAAATGTTAATTTCCAACATACTTTGGATTCATTTTAAGCGAGCAATACAGTAATTTTTAAACAATAGTTGAGTTAAATAAAACTACCCTGCAGGTTGAGCAAACATTTAACCCAACCGCTGGGTTTGTCCATTTTTTAGAGTGTATGTTTTATATATATGCAAACTATATATTCTGTATATACATTTGTATTATATACAATCTATACACATTAAAAAAGTCTACATTAAATAAATTATTACAGTATATACTATATATATAGTAGTCAAAATATTTACATTATACATACTATTTTTTTTTAATTTTTTTTTTTAATATATTGAATATGAATATAAAGGAATATTTGGGGTAAATTAGTGGCCTGTTGTCAATTACTACAGAAAATAAAGTTGACTCATCCCTCAGTTTATAAAACATGTCTACAGTAATACTTACAACGGCCATGGTTGTTTCAAATGTATAACCATAACACTTGTTTTCACAGAGTGTTTTGGTTACCATCATTTTCAGTAGTAATCAACAGTGGGCCCCAGACTCTGTCGAAGGAGTCTAATCTAGAATATTTCTTTAAGACTGTGAATCGCTCTTTTTAGTTGATGTGAAATACGTAACCAGTGTTTAAGAGACAGTCCATTAGAGTGTGCCCTATTACATCTTCATGTCTGTGTGTGTGTGTGTGTGTGTGTGCGCTCATCTCTCGCCTCTCTGCCCCAGATTACTGGCAACAGCCCCAATGTCTGTGCTAAAAGTCACGTCGCGAAGAGAGAGAGATGTAGAGAGAAAGAGGGGGAGGTTGAAAGAGGGGGCGTGAGAGGGCACGGGGTGCAAGACACAGGAAGTGGAGAAAGATGAAGAGACCAGAGACAATGAGATGTACAAGGGTGCTGAGGCAGAGGAAAGGAGAGAAGGAAATGCAAGCAGAGAAGAGAGAGAAGAACAGAGGAGAGAGGGAGAGGAGGAACGTGGGAAGAGCAGGAGGGTCCAGGGCGTGTGTGTATGTGTGTGCGTCTGGCACTCGCAGGCGGAGAGATAGCTTGGGTCAGGCTGGCCGGACGTGTGTGTTTGTGTTTGGCTGAAGAGGGATGTGAAACCAAGAAAGCCCTCACTGGCTAAGCTGAGAGTTGGAATGCAGCCATCGGTGAAATGGACATGAATGCACAAATTATAACAGTCAAGAACGTCTCCCTCAGAAGCAAACAGATGCGGCGTAAAGTATCAGAGCGACCGGCTAACATCTTAGTGTGGGGTACAAACACAACGCTGGAATGATAACAGCTGACTGTTTTCGAGCGAGATGCAGGAAAGTCAAAACGCTCAAGGTTACAGCAGAATCCCAAAACAGGATGGGCCCTGCTTAAGTTTAGCCCGCTATCTAGGGGGCTCTTGAGCAGCGATGCCCTCTGTTTGGCACCAGGAAGTAAACAGACGTCTGTCCTGAAATACTGAGGGGGCTTGATATGAGTGACTCATCCATGATCTATTTATAAAAATCAAACTTATATGTAATATTTATTATACATATATACATTTTTAAATAAAAAATTAACTTATCAAAAAAAAAAAAAAAAAAAAAAAAAATATATATATATATATACACACACACACACACACACACACATACATATATATTCACTCACCGGCCACTTTATTAGGTATGCCCATTCAACTGTGCTTGTTAACACAAATACATGGCAGTATCTCAATGCATTTTAGACAAATTGAAGTTCAAATTGAACATCAGAATGAGGAAGAAAGGTGATTAGTTAGTTCACCCAAAAATGACAATTCTGTCATTAATTACTCACCCTCATGTCGTTCCACAGCTGTAAGACCTTCGTTCATCTTCAGAACACAAATTAAGATATTTTTCATAAAACCCGATGGTTCAGTGAGGCCTACATCGCCAGCAAGACAATTAACACTTTCAAATGCCCAGAAAGCTACTAAAGACGTATTTAAACAGTTCATGTGACTACAGTGGTTCAACCTTAATGTTATGAAGTGACGAGAATACTTTTTGTGCACCAAAAAAAAAACTAAATAATGACTGTATTCAACAATATCTAGTGATGGGCGATTTCAAAACACTGCTTCATGAAGCTTCGAAGCTTTATGAATCTTTTGTTTCGATTCAGTGGTTCGGAGCGCATATCAAACTGCCAAAGTCACGCCCCCCAGTGGTGAACCATTGAAATTTCGAAACACTTGTCACTTAACGAAGCCTCGTTTACTGAAATCACGTGACTTTGGCGCTCCGAATCCCTGATTCGAAACAAAAGATTCATAAAGCTTCATGAAGCAGTGTTTTGAAATCACCCATAGATATTGTCATAAAGTCGTTATTTTGTTTTTTTGGCGCACAAAAAATATTCTCGTCGCTTCACAACACTAAGGTTGAACCACTGTATTCACATGAACTGTTTTAAATACGTCTTTAGTAGCTTTCTGGGCATCTGAAAGTGTTAATTATCTTGCTGTCAATGGAGGCCTCACTGAGCCATCGTATTTTATCAAAAATTTCTTAATTTGTGTTCTGAAGATGAACGAAGGTCTTACGGGTGTGGAACGACATGAGGGTGAGTAATTAATGACTGAATTTTCATTTTTGGGTGAACTAACCCTTTAAGTGACTTTGAACGTGGCATTTCAGAAACTGATGATCTACTGTGATTTTCAAGCACAGCCATCTCTAGGGTTTACAGAAAATGATCCAGAAAAGAGAATATATCCAGAGAGCAGCAGTTCTGTGGGTGAAAATGCCTTGTTGATGCCAGAGGTCAGAGGAGAATGGCCAGACTGGTTCAAGCTGATAGAAAGGCAACAATAACTCAAATACCCTCTCGTTACAACCGAGATCTGCAGAAGAGCATCTCTGAATGAACAACACGTCGAACCTTGCAGATGGGCTATAGCCACACTGGGTGCCACTCCTGTCAGCTAAGAACAGGACACTGAAGCTACAATTCACATGGGCTCACCAAAATTGGACAATAGAAGATTGGAAAAACGTTGCCTGGTCTGATGAGTCTCGATTTCTGCTGCAATTTCAGATGGTAGGGTCAGAATTTGGCTTAAACAACATGAAAACATGGATCCATCCTGACTGTATCAGCGGTTCAGGCTGCTGCTGGTGGTGTAATGGTGTGGGGGATATTTTCTTGGCACACTTTGAGGCCCCTTATACCAACTGAACATGGTTTAAATGCCACAGCCTACCTGAGCATTGTTGCTGACCATGTGCATCCCTTTATGACCACAGTGTATCTTCTGATGGATACTTCCAGTATGATAATGCACCCTGTCACAAAGCTCAAATCATCTCAAACTGGTTTCTTGAACATGACAATGAGTTCACTACACACAAATGGCCTCCACAGTCACCAGATCTCAATCCAATAGAGCAACTTTGGGATGTGGTGAAACGGGAGATTCACATCATGGATGTGCAGCCAACAAATCTGCAGCAACTGTGTGAGTTTATACATTATGTAGTCAAAACACACTAAAAATATAAATTTTAGCAGGCTCGATGCGAGTGATTCATCCATGACCTATTTATAAAAATCCATTAGGCTGAACAACGTAAACGTGACCCATTAAAGACCACCATTTCCTGCAGGCTGTTGATGGCACATCACAACATTATTTGCTTTCCGAAAACGTCAACCTTTCCTCATGGACCCTGCTGTCTGAGAATTCCTACTCTCTGAGAGTCACTTCCTGTCCCCGTATTCCAGTGCGCAGTGTCCTCGTGGCCAGAGGAGCGCTGCAGTCCCCTTCCTTACTGCTCTCTAGAGAGGCCATCGGTCGAGGAACAGGGAGAAGGGGCCATTATGGCAGGGGAGACAGCGGTGCTGCATTACATGATGAAGGTGCTGCTACACATTGTTTCCAGTCTGAAAGGCTGGACTGTCACACCCAGGGTGAGGAGGAGCACTATAAGAGACTAAATTTAGAAAGAAAATACCAAACATTCTTATGAGGACTTGTGTTTGTTCCTGTGATTATGGATACATGAATGCTTTAATATGATATTGCATAATACACTACCGTTCAAAGTTTGGGGTCAGTAGGATTTTTTTTTTTTTTTAAAGAAGATACTTTTATTCAGCATGTGTTAAATTAGTAAAAACAATGACAGTAAAGACATTTATAATGTTACAAAAGACTTTTGAACTTTGTTTTTATCAAAGAATCCTGAAAAAATGTATCACAGTTTCCACATAAATATTAAATTAGCTCATCCAAAAATTTAAAAAATTGTCATCATTTACTCACCCTCATGCCATTCCAAACCCATAAGACTTTCATTCATCTTCAAAACACAAATTAAGTAATTTTAAATGAAATCTGAGCGATTTCTGTCCCTTCATTGACAGTCCATGCAACTACCACTTTGTCGCTTCAAAAAGTTCATAAAGAGATGAAACTAATCTAAATCTAAAAACTAATCCATATTAATTTAGCTGTTTAGTCCAAATTTTCTGAAGAGACTTGATCGCTTTATATGATGAACAGATTGAATTTAAGCTTTTATTCACATCTAAACATTGAACAAAAATGTTTATTTTTGGGTGAACTAACCCTTTAAGCAGCACCACTGTTTTTAACATTGATAATAATAAGAAATGATTCTTGAGCACCAAATCATCATATTAGAATGATATCTGAAGGATCATGTGACACTGAAGACTGGAGTAAAGATACTGAAAATTCAGCTTTGAATTTTGCCATTACATTTTAAAATACTAAATAGAAAAGTTACTTTAAATTGTAATCAGGGTTATTATCATTACCTAAAACTAAAACCAACCATTACTTAAAATAAACATTAATATATATATATATATATATATTAGGGCTGTCAAAATTAACGCAAATTCATTTTAACGGCACTAATTTTATTAACACGCGATTAACGCAGCACACATTTTCTGTTTGACCCGTGGCCTAGCCCGTAGTTGGAGAAATGGAAATGCAGCCATAGAAGGCCGTTCATATGTCAAGTCTAAAAACGGGTGGAAAGTGCAGCCGCGCCGTTTTCTCCTTCTTTCCAAAGCACTTGCGCTCCCATGGCGTCTGTCATTGCTATGCAACTATGAACTGTGCTCTCCACGACGATGAGGAAGTTTCAGCAAAGGATAACCCCCCAATGATGACAATTGTTATTGTTCTTTCAAACATTTAATAAAATAAATAAATACAGCTATGATCAGCTGTTTGGTTGAGCTTTCGATGTTTTGTTACGGAAATAATGTAAAGATTACTGATTAAAATGTGCGATTAAGTTGCGATTAATCATGAGTTAACTCATGACAATCATGCGATTAATCGCGATTAAATATTTTAATCGATTGACAGCCCATATATATATATATATATATATATATATATATATATAAAAATGATCTTACTTCAGCAAGTTGCCAAGGCTCATTTTCATTTAGTGTAAGTTGAAATACTAAAATAGCTAAAACTAAATGAACTAATACTTATAAATAAAAATGAATACTATACAGACTATTTTTATTATTTAAAATAATAAAAATGTCAAAAACACACAAAAGAAAATCTAAAAATAAAATCTAATTCAAAATATTAACATGAACTGTAAGAGTATATTAATGATAATAAAATAACACTGAATGTAAATAATATTTCACAAAATTGTATTTCTGATTAAATAAATGCAGTTTTGCATAAGAGCATAAGAGACTTCTTTCAAAAACATTTAAAAAAAAAATTGTACCAATCCCAAACTTTTGAACTATAGAAAAAAAAAAGAAGACAGATTTGGAACAAAGATGAGGGTGGGTAAATGATGACAGAATTTCCATTTTTGGATAAACTATATTGACACAGCATATGTCAGAAACAAAATGTAGCATTTACTATACACTGTAAGTTCAGTTGGAAAGAGTTGGAGTCGGGAGTTTCAGTTCCGGCAACAGTGAGAGCGCGACCAGGCTGGCAGTGCAAGGGTTAAGTCCCCCAGCACTGGGCCAGAATGTCTTGGCCGTTTCCTGTGGGCAGCCCAACCCTGACCTGCTGGCCCAGGCCCGGCTGCACTCACACGTAGACAGTTGACCCATGCATCCTGTCAGACAGTGACACCCCCGCGACTCCTCACAAACTTACATAAAAACACACGCATTAAGCGTCTCCATGAGTTTCCCTGATATACATAGCTCCCTGCATGGGATAACATGGGACTCATCCGATCCGAGGCTAGGGGCATTATTACACTAATAGCATCAACCATCCGCACACACACCAGGTCAACAAGTGCTTTACCTCTCCTTGGCTACATACGATCGTCTATGCCTCTCTATTTGGGTCTGGACAGGCAGAGTGGGCGCACTTGCTCCTGTACATCCATGGCCATCTGTGTGCGAGCCCAAACGGAAGGTGTCAGGAAGCGAGGCCAGAGTCCAGAGGCCAGAACAATGAAGGTGCACCATTCTATTTTACTGCACAGGACTGACTGTTACCATTTTCCTCTCGAAAGAATGTACATGTGTGTCTATGTGTGTGTGCCGGTCTGGTTTGTCCATCAAGCCCGTGCCGCTGTGTCCCTGTGTTTCCCGGCGGCACGGTGTGCATCGTACGTGTCGAAGGTTGCATCTCGCATGTTGCGTGTGGCGGGACCTGTCGCATTTCCGGCCTTAGCTTGTACTCTGATGTCATGCTCTGTGGGGGGTTTGGGCAGAATGCCGTGGGGGGCGGACACTAGATGTAATGCAATCAAGCTCATTACAGCAGGATTAGACTGTAAGAGGGGGTGCATTTGAAGAACTCTTCCTTTCACCCTCATAAAATAGGTTTACAGTACTACAGAGGGTTCACGTATAGTGGAGATAGATAGATATATGAAATCTATCTATCTATCTATCTATCTATCTATCTATCTGTCTGTCTGTCTGTCCTCCGTCCATCCGTCCATCCATCCATCCATCCATCTTTTCTATCTATCTATCTGTACGGTGTGCATCTATCTATCTATCTATCTATCTATCTATCTATCTATCTATCTATCTATCTATCTGTCTGTCCTCCGTCCGTCCGTCCTTCTGTCTATCTATCTATCTGTCTGTCCTCCGTCTGTCTGTCTATCTATCTATTTATCTGTGTCTGTCCTCCTTCCATCTTTTCTATCTATCCATCCGTCCATCTTTTCTATCTATCTATCTATCTATCTATCTATCTATCTATCTATCTATCTATCTATCTATCTGTCTGTCTGTCTGTCCTCCGTCCATCCATCCATCCATCTTTTCTATCTATCTATCTGTACGGTGTGCATCTATCTATCTATCTATCTATCTATCTATCTATCTATCTATCTATCTATCTGTCTGTCTGTCTGTCTGTCTGTCCTCCGTCCATCTATCTATCTATCTATCTATCTATCTATCTATCTATCTATCTATCTATCTATCTATCCATCTATCTATCTATCCATCTATCTATCTATCTGTGTCTGTCCTCCTGTCCTGTGAGTTATACTTTTTAACATTAAAAAAAAAAATAAACAAAAAAATTCAAAATCAGTTCAGTTCTGAATGGTGCACAACGCACTTACTGTATCTCTTCCCAGTTTCACATTTCTGTGCATTAGTCCTTCAGTGCATCAAGTGCAGGGCAGCATGTTTAAGTCTCTAAATCCACTGGCGTGTTTACTGGCTTCACATATTAACACTCCTGTTAAAGCAGCAAGGGGTAGCCTTTGGCTAACAAGCATAACAGAGGGGATACCCTCATCTGATGTGCCACATTTTGGCTTTTAGACAACTAAAACATGACTTAATATACTGCCACCAAACTATGGCTGGTCAAATCGCAAACTTGTTCTGCAAGAACAGAGGCCACTTCCAAGTTTTTCTAAAAAGGCATAAACATTTCACAAACACCTCTTTTACCAAAGCATTTGGACTGTACTTGTTGGTTCACTCTTTTTTTTGCTAATAAAACCCTCCACTTTTCACGTCTGCGACCCATATGAGTCGTTCATTTAAGAGTTTACTGTAGCAGGCTGCTCCCTTTGATGAATCGGCCCAGATAATATGTTGCAATTACCAGGCCAGGACCAACCTGTGTGAATAAAACATGTCAAGTGTAAATCTAGCTCCGTGTTCTAGATGACACCCGGCCCTGGAGTCGCCCCGTGTGTAATTAGAACCAAATGCTGGGGTGCGCGAGTGGATGCATGAGTGTTTGCACTCGCCCTCTCTTCTCCATCTCTAATCAGAGAGCCCCTCCAGGATGGAGTGAGAGCTCAGGGGGTGTTCATAAATCAGGACCGGCCTGGAAGGACCTGCACAGGCAAGCAGGAACAACTGTATGGATACAACTATGCCAAGTCTGCATTCTCTGGGACAGGACATGTTCCAGTCCACTGAGATGAGGAGATCATACTTGATTGCACTGGCTATTCGGAGAAGGCACAATTTGGTGTCATTGATCCTCTTATTTGGAACTGTCCAGAAATTAATTGGAAGCCAGTGACACCTTTTCATTCCTTGTCCACCTTTCGCTTAAAGACCCTGGGAACAAATTTAGACATCCCCTTGACATCTTTCCATCTTACTCTGTCTCAAAGTCTTGATTCTCTTTTTTGCTCCATTCTCTCTGGAGCCCCTTTCTGTTTCAGGCCCTCCATCCCCTGTTGGACCTTGCCTCTCCTTTCTCCCACATCTGGACAGGCAGCTGGGGCTGGCCGGGTTTCAGCGCTGGGGGTGGGGGTGGCCGCTTGGAGCAGGAGGGTGGGGGAAAGCTATCCATTGCAAAGCCCAGGGCACTGTAAAAAAAGGGGATAGCTTACAAAAAAATAAAGGATTTCACACATACACACATGCAGTGTACAGCCAAAAGTGTGAGAAGTGTAAAAAAAAAAGTTAAACCAAATCTCTTATGTCTCTCTCAGTCTATCTATCAAAGTGTCTCCCACACACTATTAAAGTGCATTAAAGAGGGCAGAAAGGAAGTAAGGGAAGGAGAAAAAAAAAGAGTGAGACAGAGTGAGAAACAAGCAAAGCTGGAGATTTGGTGAGGGCAATGATGATTATAATGTCATAGAAAGTTTCATCTTTGTCCAGTGTCTAATCTATCTATCTATCTATCTATCTATCTATCTATCTATCTATCTATCTATCTGTCTGTCTGTCTGTCTGACTATCTGACTGTCTATGACCTATAAACCCATCTAGTAAAAAAATATGGATTTCTTTTAATTTCAATTGATTCAATTGAATTAAATGCCTAGTTCTGTCATAAAACTCTAGATGGTGCAGGCTGATGGGTCCTTAACGCAAGCTGGTGATATTTACAACGTTAACTACTTGGCACAAGCTGATTGGTTCATATCGCATCTGCAGCTAATGAGCTTGCTTGCTCAACATTTAAATGGCTGGTTTCCATTTACTACAGCAGTACGCTTTCAGAGTTTGTCTAAAACCCTCCACCTTCCCCAGCTCCTCCTGTACAGATCTGCTATGAGTTATTGATATATGCTATTTGTGCAGCAGCAGCATGTCTACATACTCACAGCAGCGTATCGGCGTATGTATTGTCAGTAGCAAGTTCCTGTACTTATTCTGCAGCAGCAGCAACAATAATCTACAACAACAGCAATAATCAACAGCGGCAGCAATTCAGCAGCAGCGTAGCAGATCTATTCCACCAAGACCAAATACATTTACATTGTCATATTCATTACAATGCTAAAAATATCCAGAAAGTTGTCATGATAAATAAAAAAATCTTCAAAATAAAATGTAAATGATATGTTTAATTATATATATTTTATATATGTATCTTATTAGTTAACATGCATTTAGTTTTCTTATTCTTGGTTTTTAGGGTAAGGCATATAGTTGCCTGAGATGCAAAGGTATAAATATATATATATAAACTAATAAACAAACAATTATAAACAAAAATTCAGATAGGAAATTGCAATTTGGCATGATGTTTGCTACCCTAATACAAATTCAAAAATTCAATTAGAATTTAAAAGGCATTCTCATTCAGTTCTGACTGGCGCACAAGCCTAATTTCCACATCTTAAATGCATCAGTTTAACCCAAGCGCTTCTTTAGAGCTCAGCAGAGGAAGAGACAGACCGACAGCGTGGGGAAGAAAAATACAAACGTGGAGTAGGTTGGAATAACATACTTCACAGTCTCACGGTCATTGTTTTACATCCTAAGAGGTATGCTTTATCACCCTTCCGTCTATATGTGTGCTGCATTAATGATGCATGCCCTCTTCTTTACTTTGGAGCTGTTATTTTGATATAGATGGTTGCCTTGACGTCACAGTTATAAGCGAGTCCAAGTCATTGTGTGGGAAAGTGCAGGATGTGTGCACTGGCTATAAGTTGCACCTCCCTATTGTGCCAGGATGACGGTAAAGAGGTCTTTTGTTTCAATTAGCAATCTGTGGTCTACTTTCTCCATTCTGACGAAAGGTCACGACCTCTGCAGGAGTTCAAATAGGGACAAGCCGATCAGACCTCGTCTTGGCCAGCAGACTTGGAGCGGGTGGGGAGCCTGCATGAATATGGAAAAGATTTCTCTCACAATTTTGCATTTTCCAACTCATTTTGTGGAATACATAGACAGCTAGAGAGCCCAGAACAGCGCACTATAATCCTGCATGGTGAGTTCACCGCACTGGGGAGGGGGACTGTAGAACAGGCCCAGGAAGTCAGACAGGGAAGTGAGCCAGTCAGAGCAAAGGGTGTGTGAGAGCATGGCTAAGTTTGGAATGGCATACTAGATTATTACTGACTGAATAATGTGCAGTATACACTGCATACTATTCTTCAAAAATAGTGAGTGGCAGCATTAAGCCTAAAGTATACTTTGGCTTTTACGCGTAAACTAGGCTATGCATACATCACCCAACGTAAATTTCATCATTAGCACGGTACGCACGTGGTGCTGTACATACTCTGGCTATGTGTTTGACTGTATGTAGCTATATACGCTAAGCTTTCATGTCAAAACTGAAGTATACTTTGGGCTTTACTGCTGAAAATGCTTTTTATTTATTTATTTTAATAAGATTAAATGACTTTGCTAGCAGGGTAATTTACTCACCCAAATGCATCCTGAGATTAATCAGACAGTCTGCGTTCACACGGTCAGTTTTTGGGATTGACAACTGTATTTACTTACAGGTATAGGTGAGCCTCGAAATGTCCCGTTCGCACAACAGAATACAGTAGCGTCACGAATAGACCCTTTTCACATGACGTCACACAGACTCGAAGCAGTGGATCCTCACTTCCGTCAGCATAGTGGAATACTAGTGCCGCTCGAACGAAGTGCACCCGATAGTTGTACATATGCCACAAATGTGGTTAGAGGATGACTGTAGCCGGCTAATTTCATGTAAATTCAAGGCGAGGTGTTTGGCAGATCACAAACAAACTCATCATTCATCTCTTTATTGCAGAACAAGTCTGTTGCATACAGAGGATATACAACAGTACTCATTGTTATAGCAGCATTAAATTAATTAAATCAAATTATTTCTCCAGGCAATAACATTAAATGAACACATACTTCCGTTTTGTATTTTCAATACACTTCTTACAAATTATACAGTCTTAATATATTGCACCAGTTCAGTTTAAACTGGTATGATGTAAAATGATCTAAAATCTTCACACCATTAATTCTTCGGAGTATTATATGTGGATGTGCTACTTTCAGGTGTCCATTACTCGTAAATAAATCTCACAAGAACAATACCGTTATCATAGCCTACCAATTTCTAAAAATAAAGATTTGTTTTTAAAGACAATATTCTTGTTATTCCAAATAGGCTAACAGATTTGTGGGGACACACAATCATTGTGATAAAACTCTGACAGCAATTCAAGGACACAACATTGCTAAAGTTTCTGCTCGCGGAAACCCTAAGCAAGGCAGTTACAGAAAGGAAATAATAAATAATGTTACCAAAAGAACCCGACTGTGTAAATTCTTGACATAAACAGTTCGCATTTAAAGTTATTAAAGCATTTTCCCAAGAAGTTGCCGGCGCGAAGGTAAGACGGAACAACAGATCCACTGCTTTGTGGATAGGCAGAAGTTAACTGACATCAATGTGAAAAGGGCCTATAGAGTACCTCAGGGATGACGTGTTTTTGTAGGCAAAACCCGGAAGCGAGTTAGCATTTTAGGACTTCCGGTTCCATCGCACTAAAGTCTATGGGTTTTTTGAATGGGTTTTTGCTAAATTGCCTGAAATAAGGTCTGTGGTTAACAAAGCCTCTAAATATTTTCATGTTTTGATCTATGACATAAAACACACCAGTTATAACCCGCTTGTGATTTTTTAAACCTTTATTGTGTCTTAAAAACGGCGGTTGCTAACAAAACGCTAAAAGGGACTACTTCCTTTGGCGGGGACTTTAGACGTCATCATGACAAACAGGAGATTTGGACAGCATTTCTCATGGAAAAAGTATTCATACACAGCGCAAATCATAATCAGCGAGCATGTTTTTAAATAAAGTTGTTTTTTAAATAAAGTTTGAGGAAGCTTGGTGGTGGTGACGCTGATCCGCGACCATGGTGTGCTGTAGTCCGTTTATAGCCTACTGTTAGCTTTTTATATCTGACGACTTTATTTAGGCTTCAAAATGTATAAATGTTGTGTTAACTTGTAAAGATTATCTTGATAGACAAAACGTGAAAGTGTCAAGTCAAGTCAAGTCACCTTTATTTATATAGCGCTTTTTACAATGTAGATTGTGTCAAAGCAGCTTTACATTGATAACTGGTACATTATTTGGCTGCACAGCAGCTCTTAAAGAATAGTGTCAATGCAGGCAGATCAAAGCACTGTTGAATATCAAATGTCAAGTCAAATGTCAAGTGTCCCCAACTAAGCAAGCCAAAGGCGACAGCGGCAAGGAACCCAAACTCCATCAGGTGACATCAGGTGGCAGACAAGTGAATCAGGTGGCAGACAAGTGACAAGTGTTATGACAAGTGTCATAACCCTTTGTTAAACACAGAGCTTATTTTTTGCGATTTTCCAAAAGTCTATGGGAAAAATGCATAAGCTTTCGATAGAGGGAACCTGTGCGCCGCTAACTTCCGGGTTGGCCTACAAAAACACGTCATCCCTGAGGTACTCTATGCTGTCTGTATGAACATGCAATATGAGTCAAGCCCGTATCATAGCAACAGTGACTGAAGTAATATCAAAGATGGTGGCGTCCATATAACTGAAAAGACTTTTCACTTTTGACATGACAAGAGTCCAATCGAGCCGCGAGTTCATTCATCAAATCTTCATTAACTGACAGCAGCGTTTATATCTGGGTTGAGAGATGAGCATTTGATTCGTGCGTTAAACACAAAACTGACGGGAGCAGCTCCAGTGGAGAACAGTGACTGTCCAGTCCGGTTCCATTCACACAGCGTGGGTTTTCCGGGAATGCGGTTGTGAGTCCTGAAAATTTTCGGGTACGAGTTTGGTTATAGAAAGCGGTTGTCACACTCCCGTAAATAACTGAACTATGTGTGAAAGTAACAGTATTAAGGATCAAATACAGGAGTGCCTACCATTTTCTGCTGAACATGGTAGACACAACATAATCTAAAATTGGATGCCAATAAAACGGACTAAAATTAATGAATATGACATGACATAAAATATTGACCAAATTTAAAGGATATTTTCACTGAAAGACAAAAAAACGTAAATTGTTAGTATGGTAAATTGCACTGCATGTGAGTATGTAATTGTCATCTTTAAATGGTTATTTTGCCTTTTTAAATGAAATTTTGTGTAAAAATGTTTCAGCATTTAGTAATTTGATCAAATAACATAAAGAGACTAAAAATCTATCTTTAATATCTGTAATTATTTCCATTTTATGCGCGATGCACTGTGTGATATATTGTTTTATGTGCGCTGTTTTACAATGCAAATTTTGGCAAATGTGTTAGGTAATTCACTGCAAACAGATTTTCTGCATACTTTGCTCAGTATACACTACATACTGCATTAATAGTAAGACTAGTATGCTAGCATGTTATTCCGAACATAGCATATGTTTCTGTGTAGCCCGGGGAGAGCGAGAGTGGGTGTGTGCGTGTTTGTGTATAAAGGAGAGGCAGAGAGTGTGCTGTTCGCAGGGCTTGGGAAGGTGAACCCAGGCTTCTTTCGGTACAGGAAGCCCTTGATTAGTGCTAACGAGAATTGCAGGCCGTATTAATGCAACCACACACCTCTCCTTACCTCCTGCCATCTGCAGCACCACCACTCTCTGCCAGACACCATAAGCCCACGCAACAGTCACACAGTGCACACACACACTTCACATTCACCCTACACATGCATATCGTACATTCCCACCGTTCTGTCCAAAACAACACACTCTCAGGTATAATGCAGACACTTAGGTGCACACAATCCATACATTTCAGAACAAAAGATTTAGGGTCAAACCCACAAAACCCCTTGCATTATGGGCCATATGTGATGTCGACCCCCATAGATGAGGTGCCTAACACCATTTGCATTGAGAATAGTCGGATGGGGATCAAAGTATTTGAGAAGATGGTGCAATGGAAAAGATGTAGATGGAGAAAAGGTCTGTGACACACACGTTATTAACTATTCCTGCAGATGGTAGAGAGGGGTGTTCTCACACACTGAGACATGGATACCCTCACATATTCTCCTCACTCTCCCACCCACACATCAACATGTGTTTCACATTCAGACAGGCCATGTGGAAATCTCCAGCCACCACTCTCTCTCTCACACACACACCTACACACATGTATGTTAATAAAGGATGGTGTGTCAGCTCAGATGAGATGTTTTTAAACTGGATGACCGCTGCTCTGCCACACACAACTGTACGGGCACAGACTGTAATTGGGTCATTGACGAATAAGGTTTTTAAATATGTAAAAAAACATAATGGAGACATAATTAATTTTGAAGTTTTATTAAGTGTTAACAATGAGATTATGTAGTTTTTATAATCAATTAACACTGCTTTTGTCATTTTTTACAAGATCGACAAAATTTGTCACCAAAAAAGTAATTTGGTTTAACCAAAAATTTGGTTTTACCGAATGACACTTTTGGTTATACCGAATGACGATATTTTCAAACAATGCTAACAGGCTAATACCTAGCTAGCTAACTAGTTATCTTGCTAGCTAGCTAACAAAAGGACAATTAAACATTTTATATTTAGTACAAGTTTTTAAAATATTACAACATTTTCCATGTTTTTTAGTGGTTGTACCGAATGACCTGATGTTTCGGGACATGCGTATGAGCAAGTGAAAACATGAATTTTTCAAATAGTTAAGAGAGAGTTAGTTACTTTGCTTCATGACCATGTAGCCCTTTGCAGGTGTCTGAATGATGTCACATCCTGTCACATGATATTGACCGCATGACTTGATCCAAAATGGTCCCTTTATATTGGTTACTCCAAATGACATCAATGAAATTCATTTTTCCGGACATTCTCATAACAAAGCAATAACTTCTACACATAATTTTAATACCATTTTGCACTTTGTTAATATATGATGTTATAAAATCATGCCAGAATAAAAAATACATACATTTATTACATTTTAAGATATTTTAATCACAAATGAAATGGCTGTATTGGCCTTTGGACGGTTAAACCGAATGACACTTTTGACACTTCAAAATCTGTAAAATACCTTTATATGTAGCAAAATATAATTAAAACCTTTTGGATTCAATAAAAGAGATCTAGTTGTACTACCTTACATACTTTGGATGTCATATCTTTGTTTTTTATTATTATTATTAAGGCCTTTGGACAAAAAAAAACGACCCGTCACGTCATTGACCCAATTATTGTAATGACAGAAACATAGTATCCATAAAACTAACACGCAGTCTAAATCTTAAGGGACGAATCAGGTGAGATTGAAGTGAGTCTGTGTAATCTTACAGGCTGCATTTAACTGGTTTATCAGTTACTTGTCACTCATACCTTATCATTTCAGTTTATGGCCTTTTTGCCATTTTAATAGAAAGTACAGCGAAGATTGGTCTAGATTGCACTAATATTTCTATTATTTAATGTTATGAAATAATATAATTTCATAATAAAATTATTTTAATCTATTTAATATTATTTTCTAATAATATGTAAAGGACTAACAATTAGGAATGCACTGATTTTAAAATTATGGTTGATACCATAAGCTGATAATTATTTTCAAGTTATGGCCAATAACCGATAAATTACCAAAATAAAAATTTGTCTAAATAAAAGAAAAATCAAACACAAAAAAGTAATAACTGCTACAAGTGAGTTATAATGTTTAGTATGAAAATAAATATTTATTTTGAGATTTGCTGAAGATCACATGTATCAGTACTACTAAATTAGCATTTTTAAAGATAAACGTTATGAATGTCAGATGAATAACTAATATTGGCCAATACCTTTAATTAAAACAATAAAATATACTCTACTATTGGTTTAAAACTGATATAGTACAGATATATTGTGCATCCTTAAAATATTTTTTGCATTATTTTAATCACTGGATGATGTTCTAAACTGATAAGAGTTTGTAAAGTCAATATTAAATAAAAATTTACCAAATTTACTTTGTTCCTGGTCTAACTGTGCATAAGTTATCGTCAGTGTCAATTCTGACTAATAAAATCAAGTCTGACCGTACATTTTCCTCATTGAATATCTTGTTTCACCCAGATATATGACATAACACAAGTAAAAGGATTGTGAAATCTGTTTCATGTTGACTTTAGGGCCTCACGGTGGAACTGACTTAGTAACTGATGTAGCTATTTGGTTCTTGTCGTGCTGTCTAACATCAACAAACATCGTCCAAAAATCTTCAGTTCAGCATCAGCTGACAAACTCACCACATCTTGAACAGCTCTGGCATACATTTCTCTATCACTGACAGACCGGACGTGCAAATGTGCTAATGTTATGGGAAATAGAGAGTGCAAACGTGTGTGTACTTATCTGTGTCTATGTGTGGTCAGTGCAAACATGTGTCTGATTTAGAATGAGGTCACATGTCTAAGTAAATGAGCAGTTTTTTCCCTCTGCGTGCTGTACATAATGCATGACAGGCAGTGTGAAGGCCATCGAGTGTGTGTGGGTAGTGTGGGTGGACGGTGGGCAGACAGCGGTGTGTGTGTGAGCCCCTGAGGGGGGCAGACTGAAAGAATGAGCTGTGAGTAATCTGACAGGAGATGAGATGAGGAAACACATGGCATGGAGAGCATTATATCTCTAATTACATAAGAAGAGAAAAAACAGAGTGGAGAGTGAGAGACAATAATAGAGGGGGGTCTCACTCTGGTTTATCCAGATGGATAGCTATGAGACCCAGACAGTGTTCTGATGTCACCCCCTGTTTTCCTGGCCTGCCCAATAACTCCTGCACTTCCTGTCCCCAGTGCAGTGATGTCACAGGACAGCTGGGGATATCACGTCCCCCCTTTCTCTCTCTCTCTCTCTCTCTCTCTCTCTCTCTGTCTTTCTTCCATTCTTCAATCAGTTCAATTCCTCTGAGACCAGAGACTGTTACAGAAGCACGTACCACAAACACACACACACACACACACACACACACACACACACACACACACACACACACACACACACACACACACACACACACACACACACACACACACACACACACACACACAGTGCTTAATTCAAAATTTAATTAACAATGCCAAGTCGATTGGATTACAATTCCTGAATTGAGTAGTACAGCAGAAAACAGGATGCACAATTGTAATTTGAACTTGAATTTAAGGATGTAGAAATAATTAAAGGAATGAAAGGCCAAATAAGTTCCTTCTAATAATTATTAGATGAACATGAATTAATAATAACATTTGTAATAATATTTTGTTTTTTGTATGAAATGCCCATAGACATCATATATACACCACATATGGGGTATTTCCAGAAACATAACATGATATTGATTAATGAAATAGCACTGAATAGAAATATAAACATTTATATATATGTTAATTAAATACTATGTTATAAATTAATTAAATGAAATGTAATATTAAAACTAAAATTCATTTTATGGACCACAGAACAAAAGAGTTGATTTCCCAGAGTGCTTTAATTTACATTCAAAACAGAGCCAAACACCATGATTTAGATGAAGAAAACAGAACACCTAAGAAGTGATCTGTTCTGACAGAAAGAAATTCCTTTTCTTGTGCTTCCAATTTAAATTTTAATTCAATTTAATTTAAATCCAATTCGTGATTTGAAAGGGGGGCAATTGGGTTTCCATGTTTTATGTGGACTTTCCATAGACATCATGATTTATACTGCACAAACTGTATATTCTATCCCCTAACCCTAAACCTACCCCTAAACCTACCTATCAGAATAATCTGAATAATATGATGTCATCAATGAGGGTATTTCTCTGATGTTCAGTCCATTCTGTCTATGGCAGCCTGACCAAACATCTGTGGTGGGCTTGAAGACACAATAGCTGCAGTGTTTGTCCTTACTGTACATACTGTCTCGGTCACACGTTATGAGGCTCATTTTAATGGCTTTCAAATGCTCCCTCAGTTGGAGCATGACATGAGAGCTTGAGTTTGTCTCTCTCTGAGTTTGATCAGAAGTGGCATGTTTGCTTTGCTCATTAGAGCTGAGTGACAGTGAACTCCTCACCGCTGGGACTGAGACAAGACTAGTGGAAGAATGAGATGAAAAAGAGACTGAAATCAGAAGGAGACTGGCACTGAGACAAAGATGAGTTTTGGACTGAGATAGAGATTGGGCTGGCACTGAGACAAAAATGAGGCAGATGAAACTGGTATAGTTTCATCTTATTCCAATACATAAATAATTGTTTATTTCTCTTCCTGACTTCGGTCTATAACATTCTCTTTCTCCACTGAGACAAAAATGTATTGAAGCTTGTTTCCGCCATGAAATATAAAATAAAAAAAGTAATTGCGACTTTTTATCTCGCAATTCTGAAAGTAAGAACTCACAATTGTTATAATGTCAGAATTCCGTGATATAAAGTCAGAATTGCGAGTTATAAAGTCAGAACTGCGTGATATAAACACAATTGCGTGATATATAGTCACAATTGCGAGTTATGTCAGAATTGCGTGATATAAAGTTAGAATTGCAAGTTATGTCAGAATTGCATGATATAAAGTCAGAATTGCGAGTTATAAAGTCAGAATTGCGAGTTATAAAGTCAGAATTGCATGATATAAAGTCAGAATTGAGAGTTATAAAGTCAGAACTGCGTGATATAAACACAATTGCGTGATATATAGTCACAATTGCGAGTTATAATGTCAGAATTGCGTGATATAAAGTTAGAATTGCGAGTTATAAAGTCAGAATTGCATGATATAAAGTCAGAACTGCATGATATAAAGTCAGAATTGCGAGTTATAAAGTCAGAACTGCGTGATATAAACACAATTGCGTGATATATAGTCACAATTGCGAGTTATGTCAGAATTGCGTGATATAAAGTTAGAATTGCGAGTTATAAAGTCAGAATTGCATGATATAAAGTCAGAACTGCATGATATAAAGTCAGAATTGCGAGTTATAAAGTCAGAATTGCATGATATAAAGTCAGAATTGCGAGTTATAAAGTCAGAATTGCATGATATAAAGTCAGAATTGTGAGTTATAGTCAGAACTGCGAGATATAAACTCGCAATTGCGAGAAAAAAGTATATATCTCTATATCTCACAATTCTGACTTTATAACTCGCAATTACGTTATGAAGTCAGAATTGTGAGAAATAAACAATTCTGAGAAAAAAAGTCAGAATTGCGAGTTTATATCTCACAATTCTGACTTTTTTCTCTGAATTGTGAGATATAAACTCGCAATTCTGACTTTTTTTCTCAGAATTGTTTATTTCTCACAATTCTGACTTTATAATGTAATTGTGAGTTATAAAGTCACAATTACCTTTTTTATTTAGTGGCAGAAACAAGCTTCCATAAAAATGAAACCAGTACTGAGACTGAAATGAGACTAGCACTGAGATAAAGATGGTGCTAGCACTGAGACAAAGATGAGACTGGCACCGAGACTGAAATAAAAGTAGCACTTTGACAGACTGAAGCGAAAATGAGACAGATGAAACTGGCATCAAGTAGTGAGAGTGGCACTGAGACAGATATGGGACTGGCACTAAGACAGAGATGAGACTCCAACAGAAATGGGGCAGAGACAGAGATGGAACTGAGAAAGAGATGAAACTGGGCCTGAGACAGTGATGAGACTGACACTAAGACAGGAGTTGAGAGAGAATGAACACCCTCCTGTATTTACCTCACTGTCACAGTCAAGTACTTCTCCAAATTCCATCACCGCACTTACTGACTTGCCAACTTGTTTATTTATAAACAAATTACTCATATAAACCTGCAACCAGAGAGAGTACAAACCATTGACCACCCCCCTGTTCCTGTCCCGCCTTTCTCACCTCATAATTGTTCAGCAGACTGTGACAAAATAACTAGGAGAGACTCATTAGAAACAGCTGTCCCCTGATCTGATGTTAAACTCCGATATGATTTCCAGCTCCTCGCTCAACTCTCACACTCCCACAACCCCATTCATTCACCATCATCTCTTAGCCACACATAATTCACTCCAAAAACCATTCATTCTCCTGCTGAAAGAATGAGAGAGGTGGGAGGAGAGAGAGTGCTGAGGAGAAAAGGGGTGTGTTTGTGTGTGTATTTAAAAAGGGAATGAAGGAAAGAAAGTGGAAAGGAGAAGGGTATGGGGTCTGTGCCCCCCACCTACACACACTGTACGTGCAGGGCAGCAGGACACCCCTCGTGGAAAATGAATACCCTGATCTCTGTCTCCTCGCTCTTCCCCTGCCCTGAACCCACCCTGTCCCCTGCTGGCCACTGTCCTTACCCAAACACACGCTCAGCGACACTTTCTCACACACACACACACACACACACACACACACACACACACGCACACACGCACGCTGTACAAACACATGCTGATGCAGGATTGGGTTTCATTAACCACTCCACATCAACACATCACACACACATATGAAACATACATACCACAGAGTTCTATTGTTTTAATACAGCTTATTAAAATATGAATGAAGCACCTAAAATGATTAATTATTAATCAGAATGAATTATTAATAAAGCATATAAAATGATTAATCTTAAATAATAATAAAGTATTATTTATATAATAAATTATTATATAAATAATAATTTATTATTATTTAAAATAATAAATTTAAAATAATACATTATATTTATAATATAAATTATATAGAATTATAATAAATTATATTTCCCTATACCCTCAAAATATTTTTGAATATATATATATATATATATATATATCTATATATATATATATATATATATATACACAGGTATACAGGTCAAATGTTTGAGGTCTTAAGATTTTTTAAAAGAAATTAATACTTTTATTCACCAGGATGCATTAAATTGTTCAAAGTGACAAGGCATTTATAATGTTACAAAAGATTTTTATTTCAAATAAATGCTTTTCTTTTGAACTTTCTATTGATAAAAGATAATCTTGAAAAAATGTATCACAGTTTTCTGTTTTTAGCATTGTTAATAATAAGAAATGTTTCTTGGGCACCAAATCTGCATATTAGAACAGGTTTTGAAGGATCATGTGACACTGAAGAAATGGATCCTGTATTAATCTTTTTTCAAGATTAATTAAAAACATTTTACCATATTTGCTTTCTTAATATGCAAACCTGGTATTATTATCAATTCATCAGTGGACACTACTCAAAAACCTACAAAATGCAGTACCTTGCAACTTTTCATCACCTAACCAATTCCTCTTGCATAAAATAGATTCCAATTTAATTTTTTTTTAGTTGAATACCCTGTTTCACCTAGAAATATGTCAGAAACTAAACCGATTGCGAATGGCAATTTATGTTGATGACTCACAGCGGCTTATTCTAATATAAATGTGTATTTCTCTTCCTGACTTCGGTCTATAAAATTCTCTTTCTCCATCTCTTTAAGAGCGGACGTCAACCAGGTTTTACAGGTGTGTAGCTGTGGTTGTGAAAAAGCAAACAGGTATAGGAAATAAATAAAACAATAAAATAAAAGTACAATAAATAAAACATGACAAGACAAATATTTGTATCTCTATTTTTCTTTCTCCTCTACCTGATTGTCTGCTTGTTTTCCCTTGCGACTCCCTGCTTCCGTTCCCAGGCTGAGAGGTGGGACTGTGGCCACAGAGCGCATACTTTCCAGTCCTGAAGGCCAGCAGCGGCTCCTCCTGTCCACAAAGGCCTTCAAGAAACCTTGAGCTGATCTCAGCTCAGCTCATCAGCCACCTGCAGCAGGCACAGCGAACCTGGAGACCCCTACATGCACAAACACATGCTGACTTAGGTATTTAAATAAGGACAAAATATAGAAATCTATAGTTTTTATATAAAGCAAATTTTTCTAATCCTAACTCTTTCCATGAAATAAATATATATATATTTAGATTTTATATATTTGTGTTACTTTTTTTTTTTTTTATAATAAATATGATTGATTTTTTTCCTAGTTTCTGGGATCCAATTTCTCCCCAAATTATAGCTATGTTCTGGAGCTCAAATTGTCTACCTTTGTAACATGCTTGATTTATGCATTTAGTGCTGCTTAGTCAAACCTTGCCCTCTGTATAAACCCTGTAAACAACCTGAGAGCCTTGGCCCTCCAGAAACCATATTAATGAGACAGGAGAAGCCAGAGATGACTAAGTTTGTGTGTTTGCGCAGCCTCTGGCCTTCTATTAGACGGCTCTGCCAGCTTCCCTCTATTTTGCCAGTGGATTACCACACTGATCATCAACATGGGTGAAACTAAACAATGGCTGGCTGACCGTTGTGTTTCTTCTGTTTTATGTGATGCAAATGTAACAGTAAACCACTCTGATCTCATAATGTTACCCAGCATCCCAATCATCTGCAAAGACCCACACCCATGTGCCACTTCACTAAAGCTCTAAAGCAGCTGTGCGGGTCAGGGGTAACAGAGAGAGATGTGTTATCAGCTGTAGTTATATATTCCATCAGACCAGTGCTTTGAAATAAACACACAAGGAAACCAGTGCAGACTGGAGAACAAAGATTCCATTTACAGTTGAGATCTTTGCTGAACCAGTGAGGATGAGCAGGTGTCTTATGTAATGCTTGCATTCAGCAGATATAAAAGATATAGATGTTCATGTTGTATTATTTAGTCTGATTTTTAGTTAGGAGTTGTTTTGCTTGTGTTTTTGTCTAAATTGATTGTAAAAACAGATGAGACTGGCACTGGGGCTGAAATAGAGATGAGTCTGAGATACATATGGGAATGAGAAAGAAATGAGACCAAGAGTTGAGACTGGCATTGAGACTATAGGACTATGACAAAGATGGGACTGAGATAGCGATTAGACCAGTGTTATTATTACCGTAAAAACTGAAATCAATTTTCATTAACTGAACAAAATTTTTAGATATATGGTATATTTTAAAACTTTTACAACCCACCTGCATTAAAACTCGGCATTCATTTAATTATTTAATTATAAATATATCTTATACATTTAAATACATTAATTACAATTATTTATATTTAACATTAATTTGTAAATTAACTTTGGCATCCCTAAAATACTAAAACTAAAATAAAAGATAAATAACCTGAAATTTGAAAACTCTGTAAAAAAAAAAAAAAAAAAAAAAAATATAGTATAGGCCTATTATAAAACTTTTACAAAACACCAGCATAAAAATGCCATAGCATAAGCATAAAATAATATTTAATGCTATTAAAGGGTTAGTTCACCCAAAAATGAAAATTCTGTCATTAATTACTCACCCTCATGTCGTTCTACACCTGTAAGACCTTCGTTCATCTTCAGAACACAAATTAAGATATTTTTGATAGAATCGAATGGCTCAGTGAGGCCTCTATTGCCAGCAAGACAATTAACACTTTCAGATGCCCAGAAAGCTACTAAAGACATATTTAAAACAGTTCATGTGACTACAGTGGTTCTACCTTAACGTTATGAAGCGACGAGAATACTTTTTGTGCGCCAAACCCCCCCCAAAATAACGACTTTTCAACAATATCTAGTGATGGGTGATTTCAAAACACTGCTTCATGAAGCTTCGAAGCTTTACGAATCTTTTGTTTCAAATCAGTTGTTTGGAGCACCAAAGTCATGTGATTTCAGCAGTTTGGCAGTTTGGCAGTTTGACATGCGATCCGAACCACTGATTCGAAACAAAAGATTCGAAGCAGTGTTTTAAAATTGGCCATCACTAGATATTGTTGAAAAGTTGTTATTTTGTTTTTTTGGCGCACAAAAAGTATTCTCGTCGCTTTATAATATTAAGGTTGAACCACTGTAGTCACATTTTTAAATATATCTTTAGTACATTTCTGGGCATCTGAAAGTGTTAATTAACTTGCTGGCAATGGCGTCACTGAGCCATCGCATTTCATCAAAAATATCTTAATTTGTGTTCCGATGTCTTACGTGTGTGGAACGACATGAGGGTGAGTAATAAATTACATTATTTTCATTTTTGAGTGAACTAACCCTTTAAAAGGAATGTCTAATGCTATTTCATGCATTCTGACTTAAAGAGTTGGATTCTCTTGCTAAACATGGCCAAAGTTTAAAAAAACGAGTTAGACATATGATGGAGTATTTCTGTGCCAAATACACTCCTTCAGGGTTCATATAAGTTTCGGAAAGTTTTTTTTTTCGAGTATGGCCCTGTATGACGTGATAAATGGCTGGAATTCCTTGTATGGGCACTTCTCCTGGAACACATCAACCAGAGCGAGAGAGCAAGAACACGCCCATCAACGTGTTTTTCATTCAGGTTACGGAAGTCGTCGGCAGCCCTGCACATGGACTTGCTCGAGAAAGATTTATCACTTTGTTTTTAGACCACAAAATCAACAATGTCACCAAAGAAGTGTGTTTTTAGTTGTCAGGGAATGATAACCTTGCTTCCCAAAGAACCCAGGGAACAGTGGAGCTGAGAGATTTGTGCTCACGCATTATATTGATGCGCTCTTGACATTTGTCATTAGGATAACCATAGAAACCGCCTCAGATTAAATATCAAAATAAGGATAAAGTCGTGTCTGAAAGTTGCAATCAATTTTTTGTTGGTTAAAATGAATGGAGAATATCTCATGTTTTTCTGTGGCTGCTCGAGCCCTCAGGATCGGTGCTTATGGTTTTATAAACAAGGCCCAGTTATATGCTGGATTTACAGATCGTTTGAAACTGAAAGATGGAGCGGTCACAGCGGTAAAAGATCCGGATTATGAGTCGGAACCGCAGACAGTAAGTAAAACTGCATCAAATGTCTGTTTTGTTGGCAATCAGCGCGTAAGTGCATATAATGTAAACAACATGAACGTATAGTGAATCAAAAGTTATCCAGGGATAATAGGGGCTTTCGTACTGAATAGTTCTAGGAACTAAATTCTATGAACTCAATTCTATGAACTAGTCACTAGGATAGTTCCCCGAGAACTAATTTCTCCCCCGGGCCATGTTCCTGGTTGCATTCGCACAGGGAATAGGAACTTTGAAGCTGCCGACAGCGGCGTCTTTCAGTATTACATATCATCGAGGCGGAGAAAAGAACACAACCCTGCAGACAACAGGTATATGCCATTATCGCTGTTTTCCATGTTTGTGAAGTAAATATGTTTACACGACTTTTTAAAAATGCCGGGTGCCGGTGTTTGACCAATCAACGTACACTCACGTCACTGTAGTTCCTATAGTGCTGGTTTAGACCCTACTCTGAAGTAGGAGCTAATTTAGTTCCCCCAAAAGGAGTTCCTAGAACTAAAATCGTTCCTAGTTCCTGCGGTGCGAACACGGCAAAATCCAGGTACTTCAGCCAATAGTTCTAGGAACTATGAAAAGGTTCCTCCGGTGCGAAAGTCCCTATTGTGATGGGGCATTGTGTGTGTTTAAATACATTTGTTTAGCTGACCATTGATAGCTCGCAGACGATTGCTACACAAAAGCTGCGCGTGCTCGTCACTCTTTAGCTTTGCCCACGGCACGCCTCCAGGAGCTCGGCTGTTTTCGGAAAGAATCTGTACAGTGTATGTCTTTTATAAATCTGATAAAAACTAAAGAGTCTTCGGAGATATGAAGGATGCTATACTACTCTATAGGTACTCAAGATTAACATGAGTGTTATGTACCCTTTAAACATTTTTAAATTACACAAATTAGTGGATTAACTTTGGAAGTACTAAAATAAAATAAAAAATAATAATTCAAATTAAAAATGTTAAACTATAATAAGACAGCGAAGAGAATGGGACTTGGTACTAAATAAGTGGTGCTTGTGATTCTTAACGATATGAATGTCTGTGGTGTATAAAGAGTGGGCGACCTTAAACATCTTCAGCTCATCTCAGTGCAGTTTTGAACCGGCATCAGTGGTTCTGTTGCAAGCAGGCCTGATGAGAAGGTGTGAGTCAGTGTACTTGTGCTGGTGGTTCATGGGCTGGTGGATGCAGTTGGAGCTTGACTCATGGAGGTCAGAGGAAGATGTCAGGTTCTTATTGAATTACGCTCGGAGCGCAGGCAGGGAGAGCGTGGGGCCGTCAGACGGGACAGAGAGCTCTCTGTGCCATGCTCTCCAGACAGGAAACTGCCAGTCTCTTTCAGATTAAGCCTGCTTCCTCTCTCCGCTCTCACCTCTCCACGACCCGCAGACCTCGTGACCTCTACTCTGAAGAAGAATGGCACGGGTCCAGCGGGCATAAAAAACACACCGACACAAACACACTAAAAACAGTTACATTCTTCCCTTTCGAAGCAATACCTAAATCTGATTCAAAAACAGTATGGGCACTGCTCTGGAATGCATCGCTAAAGCATTCAACAGACAGAGAGAGAGATCGTGAATTAAAATGTCAATACTCCATCCATATACAGAGAACTCCCTAGATCCCTGCTCACTCTTCCCCTCCCAAACAAATAGTGGCAGTAATTTTTCCCTCTCACTGAGTTTTACGAGCAGTAATGTGAAGCACCTGTAACCACACTGAAGCCAGACCAGTGCTGCAGGAGGCTGTCTGTGACCTGAACCCTACACAAACATGCACATACGTACACAAACACAAAGACAAACAACAACAAACACAGATATACATGCGCTGTAGGCCATACAGTAGTAAAAAACAAAGCGGTATATTAACTCCATGTCAGCAGGCCGCCACATTTAGAGAAAGAGTATAGTCGTATGTGAGCAGTATGACTTGAGTTTATCCCTTCATCACTAAATTTAAGCTCAATTTGACAATTTTTTCGCTCCTTTACAATCATTGGGCTTATTCTTCATTTTTAGTTTATCTTTCTTAATTACTAGCTCAATTAATATTAGCTCTTTTAATTTATTCTTTTTTTGTTTAAATTTTTTTTTAGCTTTCTTAGTGTACTCTAAAGTTATTTAACTTTATTGTTATTAAAATCAACAAAATAAAATAAATTTAAAATAAAAATATAAATATATTTTTTGTAAAATTTAATTTTAAATAAAAAAATATACATATTTTATTTTGTATTACTGATATTTCAATTTATTAGTTATTATTAATTAAAATTAATTTTAAATTTACTAATTTAAATGAATTTAATTGTGTAAATTAATTGTTTTTTTTTTTTTTCGCAAAAACATGTCTTTTTATGTAAACTTGGCCTGTTAGGCATTTTTTTTTTGCAAAAGCGCTATTTCACTGTAATTTCAGATTGCTATTTCACTGGAAAACGCATGGTAAGCAGAATTTTTCTTGAGCAAATCGGGTGATAAAACAGTGCATTTTGGGCAAACAAACGTCACTATCAGTGGGTGCAGTTCATTCTTAGTGAATTCCCCCCAGAGTGAGTAAAAGCAGAATAATAAACAGCTGGTGTGTGGGGACATGACCTAACCTCATGACTTACTAGTGAGAGCACTGGGAGTGCCGTGCTGCCGGTCACAAGGGAGTTGGACTGAGAGGAGCGCCGAGAAGACACACCGCCACAGTCATCACCCTTCACAGCCTCCACCACAGAAGAAACAGGCCCTCCTCAGAACCTCCTATCACCTTCATCTGTTATTAGATAGAGAAAATGCACTTCAGCAAATGTCCAATAAGATAACTGCGGAGAATCAGGAAGTTATGGCCGATAACCATCTCCATATGAGTCCAGCATTTTTGTGCAGGCTCGTGTGCACATATGCAATGTTACCTGTGATAACCTGTGTTTGATTTCAAGCTGCATTTATGAGATCCTGCAACGAAACCAGCTGAGCCGGTGTAATGCCAAAAACACAGACATAATAATTATTTACAGAGCCGTGTTTGGTGTAATTGTTTTAGTCAGGGCTATTTCTCTCTGTAAATCTGTTGGCCAATGTGTTATTTCCTGTGCATTTTTGGACTTTGTTACAACAGGAAACAGCAATCGAAATATTTCACAACCCTGCTTTAATGCACATGCAGATGAGTAAATAAAAGCATGTGAAATATCACAGCCCTTGTTTGACGAATCGTATATCACCCGTGTTAAATGGAGGGCTGGTTTACTTTCATCTCGCGGTGTGGGTGGACCACTGTCCTATATTAAGACCACATGTAATGCCCAGCACTCTGCCTACAATAAAAACAGTGGTTTATTAGGCACAGTGAGAGCTCTTTTAGATTAGGTTTCAGGGTCATGAGCCTTCCATTAGCCATAGGGTTAACTGGGTGTTAGGTTAGTACCAGCACGTCAGCTTAACCCTACCTTGTTCTCTCACACACATACACTATCTCACAGAAGTGAGTACACCCCTCACATTTTTGTAAATATTTTATTATATCTTTTCATGTGACAACACTGAAGAAATGACACTTTGCTACAATTTAAAGTAGTGAGTGTACAGCTTGTATAACAGTGTAGATTTGCTGTCCCCTCAAAAGTACTCAACACAGCCATTAATGTCTAAACCGCTGGCCACAAAAGTGAGTACACCCCTAAGTGAAAATGTCTAAATTGGGCCCAATTAGCAATTTTCTCTCCCCGGTGTAATGTGACTCGTTAGTGTTACAAGGTCTCAGGTGTGAATGGGGAGCAGGTGTGTTAAATTTGGTGTTATCGCTCTCACTCTCTCATACTGGTCACTGGAAGTTCAACATGGCACCTCATGGCAAAGAACTCTCTGAGGATCTGAAAAAAAGAATTGTTGCTCTACATAAAGATGGCGTAGGCTATAAGACGATTGCCAAGACCCTGAAACTGAGCTGCAGCACAGTGGCCAAGACCATACAGCGGTTTAACAGGACAGGTTCCACTCAGAACAGGCCTCGCCATGGTCGACCAAAGAAGTTGAGTGCACGTGCTCAGCGTCATATCCAGAGGTTGTGTTTGGGAAATAGACGTATGAGTGCTGCCAGCATTGCTGCAGAGGTTGAAGGGGTGGGGGGTCAGCCTGTCAGTGCTCAGACCATACGCCGCACACTGCATCAAATTGGTCTACATGGCTGTCGTCCCAGAAGGAAGCCTCTTCTAAAGATGATGCACAAGAAAGCCCGTAAACAGTTTGCTGAAGACAAGCAGACTAAGGAACCATGTCCTGTGGTCTGATGAGACCAAGATAAACTTATTTGGTTCAGATGGTGTCAAGCGTGTGGTGGCAACCAGGTGAGGAGTACAAAGACAAGTGTGTCTTGCCTACAGTCAAGCATGGTGGTGGGAGTGTCATGGTCTGGGGCTGCATGAGTGCTGCCGGCACTGGGGAGCTACAGTTCATTGAGGGAACCATGAATGCCAACATGTACTGTGACATACTGAAGCAGAGCATGATCCCCTTCCTTCGGAGACTGGGCTGCAGGGCAATATTCCAACATGATAATGACCCCAAACACACCTCCAAGATGACCACTGCCTTGCTAAAGCAGCTGAGGGTAAAGGTGATGGACTGGCCAAGCATGTCTCCAGACCTAAACCATATTGAGCATCTGTAGGGCATCCTCAAACAGAAGGTGGAGGAGCGCAAGGTCTCTAACATCCACCAGCTCCGTGATGTCGTCATGGAGGAGTGGAAGAGGACTCCAGTGGCAACTTGTGAAGCTCTGGTGAACTCCATGCCCAAGAGTGTTAAGGCAGTGCTGGAAAATAATGGTGGCCACACAAAATATTGACACTTTGGGCCCAATTTGGACATTTTCTCTTAGGGGTGTACTCACTTTTGTGGCCAGCAGTTTAGACATTAATGGCTGTGTGTTGAGTTATTTTCAGGAGACAGCAAATTTACACTGTTATACAAGCTGTACACTCACTACTTTACATTGTAGCAAAGTGTCATTTCTTCAGTGTTGTCACATGAAAAGATATAATAAAATATTTACAAAAATGTGAGGGGTGTACTCACTTCTGTGAGATACTGTATGAGAATATGGAAACACACAGGCAGACAGGTTTTTTCTATCATAGTAGGAACTTTACCTTGATTTCAAATGACTTTATTGATTGATTTCATACTGAGCTAATGATATTTATTTCTATTAGCAACATTCAAACAAAACCCTCACAAAAAAAGTTATTATGCCATTTTGTATGTTTTTTTTTTAAGGGATTAGTTCACTTTAAAATGAAAATTGCCCCAAGCCATCCTAGGTGTATATGACTTTCTTCTTTCTAATGAACACAATCAGAGTTATATTAATAAATATCTTGACGCGTCCAAGCTTTATAATGGCAGTGAACAGGGCCACCGAGTTTGAAGTGCGAAAAAAGTGTAGCCTAACTGACGCGACATCAGTTACGCTTTTTTCGTAAGTTGAATACGGAAGGTGGTCTGCTGGAGACTAGATATTTTCTTTATAACTTGTTAAATATGGATATCTTTCTTGTTTCGTAAGTTGAATAGGGAAGGCTTAGGTCATAGCATAAGCGTTTTGAACTGCGAGAGGCATTACACTTTCTTCGTAAGTTGAATACGGAAGGCGGTCTGGCGGAAGCTACATATTTTACTTCATAACTTGTTCAATATGGATGTTTTTCTTACACAAACGCATCGCTCCACTTCAGAAGGCCTTTATTAACCCCCCAGAGCCCTGTGGAGTACGTTTATGATGGATGGATGCACTTTCTTAAGCTTCAAACTCGTTGCCCCCATTCACTGCCATTATAAAGCTTGGATATTTATCAGGATATTCATTAATATATCTCCGATTGTGTTCATCAGAAAGATGAAAGTCATATACACCTAGGATAGCTTGAGGGTGAGTAAATCTTGGGGTAATTTTCATTTTAAAGTGAACTCATGCTTTTTTAAGTCATTTCTATGCTGACTAAAATGGCTGAGATGCGATTTATTTAATAGTTTAATAGTGCTACATTTGGTAGAATATAATTAATTTCTACTAAACCAGAACTTAAAATACTTAAAATACAAACCAAAAAAAAAAAAAAAAAATCCATATACACTACCGTACAAAAGTTTGCGGTCTGTATGATTTTTGTAATGTTTTTGAAGGAAGTCTCTTATATTCACACAGGGTGTTTATTTGAACAGAAATACAGTAAAAAAGGCAATATTGTAAGATATTATTCCAATTTAAAAAAGCTGTTTTCTATTTTAATATATATATTTTTTTTGTAATTTAATTTGTGATGAATTTTCAGCAGTCATTATTCCAGTCTTTAGTATTACATGAAGCTTCGGAAAAATGCTGATTTGGTGCTATTGTCTATTGTCTTTACTATCACTTTTGATCAATGTATGCTTCCTTGCTGAATAAAAGTATTAATTTCTTTCAAAAAAGATTTAAAGAGTAGGTGGTTCTTGCCCTTGAACATTTTGTTACTGACAAGGTGATCTGTATGGTTTCTGGGGCATTGCTAGGCGGTTGGTTACTATTACAAGTCAAAAGAACCACCTAAAGTTACCTATTCTTATAACTAGATCTGTGTGGCTTCTTTTATGGGACTTGTTTTTCCATCTGGCAGGCAAAATAGTGCATCCGATCAAAATTTAATAGCACACCTCTCTTCAACAAGCTGCACAATTTGAGTTATCATCAAAGTCCTTTAGGACAAGTTACTTCACTCAACGACCACATTTCTAACCCCCTAGGCAGCTACTTCCAGTCAAGTACACAGCTATGTCTACTTGAATGGGGAAAGACATGAAATTTCAAATCAATATTTACATGCTGAAGTTTAAAAAAGCCCCTAACTTGGCAATGAGCAATACTAATACTTAAGCATGCCTCAACAATTTTTTGTAAATGAACATTTCCTCAAACACCACATAGCAATTTTTATTAACATGTTAGATTGCATTTGGAACTACTTACAGCTACTAACAACAGCAAAAACCTACACTCTGCATTGAAAATGAGGCACTATGAATTTTTTTTTTTTTAAATTTTGACATATTTAACAAAAATTACGAGCCATCAGTGCTACCATGTGCAATCAAGGCTTCATTTTTTATTTATGAAACATAAAATTTCTCAGATTTATCATAGGATGACCTCAACCCATTTCATGCAAAACTCTTTCTCACAACTAATCTAATGATCTTCCAAGTAATTGCCGTTAATTACCCAAACGACTTGTGAGTGCACAGACTCCCATTTTTGCTCTCTTAATTAAAGCATGCCTGTCGATTGACTTGCCATCTCAGCGAACACATAATCATCATGAAAAGCCACTGACCACAGTTATGCTGCTATATTATAACCCAAAACAGACAGCGACCATTAAAGCATAGTATGACAGTTATGGAGCAGGATGGGACAAATACTGTCAGAGAAGCCACTCACTACCAGAACACAGAAGTATGGTAACCGCAAGATCCGTTGAGGCAAAAATGAAAATGACACTATGAGAGGGGAGGGGCACTAATGAAAAGAGCGTTTTTCACACATTCACGCATGGTGGAAAGCTAGAGTAATAACTAAAAAAGGATCACAAAGTCACACGAGGAGGTGGAGTTGTAATATAGCAACCAGTTAACCCACATTTCCTCTGATCGGTTGATTCTGAGTCATCTGCCTCTCACCTGAAGGGAATCTTCATCTGTATGTCCCACCTGAGCCAGGCCCTGGGGTTAGTGAGTGGATATGGCAGTGTCTCTCTCTCCAGGACTCATAAAACTCCTGTCTGATCCATCTCCAGAGAGGAACAAGTTTAGTCAGCCGAGCAAATGCTTGGGGCAGCAGACTTCCTTTGAAATACAAATGAGTAAGTATATTCAAGGTACATTTGCAGAAACACAAGCATTTATTCACTAGGTAAAAAAGCACGCAGAAGAATAAAAGAGTAAAAGGAAGAAAAACAAATTAGTCATATTAGTGGAAATGCTAATAAATGGAGTCAGTAATTACTATAACATGCTTTGCTCTTATAAAATTCCAAATGGATCCCAGGCCTCCTGTAAAGTGTTTAATATTCGCCGTGAAGCCAGCGATCGGCGTGGGAGGCGCACAAATGCAAATGTGTAGCTGATAATCTCTGAAAGTGATACCTGCACACACCTGTTTGCTGTTCAAAAACACTTAAATCACTTTAAATGGATCTTGATGCTGCTTTGAGGTGAACTGATATGATCTAAATGGGGGGGAAAAGCCAAAGTGCTGCAGGGTGTGGGGATGTCCCCACTTTACCCCTCTCTCTGTTCATAAAGCCAGGGGCGTTTAATCAGAGTAGCTGACAGTAATGTATGCCCACCCATGAAGCTCCACACAGTTACACACATGCACTACCAGCCTGGCTGAGGATCACAGTTAGCTGTGGTCTGATTTATTAGGACCTCCTCTGGATTTACAGCGATTGTCCTTTATGACTAAACTGTGGCGGGGCTTGTGGAGCCAGGGGAAAAAGAGTGACAGCTCACCCATGGCAAATGACACGTTCGCTGCCAACAGGCACAACTCATCCTCTCGCTGAGCTCTCTGTTCATCTCTCTAACATACACACAGATAAATATCTGCGACTGGCACAATTTGCAGTTACAGCATCCCAAAAAATTATTCAGCCACACTTAAAAAGGCATTAATGTCATTGTTTTATACACTGCCCGGCCAAAAAAAAGGTCGCTGTTTGGATTTTAATAGGCAAATACTTAAGAATCTATGGATGGATCATTTTTACAGTGATTATTATGTTTCTAGCATGTTTTATGTTTGGCAATGGTTGTTTTAACCCTAAAAGATTGAGTGTGTAGCTTTTCATTTCTTAAACAACCATGTAGGAAGACACATCATGGCCATATTCCAGGATGACAATGTCACGATTCATCAGGCTCAAATTGTGAAAGAATTGTTGGGAGGGAACATGAAGAATCATTTTCACACATGAATTGGCACTGACCTTAACCTCAGTGTAAGTTTTTGGGATGTGCTGGAGTAGACTTTACAGAGTGCTCACCTCTTGCATTGTCAATACAAGATCTTGACCAAAAATTGCTAACCTCTTGATGGAAATAAATGTTGTGATGTTATTTCCATTAGGAGGTGCATCAATTTTTGGCATATTCTAGCTTGTTGTGCTTCACCTGGTTGAATGTGGGCTAAGTGTGGTAAATGTAAGTACAGCATGTCAGAGCTGTGGTGCAGTAGTTAGCACAGGTCATCCAGGTCTGAGTCTTGCCTGCAACATGTCCTGATCCACTCCTCTCTCCTTTCCATTTCCTGTCTCTCTCCAATGTATCTATCCGGAAAGTCTACAAAACAGAAAAAGAAGGTAATTATGTTCAAAACACAAATGGATCTTATGTCCGAAATGATGTACTACGTAAATGTGTATGTGCTGAGGGCTGAAAAGGACCAGAGCAGAGCGATACCAGAGAGCCCTGTTCGCTGGGGACGGATGGAAAGAGATCCGCCAGCCACTTTATGACTTTTTCTTATGCCCCTTCAGCGGAGAGAGAAAAAAGGTCTCTCCCTCTTCTCTCTTTCACTCTTTTTCAGATTCACATAAAGTCTGAGATATTTGATGATTTATGGGGAGAGGAAGAGAGGAAAAGAAAGAAATAGAGAAAGGGAGGGGGTGCGGTGGCAAGGGGGTTCAAACATGATGCAAACCATTTGGAGGAGAGAGAGGAGGCTGCCAGCACAGCCTGCTCTGTTTAAACTGGGGAGGAAGTGACCGTATATACAGCATGCCAGCAACCTCGCTCTCCCCTCGAACGCGCGCACACACACACTATCAGTGCTGAGGTCAGTTGCTGGCCATTGGCTGAGGAGTGTGTTTGTTATTGTTATATTGTGTTTCTTTACATCACCGCTGAGGCCACCGCCGCCGTTATTATCATTGCTCTTATTATTACAATCTATGAGGCTTGGGGGCAAACATGAGGGCAAGGATAAAGGAGCACAAGGAGATCAGGGAGACGACGAAGAAGAAGACGGGACTGAAAACTACAAGACAGAGCACAAGGGAGGATGAGAGGTCAGCGTTTTCCCTCAACATCCGTCCATGACTTAATCTTATAGAGCTCTGAGACGGAGACCTTCCCAGGGACACGACCGCGCTACGACAGGGGAGGATGAGAGAGAGGAAGAAAAAGGATGTGCAGATTATGGTCCTGCGAGGCCCCGGGGCACCAGCCTCTTTGGAGGTCCCCTTTTGTCACAGTGAGATGTAATGAGAAATGATACGGCAAATATGAGAAATAAAGTGGCAGTTGCAAGAATGAAAACACCATGCAAAATGTACAATGTACCATGACTAGAATACAACTTCAAGACATATATATATATATATGAATTCAGATGCAAAAGCCTCTAAGCCAATTAATAGGTCATTTTCATTGCATTATTTCAGGCCTTAATAATAATAAAAAACAAAGATTTGACATCCAAAGTATGTAATGTAGTACAGCTAGATCTCTTTTATTGAATCCAAAAGGTTTTAACTATATTTTGCTACATATAAAGGTATGTTAAAGATTTTGAAGTGTCTAAAGGTCATTCGGTTTAACCGTCCAAAGGCCAATACAGCCATTTCATTTGTGATTAAAATATCTTAAAATGTAATAAATGTATATATTTTTTGTTCTGGCATGATTTTATAACAGCATATATCGTGCAAAATGGTATTAAAATTATGTGTAAAAGTCGTTGCTTTGTTATGAGAAAGAATGTCCGGAAAAATTTATTTCATTGATGTCATTCGCAGTAACCAATATTAAGGGACCATTTTGGATCAAGTCATGCGGTCAGTATCATGTGACAGGATGTGACATCATTCAGACACCTGCAAAGGATGTGAAGCAAAGTAACTTACTCTCTCTTAACTATTTGAAAAATTCATGTTTTTACTTACGCATGTCCCGAAACATCAGGTCATTCGGTACAACCGCTATAAAACATGGAAAATGTTGTAATATTTAAAAAACTTGTACTAAATATAAAATGTTTGATTGTCCTTTTTCCTATCTAGCTAGGAAGTTATCTAGATATCAGCCTGTTAGCATTGTTTGAAAATATCGTCATGCGGTATAACCAAAAGTGTCATTCGGTAAAACCGAAATTTTGGTTAAACCGAATGACTTTTTTGGTGACAAATTTTGTCTATATTGTAAAAAATGACAAAAGCAGTGTTAATTGATTATATGAACCACATAATCTCATTGTTAACACTTAATAAATCTTCAAAATTAATTAATCTGTTTTTTTTACACTTTTAAAAACCTTATTCGTCAATGACCTATATATATATCAATTATCATTTTCCCTGGTGTCTATATCTAAACCCCACTCTTGAATGCACTAAATTGTCGCGGCTAAGCAGTAAGTGAAGTATGAATATGTGCACCAACATATTGAGCCATAGTGCTCATACAAGAGATGCATGTTCAAATCTGACCTGGCCCTGAATCCTGATCCCCTTCCCTCACTCTCTCCCCCAATTTCCTGTGCTTTCTCAGTAAAAAGTGGCAAAAAGCCCAGAAAGAGATAGATTGCTCGCATTATACTGTATATTCACACATATCTCAATACGGCAGAATAACAAACAATTGTTTTTGACGGAAATGTCGCTAGATTGGTTGTCAGGGATTTGCTATATGTGGTTGCTAAGGTGTTCTAAGTGGTTTGAGTGTGTTGCTATGTGGTTGCCAAGGCATTCTTAGTGGTTTTTAATGCATTGCTAAGCAGTTACTTACAGTCAAAAGAGCAAACCCCATTGACCAAAAACATTATCTCTTGAGATTATAAATTAAATTTGAAATAATTGAACAACACATTTGCATATTCACAGTTCTCTGATGTTGGTTAATGGTCATATGATATGCAGGCAAACAAATAAAATATAAAATTTTTTACATTATTTTAAAATTAATTAAACCATAAAACTAAAAACTGGCAAGAAATAAATAATTATTTGTATTTTATCAACATTCAAACCAGTTTGGGGCACTCTGTCATTAAATAAATAGCACACCTCTCCTTAACAAGCTGAATGATTTGACGCATTATTCATGTTTGGTGCAGGATGAGTTATGCATCAAAGTTTAATACTTAGAGTTCAAATCCGAATGAGCCTTAGCAAGCACTACTAATTATACTGGAGCATTTCAGAATCAGCTGAATAATCTGTTGGCACTTTTGAGATGACTGTATGAAGAGTGTTAATGGTAGTAGGTGTCACAGCACATCGGCAGGTGAACCAGCCCTTGAGCTCCTGCTGTGGATATCGACCGAATTAATTGGCATCACTTTTCCCGGAAACAGGATGAGTTGGGTAAAAATCTACTTGTGATGAATGTCTCAGGGCGCTGATAGCAGGCTCTGGCAGTGGGTCTTGTATAATGTGGTGAGACCGGAGTTGGTATGCCTCTCCCATCATACCCCTGGGCGCCCACTCCTTTGCAGAGTCAGCTGGTTTCACTCCACAGCTGGTGGGAACGGGGAGGGTTTGCAAGTGAAGACACACAGGGCACTTTTCTGGGAGAAAGAGCCTGGCAGAAAAGCACGTAAAGCACCGGAAAAACAGCTCAAGAATGTTTTATGAAATGCAGAGAGTCCCAACAGGCTGGTTGGATGTTGGGCAGGGCCAGATTACAGAGAGGACGTGTGATTGATGGACTGCTCTCCTAGCGAGCTGGCATTCACGAGAGGGTTAGCCAACCGCTTGCACTGCCACATGTACAGAGACTCACTGCCAGATGCACACACACTCCCAGGTCATATCTCACCACCCACACACACTCTTACCCTCCTGCCTCCCAGGTTTCTGGCAAAGGGAGTCACACATACACACTGGAAGGGATGCAGAGGCTCATAAGATTTCACAAGAGCAGCAATCGGAGGAGGTCAGGGTGGCACTGGGGATCCGTCATTTATTTGTGAATCTAGCAGGACTCGTTGTGCTGTATGTTTTTGATTCACTAAAAAAGAACCAGCTTATAAGATTAATTTGTTCATAAATCGAGCTTCACTGGCTGCAATGAATGTTTTTGATTCAATAAAAAAGACCTGGATCAAAAGAGTCATTTGTTCGTGAATCGACCTACACTGGTCGCAATGTATGTTTTTGATTCAATAAAAAAGACCTGGATCAAAAGAGTCATTTGTTCGTGAATCGACCTACACTGGTCGCAATGTATGTTTTTGATTCAATAAAAAGAACCGGCTCATAAGAGTCATTTGTTTGTGACTCAAGCTATACTGGTCACACTATATTTTTTGATTCACTAAAAATAACCGGCTCATAAGAGTCATTTGTTTGTGAATCAAGCTACACTGGTCGCACTGTATGTTTCTTGATTCAATAAAAATTACCAGCTCATAAGAGTCATTTATGTGTAAATCAAGCTATACTGGTTGCACTGTTGTATGTTTTTTGATTCATTAAAAAGAACTGGCTCATAAGAGTCATTTGTTCGTGAATGAACCTACACTGGTCGCAATGTATGCTTTTGATTCACTAAAAAAGAACTGGCTCATAAAAGTCATTTGTTCATGAATCGACCAACACTGGTCGCAATGTATAGGCTTGTTCGAGATGCATCGGCGCTGCGCAGACCGATCGGCGTATGACATCAAAGTACCATGAGACATATTTAAAAGCATAAGGAGTCGTATGCTCTTCAATCGCTCTTGTGGTACTTTGATGTCATACGCCGATCGGTCTGTGCAGTGCCGATGCATCTCAAACAAGCTAAAGTTTTTAAAAAACTGGCTCAAGTAATTTGTTTGTGAATCAAGCTACACTGGTCACGCTGAGTATTTTTGACTCACTAAAAAGATCTGAGTCATAAGAGTCATTTGTTCGTGAATCGAGCTACACTGATCGCAATGTAAGTTTTTGATTCACACAAAATAACAGACTCATATGAGTCATTTGCTTGTGAATCAAGCTTACACTGGTCGCTCTGTACGTTTTTTGATTCACTAAAAATAACCGGCACATAAGAGTCATTGTTCATGAATCAAACTACTCACACTGTAGTGATCGGAGGAGGCCAGGGTGGCACTGGGGATCAGTAACTACACAGCAGGATCCATCTGATCCAGTTTAACCATGCTAACACGCAACCATGCATTACATCCAATTTGGAAGTGAGCATCTGGCATGTACGTACAAAATGTACACATTTACTTGAACAAATATGAACATCCATGCACCTATATGTGTGTGCGACAGAGCGGAGCGTCAACAGACATCTGTACGAGAGCATCTGTTCGAGCACGCGTGCATTGCCGCCTGCATGTGCGTGTGTGAAAACGGCTGTGCGCGATGGATCCTGCGCATGCACGTGTGTGTGTTTGTGTGTGGCTGGGCTTCAAGATTGTGTCGAGGGCGTGTGTAATAAATGTGCCCGAGCGCGAGGGCCCGAAAGATATATCACAGGCGGAGGGAGAGCAGAGAAAGTGCAGCGGGGAGGGAAGGGGGGCAGAGAGAAGGATAGATTGGTAAGGAAAAAAAATTGGGGGGAGGGGGGACTGGTTTCTCCTGGGTCCTGCTATGTTTCCCATTATGTAAGCCATGGTCACCGGCAGCATGCCAGCAGGCAAAATAAAAGAGTCTCTCTGGCTTGGCACGGCTCGTATTTTCCTATCCTCGGCGCGGGGTCAGAGAGGGGTCAGGCAGCTGGATGGGGCGCTGGGGGGATTGTGGGGTCTGGGCTGGCCTCCAAAACCCAAAAGGCCCAGGGTTCAAGTACCAGCTGAAAGCAATCAGGGGGAAATCTGGGAGTGCCACAGCTGCTCTGCGCGGTGCTGCTCTGTGGCTCAACTCTCTCTCTCTCGCTCTCTCTCTCTCTTCTTCCCTCCTTCCTTTTCTCTCTCTATCACTCTTGATTGTTTTTCCCCTTGTCTTGCTCTCCCTCAGCCGACACAAAAGGCAAAAACAGCATACTTTTAACATGAAGCTAGCTGTGTGCATATATGCTAGAATTTTTGTTTGTGTATATGTGTGTGTGCGAGGTCAGGAGGAAGACAAAATGGAAAAGGAAAATAGCACTACAATCTGCCTAAACCACAGTGAATGCTACACTGTGTATGTCTGACCACCTATTATGTTTGAGGGATCTGTGTGCTCGCTGTCAGACACCGTAATAGCGTTAATGTCTTCTTATGGCTTTCTGGTGGACAGCAGAAAACATCCACTACTGTGAATTTAATTTTAAAAGTGTGTGTCTGGTTGCTTGTAATGACCGAACCTCACTGCACTGAAATCAGTACAGATTTCTCAATCTGGTTTGATTCCAATTCATAAGCTCTCAATGTAAATTCTCATTCATTCTGGTATGCTTCTGTTATAAGACTAATATCAGACATATTCATCCTTTTCAGAGTTGGGGTAACGCATTACAAGTAACTTGAGTTACGTATTCAGATTACTAGGGCTGTGATGGTCGGCATGACAACCGCGCCACCGCGGTCGTGGAGTGTCACCGGCGGTAGTGTGACGTGTATATATATATATATATATATATATATATATCTCAGAGGTCGCATTAACCGGAAATTTTTTTAGCAGTGACGGAAAAAATCTGAAGCCTGTCTGTCATTTTGACAGATTACTGAGGCTGATGTAGCTTGTAAATGTAATTCCCACCCCTGTTCAGTTGGTGGTGAGTGCGTTCCAGTGTGTCTGCAGAGTGCGAGTTCAGTCTCCAGAATAGAGTACCTCAGGTATGACGTGTTTTTGTAGGCAAAACCCGGAAGCGAGTTAGCATTTTAGGACTTCCGGTTCCATTGCCCTAAAGTCTATGGGTTTTTTGAATGGGTTTTTGCTAAATCGCCTGAAATAAGGTCTGTGGTTAACAAAGCCTCTAAATATTTTCACGTTTTGATCTATGACATAAAACACACCAGTTATAACCCGCTTGTGATTTTTTAAACCTTTATTGTGCCTTAAAAATGGCGGTTGCTAACAAGTTGCTAAAAGGGACTACTTCCTTTGGCGGGGACTTTAGACGTCATCATGACAAACAGGAGATTTGGACAGCATTTCTCATGAAAAAGTGGATAAGTATTCATACACAGCACAGATCATAATCAGTGAGCATGTTTTTAAATAAAGTTGTTTTCTAAATAAAGTTTGAGGAAGCTTGGTGGTGGTGACGTTGAACCGCGACCATGGTGTGCTGTAGTCCGTTTATAGCCTACTGTTAGCTTTTTATATCTGACGACTTTATTTAGGCTTCAAAATGTATAAATGTTGTGTTAACTTGTAAAGATTATCCTGATAGACAAAACGTGTAAGTGTCATAACCCTTTGTTAAACACAGAGCTTATTTTTTGCGATTTTCCAAAAGTCTATGGGAAAAATGCATTGGCTTTCGATTGAGGGAACCCGTGCGCCGCTAACTTCCGGGTTGGCCTACAAAAACACGTCATCCCTGAGGTACTCTATAAAATGATGGGTTTGATTAAACACAGGCAAGCACCCACTTTAAATGAATTTTATAATAATAAAGTTATAATACTTATACTTACATAATTAAGTTTTTAATCCAGTTCATTTTGTTTTAAATGGTTCGTTTTGTTATTTTTCTTGCTGACTATCAAGTTTATGGTCAACGAATGGCTTTTCTGAGGTATAATGTTACGTGACATTGTTTGCAACACTGACTGAACTGATGATTTCGGTAAGCTACTGTGTCTTTTAGCATATTTTCTGATTTTCATTCATGTTTATTTCGTTCTGTAAAGAGGAAAAGATGATCGCGTTCACTCACAATCCGTGACAAGTGTTCAAGATGAAAACTGAAAAGTGATGCAGTCTTTGTTCAACTTTCTTTTCATAATATAAATAAATGCATAGCCTAGGCCTATTTACTTATCCTGTAAGTTCGTAAATAAAAAATAAAAATGAGGACGAAATCAGAAGCTATTAAATGTCTTATCATTAAAATATAAAAATTAAAATGACGGGTAATAATTGATTATGACAGATTTTTTACTGCGAAAGTCTAACACAACCTCTGATATATATATATATATATATATATAAAGTAACACATTACTTTTTCAATTTACAAGAAAAGATACTTTTTCAAATAAGTAACACAAGTTACTTTTTCACGTTTATTGACTGACAGCTCTCCTGTCCCCATGTTGAGAGAAATAAAGTGCAGCGGTATTGTGTGCGCTGTGTAAACATGACGGTTATTGTAGTTCTAGACTAAATGTGAACATGCATTTACTCAACTCACTTGCACGAAAACATTCAGCATTCCTCAAAATACATAAAAACAGTGAAATGCAATCTCAGAATTTTACACAGTCCTGTAATAATTAACTATATTAAATTACACAAATGTACTTTATGTATTTAATCTCACTTTATTAACCAATGTCTTTGCTGCTGTCCTTCAATGATCTAATTCAGGCATACTAATAAGCAAAAATTACTTTACATTAGATTTTGAAATAAGAGTGTCGAACTTCCTTCTCCTGTATCCTAGGCTGCGTTACACTCCAATTTTAGACACGCACTCGCAAACTTCCCTAAGCACTTCCCCTTGGGGGAATCACTGCCGCCATTTTTAAGTGTGTTCCACTTCGTGAAGTGGACAAGGGAAGTTTATATAGACAGACCCTCGTCCCTTCGATTTTGACCGAGGGAGCAAGTCTACTCTGATGTACACTTCAAGCAGCTCTATATCCCACAATTCAACTTGATTGTGACGTCACAGCAGATCACGCTTAACTGAAGTGTATGATATATTAATTATTTTGAGAATTAATTGCATAGTGTATAATATATTATTTTGAGATTCAATCGCATAACACTTGTAGCTACCTTATGTTCACAGTCAAAGTTTATACTATTGATATTTTGTTTCATTTGTGTAATTTTATTTTTCTTCAACAGCTCATATACCTATAGGATTTTATATATTTTTTTCAACAACTTATAAGCATATAAGAATGGTGCATAAAACAAACTCATAAGTACAAAAGGGATTTAAATAATAAATCAGCTCCAGGGTGAATTCCAAGTGATCAAGGGCTTATTGCGTTTCATTTAAACCTTATGCACGAGTTCTGCCAGTAGTGGGCACTCGTGCAACGTAAGCAATGACGCACATCCGAGTCCACGAGACAGAGGGAAGTCAGCGAGTGAAGGGCATTAAAATTTGCAGTGGAACGCAGCCCTATTCTTCTTTAATCCAGAATGGCAGCACAGCTGAAAGGTTTGTTTGAAATATGCATTTCCTTCAGCCTGAGGCTTATTCATTTCACTTTAGGTGTGAAAGGGCCTTTACATTAACCAAAAATAGAACTTTTTTTGTTGTTTTTAAAAAACAAACAAGCAAGCCCAGCCCAGGTGAGAAAAAGTAACATAAAAGTAATTTAACATTACTTTTCATAAAAAGTAACAAAGTAATGCAATTAGTTACTTTTTTAGGGAGTAATGCAATATTGTGATGCATTACTTTTAAAAGTAACTTTCCCCAACACTGATCCTTCTGAACTATTCATAAAGAGAACCAGCTCAAAAGGAGTCATTTGATTCATGAATTGGTCTGGTTATGCACAAGATTTTCCCCCCAAAACAGTTCAGTGCGAACCCCACCACTCAGCCGATTCTAAAGATCTCATTAGTCATGTCAATCACATGATTGCCTACATACTGCAATGCTGATACAAATACTAACCCCTAACCCTAACCTGTCACAATCAGGTGAATTGAAATACACTGATGATGCTATATTTTTTTCATCACCCAGGTGAAAAAAAAAGTACACTTCTATAATGTACTTGAAGTGCTCTATTTTTGCGCACTAATTTTGTACTTAATATATTAAAAATTCTTCTTTAGTACTGTGCTATTTTGAGACACCATGAATATGAACTAAAATGTGCTTTTAACATACTATCTCTGTATTAAAAAAATATATTTAGTTACCACTTGTAGTACACTTGAACCACTTCTTTCATACACTTTCTTTTCATACACAGGTTCAAGTGTACTACAAGTGGTAACTAAATACATTTTTTAATACAGAGATAGTATGTTAAAAGCACATTTTAGTTCATATTCATGTTGTCTCAAAATAGCACAGTTTCTTAAGATTATCTTAAGAAGTACTAAAGAAGAATTTTTAGTATATTAAGTACAAAATTACTGTGCGAAAATAGAGCACTTTAAGTACATTTTTTAAGTTTTCTTTTTTTCCCCAACTGGTCAGTCATTAGTTCATAAATTGTGCTACTGTGTTTTGTACATTTTTGATTCATTAAAAAAGAACTAGCTCATAAGTGTCATTTGTGAATCGAGCTACGCTGGTCATGTTGTACGTTTTTTTGATTCGCTAAAAAGAACAGCTAGAGTCATTTACTCATGAATCGCAGTGAACGTCATTTGTTTGTTTTTGCATGCAGGCAGTGAGGACAGAAAAACATATCTTGCCATTAATGTCTTATCACATGCCATACACACTCCAAACTCACAGTCACAACTGGGAAAAAAATAGATTCAGGGGGAGCACTGCAGAAGTGTTATATTTTTTGTTGCATCTATCACTTGCAGTACTGATGTGGTGTAAAGGAGCACCTTGATGAAAAATCCAGCATGATTTCCATGTTGGTCCAGGCTGGTTTACGCTGAACTGGTATAGTTAGCTGGTAGTCATGCTGTTCTCAAGCAAAACTGAGCTAACTGGTCCACCAGCTCTCCCGCTTCCCATGCTGGGAACCAGCAAACCAGCATCCTGGTCCCAAGCATGCAAAACATACCTTATGCTGGTCTTTTCAGCAGGGCATTCACACTGACAGCTATTGGCAAGTAATTAATTTTTAAGAAAACTACTAACCTACTAACAACCAACATTACAGTGATTTGACAACCTACAGCAATACAATCCCTGTCAGTGAGAACGCACTTTTAGAAGCCCTCCACTTAGCCTGACTAAGCATTTACCCAGACGTGAACTCTCTGCTAGCCAACTGGGGTCAATTACACGTGCACCTTCTCACAAACACCTCTCAGTCATCATTAACTCACACTCTCGGCACTGAGGGTTGACAGTGACCGATGTGTAAACCTCAGGGTTGCCACGACCTCTAAAAGAGCGCAGCACATTAACCCCACTGTAGGACAGAAGAGCTGTGACCCGACACGGAAAGTGACCACAGCAGCGCTGAGTGGAGTGAAAGTGAGTGGGCCATGACAGAAAGCACATGTAATGATTCCCGAAGCGTACCCACGTAGTAATTTAGCGGAGACAGACGCAAGGTCGAGCAAGCAGCCAGGCAGACGGCATCTCCCCACATACACGAAGAGAGAAAGAGAGAGAGGGTAACCACTGTTATCAAGATGAACAATACTCAGTACTAATAATACAGTTTGGGGGAATAAGAATCCCTCACAATTGTGCACTTTTCAGTCTGACAGGACTGTACGCATAAAATAATGCACGTTGGAATACAATCAGCACCACTGCATACACAAACTAAACACACTATACAGAAATACCTGTAAGAAAAAATCTCAAACAGTTGAGAGTTATTTAGTAACATCTATAAAATGCACGTACAGAACAATCAGATTTGATCTTAAAAGATGCTATGCTAATGTAACAGTTGAGCTTTATAGATAATCCAACAGACAATGCATGGCGTAGAATGAACTTTAACAATGAACAGAAGGAACAGAGGGCTTAAAATACACAGAGGAAGATCATTAACGGAACAGGGAACAGGTGAGAACTAATTGGAAACCATGACAACTAATAATGAACTAGAACACAGGAAAAACGGTGACAAGGAAAACCATGACTAGAAACTAAACAGAACAGGACAACGAAACTAAACATGACCATAACAGTTAAAATCAAGAAACCATTTGGATTGTTTCTATTCATTTATTAAAGCATTAGTTCACTTTAAAATGAAAAATACCCCATGCTTTACTCACCCTCAAGCCATCCTAGGTGTCTATGATGTTATTTTTTCTGATGAACACAATCGGAGATATATTAATAAATATCCTGATGCATCCGATCTTTATAATGGCATTGAACGGGACCAAAGATTGAAGCTCAAGAAAGCGCATCCATCCATCCATCATAAACGTACTCCCCACGGCTCCGGTGGGTTAAAGGATTAGTTCACTTTCAAATGAAAATTAGCCTAAGCTTTACTCACCCTCAAGCCATCCTAGGTGTATATGACTTTCTTCTTTCTGATGAACACAATCAAAGAAATATTAATAAATATCCTGACGCATCCAAGCTATGGCAGTGAATGGGGGTCACTAGTATGAGCTAAAGAAAGAGCTTCCATCCACATCCATCCGTCATAAATATGTGTTCAACACGGCTCCGGAGTGTTAATAAAGGCCTTCTGAAGTGAAACGATGCGTTTGTGTAAAAAAATATTTAAACAAGTTATGAAGTCAAATATCAAGCTTCCGCCAGACCACCTTCCGTATTCAAGTTACGAAGAAAGTGTAAACTGGCGTTGCGTCAGTTACACTTTTTCCGTAAGTTGAATAGGGAAGGCATAGGACGTAGTGTAAGCTTTGTGAACTGCAAGAGTTTTACACTTTCTTCGTACGTTGAATACGGAAGGCGGTCTGGCGGAAGCTAGATATTTTACTTCATAACTTGTTTAAATATTGTTATTTTTTTACACAAACGCATCGTTTCACTTCAGAAGGCCTTTATTAACCCTCCAGAGCCATGTGGAGCACATATTTATGATGGATGGATGTGGATGGAAGCACTTTCTTCAGCTCATACTAGTGACCCCCATTCACTGCCATTATAAAGCTCGGATGCGTCAGGATATTTATTTATATTTCGCCAATTGTTTTCATCGGAAAGAAGAGAGTCATATTCACCTAGGATGGCTTAAGGGTGAGTAAAGCTTGGGCTAATTTTCATATGAAAGTGAACTAATCCTTTAATAAAGGCCTTCTGAAGCGAAGTGTTGGTGTAAGAAAAATATTCATATTTAAGAAGTTATAAAGTAAAATATCTAGCTTCTGCCAGACCACCTTCCGTATTCAAGTTACGAAAAAAATACTTTTTTCGTAAGTTGAATACGGAAGGCTTAGGTCGTAGCGCAAGCGTTTTGAACTGCGAGAGTTTTACACTTTCTTCATAAGTTGAATACGGAAGGTGGTCTGGAGGAACCTAGATATTTTACTTTATAACTTGTTAAATATGGATACCTTTCTTACACAAACGCATCGCTCCATTTCAGAAGGCCTTTATTAACCCCCTGGAGCTGTGTGGAGTATGTTTATGATGGATGGATGCACTTTCTTGAGCTTCATACTCGTTGGACCCGTTCACTGCCATTATAAAGCTTGGATACGTCAGGATATTTATTAATATAACTCTGATTGTGTTCATCAGAAAGAAGAAAGTCATATACAGGATGGCTTGAGGGTGCAAAGCTTGGCGTAATTTTCTTTTTAAAGTGAACTAATCCTTAAATTAATAATGAAACTCATACATTTTGAAAGATCAAAATTCAATATGTAAACACTAAAAAAGTTAATTAAAGAAAAAAATTTTTTTTTCTACATCGACTAGCTAGTGGGTTGCCTGAATTACTAGTTAAATATTCAGTGCAAGTAAGCCTGTATAATTAGAATGGTTTCAGGTTAACTGATCAGACGTGTTTCTTATAGGGTGTTTATATAAGACGCATTCTTGCTTTCAAAAACAGCTGGATGGAGTGCAATGGAATAAAACAGAATGCAGAGGTTTTGACATGTGTTTTTAAAAGCTGAACTGTTTTTAATTTCATACACTGTTTAAGAAACGTAATGCCCTTGGCGTGAGATGCAATGCAATAGCCAATGCTGTTGCAACAGCTAAAGAACACCACACTAAATCAAGCACAATTAAAAGAATAAATAAAATAAAAATACATCAATAAATACAGAACTTTTATTTATAATATATAAATATTGCATTAAATTACTTAAAAGTGACAGTAAACATATATTGTTACTTTTTTCATATTTTCAATATTTCTGTTTTTTTATCAGTTCTTTTATTCATCAAAGAGTCATAAAAAATCAGTTTCCTCAAAAAATTTTAAGCAGCAGCTGTTTTCAACATTGATAATAATAAGAAACATTTCTTGAGCACCAAATCAGCATATTAGAATGATTTCTGATGGATCATGTGACACTGAAGACTGAAATAATGGCTGCTGATAATTCAGCTTAGACATCACAGGAATCAATTAAAATATATTCAAATATAAAACAGTTATTTTGAATTATGATGATATCCCACAACATTACTGATTAATCTCTCTCATAAGAACGAGGGGAGGGGAAGACGCGTGTGAGAAGAAGACGGGAACGAGACAGTGAAAGAGAGGGGAGCGATATGCTAGTTATCAAGGGGATGAGAGAGAGGGGTAGAAAAAACAAAGGAAGTCATATAGACAGAGCCAGAGAGAAGCAGACACAAAGGGCTGAGGTGACACACACACACACACACACACACACACACATGCACGTCTGTATTCCCAGTATATATCTGCATGTGTGTGTGAATGTGTCAGGCTGGCAACAATGCGGGCCAGGCTGAAGCAGGAAGTGTGTTGGGGATAAGGCAGCCATGTGGCAGGATGTTATGGACTTCTAATTAGAGCAATTCATCTGTCAGCGATGCTAAGCTTTCACTGCAGCTTTCACTGGCTGCCCTAGCAGACCCTCGACACTCCTGCACTGACCACACGCTACACAGCTGCTGTTACACCTATCACAGCCTGTGACTAATACACTCAATCAGTGTGCAAATTACACAACGCCTTTCGGGGGGGTCGACTTTTGCAGTAATTTTGGGGTGCAATCTGTTGAGGTTCATCTTGTGCAACTAAAAGTTGTCTTTGGTGCTTTTAGCACAGTTAGCCAAACGTCAACAATCTGTAGTTTTTGAAGAAAATGCTAAGGGGTGAATTAGCTAAACAGCTTTGCCACTTTTCATGTAAAAAGTGTCTTTTTTGTTTACCTGTTTAAACAAGTGCTAATTGGGCTTAAATTAAATATATGACTATTAATCAGGCCAATGAGGTGAAAATGCACACTCTGACTAACTTGTAATGAAACTTTAGTGGTTACTGAAGTCTTTTAACTTATGTACATTACCGTTCAAATTTTTGGGTCAGAAAGAGTTTTTTTTATTTTTTTTTTTTTATTTAAAGAAATTAATACTTTTATTCAGAAAGGACGCATTAAAATGTTCAAAAGTGACAGTAAAGACATTTATAATGTTACAAAAGTTTTCAAATAAATGCTTTTTGAAGTCTTTTAATCAAAGAATCCTGAAAAAATATCAAAATATTAACAGTTTTCAATATTCATAATAATAAGAAATGTTTCTTGAGCACCAAATTAGCATAGTAAAAATGATTTCTGAAGGATCATGTGACACTGAAGACTGAAGTAATGGGTTATTTTGAATTGTAATGATATCTCACGATATTACTGTTTTTGCTGTATTTTTGTTCAAATAAATGCAGTCTTGTTGAGAATAAGAGACTTCTTTCAAACACATTAAAAAATTTTACCGAACCCAAACTTTTGAATGGTAGAGTATAAAAAAAGTTGTATTTTAACACCACTCTTGTGGGGGGGGGTTCAAGTCTTAGAGGGACGAGACCCCCAAAACCCCTCAATAATTCCTTGCCTACACTGTGATCATTACATATGCACACATATACACATAAAACAGTGTGTCTTTGTGTAAAACTTTGTGTTTCTCATGTTCCAGCACACTTTTCTTGAGTTAAACAGACTCTGACAGGTATTGTTCCTCACACACACATTGTATTCACATTCATCCAGTGCTTGAATGGCATTTTAATCAAACGCCATGTTGTTGGAACTCAAAGCAGTGAATGTGTTTGCTGTAATCATTCACTTATCGATCAATGTCACGTACTGATTTCATTACGACTTTCTCTCTCTCTCTCTGGAGTTGACCGAGGAGCTTCCATTACTAAACACTCTTTTCCCTCCAAACAGCATGCCAAGCCATTGCATTACACACAGGATACTGCATCATTCTGATCTATAAAAGCAGACAATCATATCAAACACATAAACAGATGGGATCTGGGATGTGTGTGATTGTGTACAAAGATATATGCTGGCATACGTATACGTATGGGGGTTTTTATGGGGGTGTTGAGTGGATTCGTAAACACCTCTGATTGGCCATTGTGTTGACGTGCTCATCAGATATGTCTGTGATTGGCTACAATGATCAATGCACTGGAGCGTTTGAAAGCACACGGAAGTGTTTGAATTTGAAAGCATTTTGAAAGCGTGTATCTGTGTGAGCGCTCGGTGAAGAGCTTCATTGATGACTATTTACAACGTTTTTACAGCATTGATCAGTGAAGCCAATCACAGACATATCAGATGAGCGCATCAACACAATGGCCAATCCGCTCAACAGCACTCAAAGCGTCACATTTTTAAAATTTCAGTACTGACTAGGTACCGAAGTCGGTACTTTTGACAACTCTACTTTTTATCTTTTTCTTAAGTACATTTAGATCAACATACAGATGCAAATTTTTGTATGAGAACAAAATTTCCCCCAAAGTTTAGCTAAATCTGACAAAAACTCAGGGAACTTCCTCAAAGGAAGAAAATGATTCATATATAAAAAATAATATATTTTTTTCAAAATATGCAAAATGCCAAAGGAGAAGGGTTAAAGTTTGGTTTATTCTGTAGTCTTAAGCAAGCAAACAAATAAATAAATATTTTACAGAATAACACAAAGGCAAAAACGCAAAAGCTACACCAATACTGCAACTAGAAAAGTTTTTCTGATTTAATGTGATTGATTTAAAATTATTTTCACACTCTTTTCCTCTGAATCTGAGTGTAGCTGACCTAAAATTGTCTGTTACAGAACTAAGAAGCCCAATTTCCTTTATAGTTACTGCATCTTGCTTTTGTAGGACAGTACGCTATGTCCCCATTTAGATAACAAGCTAAACGTGTGCGTATGTGAAACAAGATTCTGCTTAAGTCAGAGTTCGGAGAATCTCAGGAACCCTCCATTCAGAAACAGAGGGATGCAACATGTAATGCAAAAAAAAAAAAAAGAGTGGAATGTCTGCATGTGAAAAACTCTCCCTCTTTTTCCATCTATTTCTTCTCAGTCATCTCCGAAGCATTCCAGCCTAAAGTTGAGCACGGCGCGAGGAGAAGGAGAGAGGGAGGCCGTGCGAGGCCGGGAACACAGAGCAGCGGCCGGAGGGATGTTTAGATAGGTGCAGGCTGCCACTAGGAAGTCCGGGCTCCAATATAAACATGCAGCCACACAGCCCAGCGCTCACGACTGTGGGAGAAACCTGCCCCCAGCCGCCTGAAAGAGAGAGAGATAGAGGGAGGATGGGTACACGGTCACTTTCAAATCTTTGCGGAGTATATACACAGCTGACTACAGCCGCTCTGTAGCAATTTCCTCCCTTTCTCGCTCTCTCTCCCTCTTTCTCTCCCCAGGCTGGGCTCTAGAGGCCAAAAGTAATAAGCGTATCTAGATGTGATCTCACTAACAAACAAACACACTTATGCACACACACTCTCACTCGCTCCCACACGCACACCCACCCACACGGGTCACAGTTCATTTCTACAAACTTGTCATTTTGATGAGAGATTTGAAGTGGAAAGGGGCTGTAATTCCAGTGAATTTACACAATCACTATATAAGTATATCAGCTGGGCGGCAACACACCATGATGCTTTAAAAGAGAAAAGAACTGCCCGATATACAGATGGGAAATGATTAAGCAACTCCAAATTTATTTATAAAAATCAGTCATATTTGGAGGAAAAATGCTTAAACCAGCAGGAATTGCCATGCTGGTTCTGTCAGCAAAAACATTTTAAGAGGCCTGGTGAAAAAAAAGGACATTTAGACAAACTGATGAAGACAATTATTAATATTTCGTTTTTGATTTTTTCAAAACTTCATTTTTTAACTTAACAAATAAATAATTAAATAAGGATTTTACTATACAAAGGCACTATAACTTCAAAAGTTTTTCTGAATAAACTTGACTGATACGAAATAATTTCCTACGCTTGTTTCCTTTGAATCTGAGCGTATAGCTGACCCAAACCGGCCTGTCACAGGAGACCCAATTTCACTCAATTTTGAAATATGTGTTTTTATGTGTATAGATCATCACATGCATCTAATACACAACAGTGACCCCAAAAAGTATTTGGACACTTAATCCACACTTAAAATGTAGGAATGTCACTACATCAAATAAATATCATTTATCTTAAGAAAGACAGCACAGGTGCACTTTTCAAGAAAAACATTTCACAAAAAGACGTTTGTTAGGCATTAAAGGATAAAACAAAAGATTTACTGTGGTGAGTAAATGAAGTGTTTGCATACAGTACTTTCTGGTTGTCAAACTTAGAGGAACATTTCCATAGTTAATGTCTCTGCTAGAACACCTGTGTGAACCTGAGGGCCTATAGTTGGTTAAGTAATTGCAAAAATGGCATAATTTATGCCGTTTGGTTTGATACTAATTTAATTCATAACATTCATACATTTTAAGTGCAGCTTAAAAGGAAAGTTCACCCCAAAATTTAAATTGCCATCATTTTACTCACCCAGGGCGAAAATAATGTTTTTGAATAAAATGAAAACTAAAAGATTTTTTATTATTTTTATTATTACTTTTTTATTTATTTATACTTTTTATTATTTTTATTATTTTATTCACAATAGAATATAGATAACATAAATGTTTAAAATGAGAAATTTTACACTTTTATCCACTAAATGAGCTCATTTCAAATTTGATACCTGATACAAGTCTCAAAAAAGCTGGCACGGGGGCAACAAATGGCTGAAAAAGCAAGACATTTTGAAAAGATTTAGCTGGGTGAACATCTAGCAACTAATTAAGTTAATTGATATCGGGTCTGTAACATGATTAGCTATAAAAGGGATGTCTTAGAGAGGCAGAGTCTCTCAGAAGTAAAGATGGGCAGAGCTGTGAAAGAGTGTGTAAAAAGATTGTGGAATACTTTAAAAACAATGTTCCTCAACGTCAAATGGCAAAGGCTTTGCAAATCTCATCATCTACAGTGCATAACATCATCAAAAGATTCAGAGAAACTGGAGAAATCTCTGTGCGTAAGGGACAAGGCCGAAGACCTTTACTGGATGCCCGTGGTCTTCGGGCCCTCAGACGACACTGCATCACTCATCGGCATGATTGTGTCAATGACATTACTAAATGGGCCCAGGAATACTTCCAGAAACCACTGTCGGTAAACACAATCCGCCATGCCATCTGCAGATGCCAACTAAAGCTGCCTGCAGTCCAGATCTTTCAGCTATAGAGAAAAATACGTCAAAGACGACCACAAACTCTTCAGCAGCTGGAAACCTATATCAGGCAAGAATGGGACACCAAAACTCCAGAAACTCATAACCTCGATGCCCAGATGTCTTCAAACTGTTTTGAAAAGAAGAGGAGATGCTACACCATGGTAAACATGCCCCCGTCCCAACTATTTTGAGACCTGTAGCAGGCATCAAATTTGAAATGAGCTCATTTTGTGCATAAAATTGTAAAATTTCTCAGTTTAAACATTTGTTATGTTATCTATGTTCTATTGTGAATAAAATATTGGCTCATGTGATTTGAAAGTCTTTTAGTTTTCATTTTATTCAAATTTAAAAAACGTCCCAACATTTCCAGAATTCGGGTTGTATATGAAAGTCAATGGGGTCCAAAACAACAACTAACCCACTGACTTTTAATGTAAAGACAAAAGACAAGAAATTATCATTTTTGGGTGAACTATTCCTTTAAGTGTCCAAATATGTTTTGGGACACTATATGGTGGCAACCATATTTTCTAGGTCTAGGTTTGCAATTACTAACCAAAGACGCATATGTTTATAAAAGTACAGTATGGCAGGTTATCGTGCAGTTGTCTCATCGAGTGTACTGACATGATATATGTAGTCTCCGACCAAGACGGTTTCTGTAAAGGAGGCCTGCAGAGACTCAGACCATTTGTCTCTTAGACAAGTGTGTGCAGACACCTCTAATTCGGGTAAAGATGGAAAAAGACCAGTCTATGCATGTTTAGTCTGTCCGGTGGTGATAAGTCCCATGAACGGCAAGTGTGTGAAGAGCGAGACTGTCACCGCGCATCTCTTTTCAGAGAGGATCCATTACATACTGTAGCACTCAGAGAGAGACAGAGAGATTTTTTAGCACTGTCCTGCAAGTCATTTTAGTGACAAGCAGTATTAGGAATATAAACATTGGTGTTGTGGTACAATGGGGCTCATTTTCCCTTACTTTTCTACACAGCTTCCTGCTTGTTTCTGTGTTTTTTTTAATTTATTTATTTTTTTTATATAAAAATATGGGTAACACTTTACAATAAGGTCTCATTTGTTAACATTTGTTAATGTATTAACTAACATGAACTTACAATGAGCAATACATTTGTTACAGTATTTATTAATGTTATAGTTAATAAAAATCCAGCTGTTCATTGTTTGTTCATGTTAGTTCACAGTGCATTAATTAATGTTAACAAATGCAACTCTTGATTTTAATAATGTATTAGTAAATGTTGAAATTAAGATTAACTAAGGGTGTATTCACACCAGGAAAGTCTGCTAGTTCACTTGATTTGGTCTGGACCAAATACAATGTTGATTTTTTTTTGTTTGGTGTGGGTCGCTTTCACATTGCCCTTTTTGCAAGTGAACCAAAATTTGTAAACAAAATCACACGTGTGCTAAGGTCATCCATTCATTGGACAGAAATTCTCAAGCAGAGAATCGTACCAGAGTTCGTTTGGAACCGGACCGAGACCACCTCTTCAGCTGGGTCTTGGTACGGTTGTTTGGTCCGCACCCGAGTGCGATTGCTGTATTCACACCTACCCAAAAGATCCGCACCAAGGGGGGGAAACGAACTTGAGTTCGATTCAATCGAACCAAACAAGACAGGTATGAATACACCCTAAGATTAATAAAGGCTGTAGAAGTATTATTAATTCTTAGTTCATGTTAACTAATTCTTAGTTCATGTTAATTCATGTTAACTAGGTTAAAAGTAGTTAACTGTAAACAAATAAAACCTTATTTTAAATTGTTACCAAAATATGAATTAAATTGTATTTATATAAAGAAAAAATGTTTATAAAATGTTCATACAAAAATGTATATAAAAATATTCATATAATTTTATTTCTTCAAATTTCTATTCTATTCTATTCCCTTATCCCATGTGACAAGGTCTATTTGGCTTAAAAAATAGGAAGAGAAAGAGAAAAAAAGTATATAAATTTAAAAAAAAAAAAATTATATAATTTTATTTCATTATAATTTATATATTCAATTTATATAAAATGCAATACAATAAAAAATATATTTTATATATTTTTAAGAAATATTCTATTCTATTCTATTCTATTCCTAATCTCTTTATCTTATGTGACAAGGTTGACTTGGCTTTAAAAAATAGGAACTGTCCATTTTGTTAGTTTAAAAATTCTTTTTGTTTTTTGATGCAATCTTATGAAAATTCAAATAGCATTCAAATAAAATTTGAACTCAGAAAGGATTTAAAATGTGAGATGTAGAGCTACACAAATGTGTAAACAAAGTAAAGGAATAGGCCTTATTACTTAGCAAAGAAAAAAGCAAGTGTTTGATCAGAACAGTTGCCATATTCATACCCTGGTGTTTGGGCTTCCCTCACCCTGAGGCTGTGGAGGCCCGAGGCCCTAAGCAACTGGCTATAATGCAGCCCTGGTTCTGTCACATAAAGGAATTAAAAGGCCAAAAATAAAATAACAAAGAATACAAATGAGAGTGAGAAGGACTCATTATTAGACACTGGCATTCCTGTTGCCCAACACACAATACAATGCAGTTCAGCCTAGATTGACACACTGGCCATATGGAGAAGGAATGGACCCACCCAAGCACATGGACACACAAACAGGCCTTGACACACAACTCTCTGCCAGTAAACACACGCACATCCAGCTCTTCCTGGAACAGCACCATAATACAGCTGTGAGGCCCATAAGCAGCATCAACACCAACAGTGACACGCTCTGTGATAAACAAAAGATTGCATTATTATTGTCATCAACCAGACATCCTTTAACATTATCAATTCACATGAAGTATGAGGATGATGCAAAAGCAAATGCCCCATATACTCACAAAATATTCATTATAAGGATAGTTCACCCAAAAATGAAAATTCTGTCATCATTTACTCCCCCTCAAGTTGTTCCAAACCTGTATAAATTTCTTTGTTCTGCTGAGGAAGATATTTGGAAGAATGTCAGTAACCAAGCAGATCTCGCCCCCCATTGACTTCCATAGTATTTCTTTTCCTACTATGGTAGTCAATGGGGGGTGAGATCTGCTTGGTTACTGACATTCTTCCAAATATCTTCCTTTGTGTACAGCAGAACAAAGAAATTTATACAGGTTTGGAACAACTTGAGGGGGAGTAAATCATGACAGAATTTTCATTTTTGGGTGAACTATCCCTTTATTGTTACTCTCATATACGCACTTGTGCACATAAAAAAAATGTCAAAGTCAAAACGGGGACACAGGCTGAATATGAGAGTCAGCGCATCTACAAAGCCTCTGCTATATGGTGTGGAGATCGCTTTTACATATTTCCACTTAAAAACTCGCCATCGAGTTCCCAGAGACACCAACAGGTTCTTCCTCTGACACACTTTCGCCGCTTTAGTTTTGCAAAAATGCTATGTGGTTTCATGGTGTGTGACTGTGGGAGCAGATCAGTTCCCGAACTCAAGCACCGATCAGCTGATTGCCTTATCAGCACAAAGACAGTCACACCTTTTAAAAAAATCCACATTTCACATTCATTTAAGATGTGGTTTTGGGGGACTGTCAGCCATTGTTGACACGTGCTGATTAATAATGTCGCGCTAAAAGCAGGCCGCTTCCAGGAACATTTTTTGGAGATTCCAAATCAAGGTTAGAGATTGTACTCTATAAGAATGGGCTTTGCAGATGTGACTTCTGGAATGCTTAACTGCAGCCACACTGTTTGCCCTATCTCTTTTTCTATCCCATCAATTTGCTGTCTCCCATCTTTATCTGTATAATCACAATGACTATGTTCACAACAGTTATGAAAGTGAAAAGACTATGAACTGTGAAATAATTGCAAGAAATGTCTTTCTATTGAGTTGTCTCTGGCTGCACATTAAAAAAAAAACATACAGTACAATGTGACCAGTGTAGTCAGATTTATGACTCATAAACTGGTTGTTTTTTAGTGAATCAGATACATAAAGCGTGACCACTGTAGCCAGATTACCGAAACGAGGGGGAAATTAAGAGTTGGTTCTCTTAGTTCAAAAAGCTGCGTTACTGGTTTAAATCAGTCTGAAACACTGTCCTGTATAATTTACAGCAATAACAGAATTTCTTACATGTAAGCAAAATAGGCATTGACTGAAATATACCAAAATAGAATCAAATCGAAATCAACTTTTGGATTGTAATCGATTGGGGAAATCAGTTGTTTTATTTTTACCCATTTTCTTTTTACCGGAGTATAAAGGCCCTTTCACACGGCACGGGACGCAGCAGTCGCGATCGTGTTTAGTTCATTTTCAATAGGAGACATGCAGAAAGCCGCAAAATGCGGGCGGTTTTGCTGGTGGCGCGCAAGCAGTGCTCTTGCAACCAAAATCCAAATGCGTGTATAAACTCGACATCTGTATGCTATGCTAGTACAAAAGCCTACTAATACAGACATAAATGGTCATTATAACATAGTTGAAACGCCATTTATCATAACATGATTTTGTAGGAATTGTAATCAGGCACTAAAGAGAGTACCTATTAAAAGCAATTTGAACCAATGGGATGCTTAGTGGGAACCATAGTGCTTATATTTTTCAATATACTGCAATATATGCATTGACCATGTATGGCTATATATTGATACATATAAAATATGTATAAATGAAGACAAAAATAGCATTACATTCATAAAGTTTTATCCTTTATTGTGTACATATATTGCACATACATGTTCCCATATAAATGTGAATGTATTGTACACACATATATACACACATTCATGGAATGAGTTACAATCAGTGGTTACAACAGACTTCTAGTTCCCAGCATGCTTTGCTTCTGGCTGTTAAGGGTGAGTAAATGTTAAAATTAAGTGCTATTTCATGTGTTTTGCTCAATATTGATATAGGGGGAGATCCGTTAGTGTTTAAAGTTGTATTATTTTGGAATTTAAAAGGTTTTCTGGTATGTGTGAGTTTTTGGGGTTACCATTGTGCTGAAGAGTAGAGCCTGAGGTTAGGTTTATGATTGGCTGAACACCATTAAGACTATAATAACTTTATTTAAAAAGTAACGGCTGTGCACACTATAGCACAGTGATAGTCTCTTTGGTAGAAACTTTAGTACATGTAGGTGTGCTTTTGTTAACTAACTTGAAAATATGAAACATTTAAAATATAAATAATTATAAAATATAAGAAATGTGTTACATAATATATTTTATCATATATGTGTTTATACTGCATGCGTAAATATATCTGATCACATATAAATCTATATATTATGAAGTATATTGCTGAATATAAAATTACATACATTATGATATATTAGTAAATATATTATCACGTATTTTTCAATATATGAAAAGCGTCAATTCCTTATGTATTATTCAATATATTGTAATATATTTACGCAATATATTTTTTCTGTATATTTTCAAATATACTGTTAAATCATGTAATATATTGATCATTCATATATTTCTTTCCATAAGGGTATGTACCCATTTAGTTTTTTCTTCTGTTGTGCATGAGCACATAAGAAGATTTTGCATTTCCTGCAAAGCCCTGCGCCTGGGATGCATCTATTTTCCTCAAATTATGTGAACGAAAAAAAATATATTATTGATAAATAATTAATAATTAAATAACAGATGACAAAATGACACCAACACAAACATTTCCTTTAAGATTTTTTTTGGATGATTGTAACTATGGCAACATCCACCCCGAGACTGTGATGCGAGAACCGCCTCAACTGTACAAAACGCTTCCATTTCGAGAGAAAGCAGCCGCCATCAGCATTTGGGTCATGTATCGACCACAAAACTGATGTTCATATCTCCATCGCTGTGAGTTACTGGAACCCCACATGAGAAAATCACAACACACAAGATATGCAAATGAGCAGTATCTCACACTGTACAGTGTGCAATATTCACACATCACACGTATACAGAAAATGCAGTTTGAGTCATGAAAATTTAAAGGACTTTGTTATAAAATATGAGGGTCAGTCTTGGTAATAACCAAACTATGTGAAAACATAACCTTATTTTTGACAACATTTTGTGCTGTGTGAACATTTGCTCTAGCCTACTTATAGATTCACTATCCTGCTGAAAAGAACAGCAAAGCTAATCACTCACTGTGATTTCACACATTCCTGGATCAACATATGTGTTGTTGGCTTGGAACAATGTTCCTATCAACCAACCAAATTTTAAGGTAAGCCTTGCAACAAGGTAAGAATGCATGATATATTGGTATCATATTGTCATTTTCCCTATTTTTACATTTATATTGCCTTTGCAATCATCAAACGCTCACTTAAAGTTTAAAAACACTAAACTTTAAAAACACAAATAATTTAATAACTCTGTTAAATGTAATCTTTAGCAAATCCTAAAATGAATATCCATTTGTCATAATGTTGTGATGTCTAGAACTATATTTATTTGACAGGAATGATGTTCCAGGACAAACAATTGAAGTTCACAGTGAACAAAAGAACACATGCTACTTTGCAAAATCATCTATCTGCTCAATTAGTTGTATTTTATATGCTGCGTCTTGATGAGCTTAACCAACAAGCTCAACCAGCTTCACCAGAATGAACATGCTAGTTGACCAGTTTTTACCAGCTACATTTTGATGGTGAACATCTTATCTTGGCTATGATGGTCCACCAGCTAGACCAGCATAAACCAGCTTGACTGGCATGTCTATAGTCTTTTTAGCCAACAGGCTTTAGTGAAGTCGAGTTGCTTCATTGCTGATGTTGTGAGGCATCCGTCTGCATGGATCGCCCTCACTGGAGTCTGTGGACAAAGACCCAGAATCCTCCTGCATTGTATCACTGTCGCTGTCAGAAGACAAGAGTCGTCCATGTACATACACATCTGCCACATCATACAACAAATGACCAACTAGTCAAGAACACTTAACGTTTAAAAAAATATGTGTATTCACGTAACACTTACAGACATACATACACACTAAATGCTTTCACACAAAAAGTCACTCACATAAAAACAAAGCTTGCATAAATCCATGTAAATGCAATAAATGTGTTCGCCTGCACTATAAACACATCGCTTGGCCTGGAGGAGCTTCAGACGTTGCAGTCGCGTAGTGACATATGAGCGTGTCCTGCGACACAGAGAGAATCCATCGTCCATCAACACACACTAACGTGCTGCCTACGCACACTTCTGCGCTGAGTACGCCATGCTGAAACAAGCCAGGTCCTGCTGGTTTACAATCTTTCAAACTCCACAGACTGGTCATGGGTTTCATGATATATTACTACACGGCAGACACACGCACACACAGAGACAAGCTTTAGGTGATGAAGGTGAAGGGCTGAGGCCTCTCTCATTAACATCAATCTGGAGGAAGTTTTCTGTCCTGTGTGTTGATGTATTTTCCATTAGAAGTTTGTCAAAGGGATTGTGCCATGATGCCACTTACTAGTCATTTGAATGTAGGGTTGGTGTTGAATATTGTTGGTTCTATTAACAGTTCTCAGACATCTACATTCTGCCACGGATGTGAACAGAACACTGCAGTAAATAACGGTACCACTACTGAATCTATAATGAAAAACATACAGCACAACCAGTGTAGTCTGATTCCTTAACAAATGACTTATGAGTCGGTTCAAAAACATAGTGTGACCAATGTAATGTGATTCCTTAACAAGAGACTCTTCTGAGTCTTCAGTGTTCAGTAGTATAATTTTTTTTAAAAATTTAATTATATTTTTTTTAATTTACACTTTTAAATGTTTAAATATTAAATATTATTTGTTCTGTTTTACTGAAAATGCATTATTTCTAAATATTTATTCTTAAAATGTACTAAAATAATCATTAGTAGAATAATTTAATGGGATAGTTCAGCAAAAAATAAAAAATGCTGTCATCATTTAGGGTGCTTTCTATGGAAGCTTGTTTTCGCCACTGAATAAAAAATAAAAAATGTATAATTGTGACTTTTCATCTCGCAATTCTGACTTCTGTTATCTCAGAATTGCGTGATATAAACTTGCAATTGTGAGTTATAAAGTCAGAATTGTGTGACATAAACTCGCAATTGCATGTCATAACGTCAGAATTGCGAGATATAAACTTGCAATTGACTGTTCGCAAAGATCCGCCCCCTTTAGTTACTGTTTCTACGTCCGACAAGCCATGCTGATCTCTCACCGCACATCGTGTTCTCACACAGTATAAAATACATCGTGGAGCAAAGAGGACACTGACAACGCGTCGACAGACAAGGCAGAGCAGGTTACTTTTGATATGAAACAAAGTCTCAAATTTAAAATTTTGTCATTTTTAAAGAAATTTAAGCAATAAATACCGTTTTGTGGCTCTTTAATGTGTCGTGACAGATCGCTGTAGCGCCTTAGTTCAAGCGGCTCGTGAACCGATCATCTCTTCCTACTAGTGAATTTATAACATCAAATAAACATGAATGAACATCAGAAGGAATGTTGTTTCAACCGCAGAAAGACCTCAGTACACACCATTTTTCAAGTTCAAGTCCACCTACATTAATCTACCAACTTCCCTGACTGCTTTGTCAGACAAAGGGTCAATTCTGAGAAAAAAAGTCTTTTTTCCTCAGAATTGGACTTTATAATTCGCCATTGCGAGTGATTTACTCAACCTCATGTTGTTCCACGAGGATGAGTAAATGATGACAGAATGTTCATTTTTGGTAAATTACTGTATCCATTTAAGGAGCCAGAATAGTTAACTGGAATCATTACATTTTTTATAGGCCTAATTCCCATATTTAACTAGTCAAAAGGAAGAAAAACACTGTAAAATTGCAAACAACAGGAGTAGGAGTACACTAGCAAACAGAAGGCCTCAAACTTACACACACATGGACTAAAAGCCACCTTGCCTATTGGAGATGTTCTGCAGTCTGAGATTTATTGTGGCACCTCACATTGTCCTGAACTTCATGTTGTTCACAGTCCCAAATCAACAAGAATACATAATCGAGTAATGCAGTCAGGAGATTTTAAACACAGTGGCATCTTGAGAGCAAGTACACAATAAAGCTAGACAGGGTGAGGAGGAGGTAGAGTGGGACAGAAAGAAGGGAGTGGAAGTGCAGAAGAATGAGGAGGCTCTTCAGGAGATATTCAGGATGGAAAATCCCTTTCTTTTCTCTGACTTAGGCTGAGGAGTGCCTTGGGACTTTCTGTCCTGCTGGAAGGGTGAGAGACAGAGAAAGAGGCTGCAGCCACGTCTGAAACTCACACCCTCTCTGCGGACGTATCATTACGAGTGTTTGGGCAGCCTGAGAGCATGTGTGTCCACGCATGTGGAGCTCAGCTAGCGTCTGAAAGCCATTGCTTGCTGCGGAGAAGTGCAGAAGGGGGGGCGGCGGTGGGCTGCAGGTGGCTTATTCCTGAGTGCTGCCAAGAAAACAGAATACCCCGGGGTGGGAGAAAATAATGAGAGAGGGAGGACGGGATGGAGGTTGATTTAGGCAGTGTTGTTTTTTTCTTAGTATTGATTTGGAAGGGGCTCTGGGTTACATTGCAGCACGCTTTGCCTTCTATTTGAACTGGGGTGTGACTCGTAGTGAAGCCCAAATGACTTAATTCATTCTTCTAATCCTCCACACGATGCACTTTCAGACCTCAGAGGCACAGGGCTGTGCCCATTCCCCAAGCTAGAGAAGAACTGGGGCCAAGATCCATCGTTTTTAATAACAACACATGCCCTTTCTTTCGATCGCACAAACATGTTCCCAAGTTCACTCTCCCACCTTAGACCAGTCTGTGAGCTGTTCAAAGAAGAATGCTCACTAACACAATCAGCACCGAGAGAGTGTGGGGCCGCATTTGTCAAACCCTGACATGTCCAAACGGTGCTATTTGCATTCATGTGAGTCGGCCGATAAGCAAAAGAGTGAAAATATTTGTAAATATTTCCCCCGGCGGATTTCGAACGGACATATGAAAGATAACCCAACGAAATGTGAATCACATATACAGATACGTGAAGATACGTCTGAGCCGTTAAAGCCCAAAAATCCCATATAGTCCAGCAAATGGACAGTTTCATTAGTGGTCCGAATCTCACGCAGTGCTGCTGCGGCTAATAGCCGAGGTCTTTTGGAAGACCCTGTCCAGAAGACCTCAGCTCAGCAAGGAGGCTGTCAGCCTACACCTGAACTCAAATGACACGTGAAGATGGACAGGGAGACTTTAAACTTGGCCCTGTGTAGTAGGAAGGAATCTAGAGAAGCACAAAGAGGAGGAGGAGCAGAGGAGGGGAGGGGTGGGGTAATCTTTCCTATGGGTGCTGTGCGATCCAGCCTGTATGACAGCTGAAAATGTGGAACACATTACGGAAGTGACAGAGTCGGGACATAGATACAAACAAACACATAAATCCCCATAGACTGACACACAGACGCTCTGCCAGACAAACAGGCACCTTTGTGCCCTAACTCCAATGTTTCTCTCTCTCTTTGCTCCATGTATTCAACGCAGATCTGTTCCAAAACCAAGAAAGATGCCTACATAGGCAGAATTTTAAGGTGTTGTGTGGTGGATGTTTCAAAAGCCATGCTACTTAATTATACTAGCTCATTTTGGTCAAATTCTAATGTAGCATCGCAAGTTACGCAGCTTTGCAGAGGCAAAGGTAATCCAATAATATATTAATTTAATATATTAAATTAATATATTACATTAACTAACTATATTAAATTAACTAGCTCTGCAATGCGCCATGCATTACGTAATCACGTTGGAAAGGTCATGCGTGACGTAGGCGGAAATACCGAGCAAGTGTTTACAAAGCAATCATGCAACAACTAAGTTAAACGGCCTTTAAAAAAACGGTAAAACAACGATGTCGGACGATTTTTTAAGTTGGAGGAGAAAATGACATGGAGTTTTCCACCATACCGCGGTACTTTCGCCTATGTCACACGTGACCTTTCAAACATGATTATGTAATGCGTTGCACATCACAGAGCTAGTGCAAGATGAGCATTTGTGGTTAAAAAGTATACAATTTTTATGTATTTTTTAGAAAATGGCCAATCGTTTCGCTAGATAAGACCCTTATTCCTCAGCTGGGATCTTGTAGAGCCCTTTGAAGCTGAATTTAAACTGCAATTTGGACCTTCAACCTGTTGAACCCTGTTGAAGTCTACTATATGGAGAAAAATCCTGGAATGTTTTCCTCAAAAACCTTAATTTCTCTTTTGACTGAAGAAAGAAAGACATAAACATCTTGGATGACATGCGGGTGAGTAAATTATAAGGAAATTTTAATTCTGAAGTGAACTAATCCTTTAAAAACTTTTTACTTTTACCCTCACTTCTTGCATCTCTACCTAACACTCTCCTTTACTCATTGATCCGTATCTTTCCCAGTTGCTTTAATGACCATGGCTGGCTTTATCAGTCTGTGAGATCTTCTCTCTGTTGTTCTCTCTTCTCTTTGTTGTGAGATCTTTCGATCTCTCTCACCCTCTTGGAGGGGGCCTCTTGGCCTTGCTCTTGGTCAGGGGCCCGAAGAGACACAGAGAAAGTATTTGCCCCATCACCAGTCCCCTGCCCCTCTCCTCCTCTCGCTGTGCCTTGGCCGTGCTATAAAGGTTAGCGAGGGCTTGGTGTGGGTGTTGTGTCTTATGGTGAATTATGGGTACTGTAGCCAGGGGACCCCAGAAAGAGCGAGATGGGTGTGCAGCTGGAATCAGGATGAAAGGGAAGGAGAGAGCGAGGGGAGGAGAGAGAGGGCAATTCGAAGGTTCATAATGCCAAGTGCTGATGTGTTTGTTTTCCATCACTGCTGTTCCGGGCAATGAGAAGGGGAAAAAAATGACATGAAAAACAAATAACGGATGTGATTTATGACATACTTTATGTTCATGTGCAAAAGAAGGGCAATAACTTCACTATGAAAATGGGTGAATTATCACCTAACAGCCCACTGGGAGAATTTCTATTATGATACTGCACTTTTTATCATTCACATTTGTTTTTGATTGTAAAAACATAATGACTAGTGGGTCATTAGTGGGAGGAGGTGAGTATATGTGTGAGAATGCAAGATAGATAGATATAATAAAAAATTATTTTTTTTTTTGAATTGTTAAAGTGGTTAACTACGAAGTATAATATATAATGTATTTAATATGTTTTATATATATATATATATATATATATATATATATATATATATATATATATATATATATAAAATAAATATTATAAATTATCAAAAAAGGATTAGGTCAAAATAAAAGCAGCCAAAAAAGTATTAACACCGACAAATAATAGTCCATGGTAGCAGACAGATGTTATGTGGTCAGGATCAGACTTGTGAGGAACAACTATTAAAAAAGTTTTATCATTTTTTTAAAAAACTTTTATTAATATTCATATTTAGTATTGGGTAGTAACTGATTACATGCAGTCTGGATTACATAATCAGATTCCAAAAATTAAGTACTTGTAATTAGATTACATTTTAAAATACTTGTAATCAGACTTACTTGTAAAATTACTTTTTATTGATTACATGTTATTCTCACAATGGTAGTAAATTATTCATAAAATTCAGTGATTCTCCCTACTACTTTATATCTTTTAAATGTTCCCTTCTAAAAAAAAAAAAAAAAAGGCCTACTGCTTATATAAAATCAGAAGGTCATCCAGATTTGTGGAACTGCACACACAGACCAGCCACTAGTCATGAGCCGATCACTAGATTTACAGAAATCATTTCACTTTTAAGAAGTGTTTTCGCAACACTGCATAGCTAATCAGCTCCTGACAAACACATTAATTATTAATTGAATTATCACTCAGTGCATGTATTACTGTCATTGGAAGGCTTTTGTCTTTCAAACACATTAAAATGTACAAATTCACATCATTTCATATTTACATGCAATGCAGGGAATCCTAAATTTTTTGTCAGCTGAACCTCTTTGACCTAATATATTTACTTGAAGTGTCCCCTTAGATTTTAAATGAATAAGTCAGGTAAATAATAAAATTAAGTGAATAATAATAATAATAAAATTAAGTTCAAGGTTTTCTGATGTTGGTTAATGGTCACATGACATGTTGGAAAACAAATAAAATATTTTTAGTAAGTGTTTCATCAAGTGTTCAATTTTTATGATTTAATTAATAGCTTTTCATTAAACTCACGAACCTACTGCAGTTCCATCACAAACCCCAGTCTGGGAAACCCTGATGTAATGTAATATTTAATGTACTTCATGTTGTTGATAACAAAGAATGTAATATATTTATTTCGCTTTGTATTTTTATATCAATATGGTACAAGATTTTCCTATTCAAATCAAAGTGTTAAATTAGTTATGTCAAAAGTAATCTAAAAGTAATCAAAAAGTAGTCAGATTATATTACCTTAAATATGTAATGTAATGGATTACAATACTAACTACAATTTTTGTCATGTAATTTGCACTGTTCATAATATAATGATAATAAATTTCATGAAGTACAGATTTAAATATTAAAATACACAAAGAAAAATCAATATGAACACAAGTAAATTGAAAATGGTTTGTTATTGTTATTTTTTAGCACCAACTTTTAGAACGAGTTCTGTATCTCATTCAGAAAATAAAATTTGTGTCTTTACACTGTATTTTCAATAGCTGCTCTTTGGAAATGTAAAATGTCTTTATAAGGTAAAAATACTAGTCCTCTGTGCATAAGCATCACATGGTATGATTCACTGTCACGGTCCTACATTAATGTGTTATCATGTTTGATGCAGTAATACGCAGCAGAGTGTCAGGCACTTTCGCTGCACTGTGTCAGTCTGAGAAAGCAACAGTGTGCTATTGGGAGAGACAGAGAGGGAAAGAGGAGAGAAGAGATGACAGAAGAGAGGGGAAAAGAAGTGGGATACGGACAGGGCCTCACCCAGACACATACAAACTCACCCTAGGCCTGACCTACAACTCATCTTATGAATGGAAGGAAATTGTTTCCTAAAAAAGAAGCTTTTTGAAAGCATGAGTAACTCCAATAATACAATCACTCCGCCTTTCAGACCTACTACAAGAGGAAGGGACAAGGTAACAAATGAAAGAAAAGGGACAAGAGAAAGAAAAGAGAGAGAACAAGAGAGGTTTATTTTATTAGCCCTTAATAAATATCTGACAGATTTCCTCAGGAAATATTGCAGATCACATGTAAAATAGTTTAAGACTGATGTCAACTGCAGCAACATATGAAATCTATTACTGCGAAGCCGCAGCAGGCACAGAGTGAGAGAAAGAGCTGTGCTGAAAGTCATGGCGAAAAAAAAAATCTCATGGCCTTTCCAAATTCTTCGAGAGGTAAAAAAGTCAGCCAAGACACAAAATCAGAGAAGAAAAAAAAAAAAAAAATGAGAAGAGGAAAAAAAGAACAGAAATCCACACACACACAAATGCTGAGCTCCACATCCTGTTGGGGTTGAGGCCAATGCTGTGGAGAGTGCCCAGACTCTGCTGCCAGCTCCAGGGAAGGATGGAAGATGGAGAGCCGACTGGGACTGGAGGAGCGGGGGGTTAAAGTGCCCGGAGAACAATACCAGCTGCAGGGAGGCAGGGGGAGGAAGTGAACCCTCCTCCTCATCCTGAAGAACCAGAAACTTGACAAAGCAATCATCCTCCTTATAGCCAGCTCATCCTGCTGGCATCCTCCTCACATCTGGGCCAGAGGGCAGCATGGTGGACTATTTATCTAACAGGCTCTAATGAATTTCCATGCTGGTTCAGGCTGGTCTAGCTCATGGACCAAAAAATGCTGGACTACCAGCATTAAATCTTTTGTTCTGCTGGTTAAATAAGAGTGTTGGGGACCCCATCTTACCAGCCTGCTACATATGTTGGTTAGACTAGTCTTAGCCTAAGATGTCATGCCCACTTTTGATATATCAAAAGTGGGCATGACATCTTAGGCTAAGACTAGTGGGGTAGATTATATATCACCGCGTATATATATATATATATATATATATATATATATATATATGTATATATATATGCGTACACACACACTTAATTTACGTACATAAAATAAATCAATATAATAACCATCCCAAACATCCTAGATGTATGAACAGAATGACCTGTGATTGCTTGACGTGAGTCAGATGGCTATTTCTGTCTCTGGCCCTGTTTCCACCTGGCATTAAGATGCTTTTCGGTCAATCGGATCACAAGTAGACGAGGGATACACCTGTTTACACCTGGTACTTTAATCTGTCTCTTTTGTCCACTTTCAACCACTTCTGTGCTGATTTCTTCTAGGGGAGGGTTTATGGGCGGGTAAATGTATGGGTTTTTTTAGATCTTTCGATCTAATTGACAAAATAAGCTTGAGCAATTTACATATGAACGCGCCCGGAGACGACGGAAAAACATACGGAGGGCATCAGTTTTCATTTCTACTCTGACAGACGCAAGACCGGCCGAACGCGGTGAGTGCGTGTTAGAAATCAGGAATGGTGAGAGAACATTGTGCTTGGTACATTTTTTGTCTTCAAACCAAACTTGGGTCTTCTGCCAAAAAAGTTTAAATCCCGTCTGGCTAGTGCGCTTGCCATAATGTTTACACATTTAGTCAGTAGGTGGAAAATAGGTGTCTTTAGTGGCTGTTCGAACACATTCGACCACATGAGCGTCTACACTATGAAAGCAATCCAGTTGAATGTGTTTTTAACTACCTCTGGAAGTGGTCGAAAGTGGACAAGCTCAAAACATTTTACACCCCGTGTATTTAGTGCCGTCTACTTGTGATCCGATCGACCAAAACGCATCTTGACACAAGGCGTAAACAGGGCCTTAGTGGGCATTTCTTGACCAGAACCATTCGCATTTTATGACCAGAACTTTCGTGATCTAGTTAAAGGCCTGGTTATGTTAGATTATATGAAAAGAGGCTTGAATTTATTACAAATTTCCTATTCATCACAAAATCCAATAGGCTGCAGTAATCCAAACGTTCTAGATTTAATCTGGTTAATGAACAGCACAGCTCTCGACTGCAGCAAATGTTCAGGCAGTGGTCAAAAGGACAAAGTAAGTTAACCCACACTGACGCACACACACAAAGTCTTGGTTCCTTGTTTTGCATGGCAAGAGCAACTAACTCTGCCCTACTGGTGCCAGTATGTCTCAGTATGGCAGCTAAAAAGTCTACAGCCATCTTTACTCTCTCTCTCTGCTCAGAGCAAAACCACAGGCCAGTACCCACAAACCAACCAGCCATGGACTAATAACCATTGAACAACACACACACACACACTCAACATCGAACAACCACACATACCAAAGAGGGAGGTAGTGCTATGGAAAATGAGAAGTAGTGAGGTTTCTGCTTTTTCTGCAGTATTTCCTTCTTTTTATCATCACCTCATAAGAGGGCATGCAGAGTTCAGCTGGGGCACCGTAGGGTAGTAGGCAGGGAACTACAGATATGAGCCAGCCACACACACCGCAGCAAGAGGTGATGATTTCACTAAATGAGTGTCAGCAGGTCTGCTTTGCAACCGATAAGCCTCTGGTGGTTGCGCCAAGTATCTGTTTGTATGTGTGTCATGATCAACAGTGATAGGGTACAGTGTGTGTGTGATCTGTTTAACTGCACTACAGACGGGTGTAAAGCATGTTGTGGGTCCCGATTAAAAGGGGACTGACCTAGCACAAGAAACTGACAGGGAGAATGGTGCCAGAGCCCAAACAGGCCCTTATATGGAGTCCTTGGGTTGTTTTCTCTCCTCCTTCAATCCCTTGTGCTAGTAAGCATTGCATGTTTTGAGGAGAAAAGATGATCCTTCCAAGACATCCTATTTACAGGACTATTTGCTGGAAAGCTTGTGGTCAGTATAGCCACTAGACAGGGTCATATGCATTCTTCATTCAGGTCTACCAATTTGCTTCATCTTCCCTGACCAAATCCTACCCTCAGTGGAAAAACAACAATAGATGAGAAAAGGATTCAGAACCCTTTGAAATTTTGTATGTCAAAACAATTAGGGATGTGCAAAACTACATTTCCATAGTAAGCCTGAATAATTAGACAACTGCTATATTAGGCAGTTTGGGACGGCTACACAGTCAGATAAAAAATGTGCAATAATTATACCTTTGGGGGTACAACAGCTTGTCACTGGGGCAGCACACCTAAAAGAGCAACTTTGTACCTTAACTACCTCTAAAAAGGTTGCATATTAGTACATTTGCCCTTAAGGTAATACAATGGACCTTTTAGGGGTAAATAAGGTACAAAGATGTCCCTTTAATGGTACCCCATTGTCAATCGGTTGTACCCCTAAAGGTACCATTTTTGCACACTTTTTCTGAGCGTGTAGATGGAGCACAATGGGATGGAACAGACTGCAGTGGACTAAAGAAGAATTTTAAAAGTTGGAAGCCATCTAGCCAAAGACGTCTGTCTTAATGTGTATGGATGTAGGTACTACAGGGCTCCTACAGGAAGAGAATTTAAGCATGCAACTTTTCGAGAAGGTTTTACCTTGCAGACGGTCTAAAACTGTCTAGGACAGGGGTGTCCATTCGTGCTCCTGTACAGCCACTATCCCACAGATTTTAGCTCCAATCCTCATTTAACAGACCTGAACCAGCAAATCAAGGTCTTCAGGATTACTAGAAACTTGGTGTGGAGCAAGTTGAAGCCAAACTCTGCAGGACACTGGCCCTCCAGGATCAGGATGGGACACCCCTTGTCTAAAAAACAAAACTACCAAAAAAAAAAAAAAAAAAAAAATCTAGATAAATTAAAAAAAAAAAAAAAAAAAACCCTCACTAATCAACTGGCGATTGTTGGATGACTAGTCACTTATCGTGAGGCAACCCCACACAAGATTGTCGATCATCTCCTTTTTCCAAACAAGCCCAAACACAATAAACCATCATGTGGATTTTGTGGGTTGCACTGTGAGTGTTTAAGGAATGATCTCTTCCTGACTTTAACTGAATTGCACAGTATGGAAAAGAGTTCTTCCACACCCCATTTATCTCTGGGCAAGGGCCTAAGGTAGAGCCCTGAGGAACCCCGGCGAGCCCTGCAGCCCAGCCTCCCTTCATCCCCTCAAGTTCCATGAGCACAGCGCCATGTTGCTTTTGGCAGAACTCTGCAGGCTGTCCCTGCGTGCCTGAAAACCAGCACTCCCCCCACAGTCCCCTCGGCCAAGGCGCACATTTCTCACATTTTCTCGTGCTCTCAGCGAACAGCACACTGGGAGTGCGCTAGCCGGCTTTGGACTGACAAACCGGGGGTTGGGACGGATGTGTCCGGTTCCACTTGTATCCTTTCCCTCTGTGGTGGTTTACAAACTTTTTGCCCTGACAGACATGTGGCCGCAGCCAACAGGTGTGCCTTTCGATGTCTCAATCAGGGAGTGATCAGAAAGCTGGAGCAGATGGAGAGAAAATAGTAAAGTTGTCTCAAAGCCAACCTGCTGCTCACGGTCTGGTAAGGATACTAAAGATACAAGTTTACACAAAATCATACTGACGCACAACAGCAACATTCTTCTAACAGCAATATAAGTCACCATGTCAAAGTTTATGTGAAGTAAAAAAATAAGAAGAAAAAAGTGTGTTTGTATTGTGTCTGTTTGTGTGTTCATTAAACGGGACTCAGGGCGACCAGAAATCAGACCCCCGTTTGTTTCCAATGAAAGAGGATGGACGTTTAACCCTTATCCCACACACCGGGATCTTTGGCAGGAGAAGAAGATTTATATTTATTATTTAATCTCTTTTTTCCTCCTAAACCCTAATTTAAACTTCAGTCCCTCAGTGAGTTTTGGGTTTGGGCATTTATACATAAATGAAGCTTCTCCGAAAAAAAGGATGAGGAGAGACAGAGAAAATGAGGAGAGGGAAAAAAAACAGAGAAAAAGCACGGTTTGTCTCCTGGGTGCCCTTCTTGCCATCCCATTTCCTTTGCATCTGGTCTGTGTTTGTGCGCAAGAGAAGAGGGGGGAAAGAGGGAGGTAGGGCCGTCTGGGGCCGATTAATAACCAGTGATTTATAGGAACTTTTATAGAATAATACAATAAAAATGTGTGTGTACGTGGTGTGTGTGTATGTGAGTTCAACTGTGCATGTGCGAGTGTGTGTGTCTATGTGTGTGCACGTGAGAGGCAAGAGGCAGCAAGCACACAATGGTTTTCTAATTCTGGGGAATCAAAAACAAATTATCGGGAAAAAAACAGACCCAGCTTAGGGTAAATTGGGCACAGATGGACAAAGGGAGGCAGGAAATCAAGAGAGGGAGAGAGAACACAAGATTGAGGGAAAGAAAGAGAAAGATGTGTATAAGAGGAGGACAGTAGAGTACCACAGAGCAGGGATGTGATGGAGAGGATAAAAAGGAGGTGGGAGAGGATAAGGAGGAGGTGAGAGAAAGGACAAGGGCACAGTGGGGAGAAGAGGAAGAAGAGAGAGGGATTGTGGGAGGAGAGAAATCAGGGTTCCCATGCCCTGTGAAGAGGAAATGTGCTTCGGAGGGGCCAGACTGCATGTGTGAATGAAGGAGGGTGTAAGGGTGACTTGACAGTACAACTTTAAAAAAAAATTATAATAGAGCTGTGAAGGAAATTACTGTGTCCGATACTGCATACTGTCCGAGTATTTATGGCATTTGATGAATGACGTCTCAACCACTATTAAAGTATGTTATAAGCATGCATGTGTGTAGATTGAAACAGGATATACTGTACCCGCCATGTTGACATTGATGTGACAATTGTGAGTGGTTTCCAGGATGTTGCTATGCGGTTGCAAAAGTCTTCTGAAGTGTTGTAGAGGTGAAGGTTGCTAAGGTGTTCTGGGTGGTTGCAAGGGTAATGCTATGTGATTGTTAGGGTATTCTGGGTAGTAGTAGGGAACTGCTATGCGGCTGGTGTTCTACATCTTCAAGGAGTTTTTAAGCATTAAAAAACACTAGGTGGTTGCTAATGCAACGCTATGGGGTTGATAAGGTCTTTGAAGTGTTTTTTCAATGCTGTGATGCAGTTACTTTGGACAAGTTAGGGTCATTGACAAATAAGGTTTTTAAAAGTGTAAAAAAAACCTAATGGAGATAAAATTAATTTTTAAGTTTTATTAAGTGTTAATAATGAGATTATGTGGTTTTTATAATCAATTAACACTGCTTTTGTCATTTTTTTTTACAAGATGGACAAAATGTGTCACCAAAAAAGTCATTTGGTTTAACCAAAATTTCGGTTTTACCAAATGACACTTTTGGTTATACCGAATGACTATATTTTCAAACAATACTAACAGGCTGATATCTAGCTAGCTATCTACCTAACAAAAGGACAATCAATAAGTTTTTAAAATATTGCAACATTTTCCATGTTTTATAGCGGTTGTACCGAATGACCTGATGTTTCAGGACATGCGTATGAGCAAGTGAAAACATGAATTTTGCAAATAGTTAAGAGAGAGTTAGTTACTTTGCTTCATGACCATGTGGCCCTTTGCAGGTGTCTGAATGATGTCACATCCTGTCACATGATATTGACTGCATGACTTGATCCAAAATGATCCCTTTATATTGGTTACTCTGAATGACATCAAAAAAACAAAAAAACAAAAAAATCATTTTTCCGGATATTCTTTCTCATAACAAAGCAATGACTATGCATAATTTTGCACTATGTTGATATTTGATGTTATAAAATCATGCCAGAATAAAAAATATATTTATTACATTTTAAGATATTTTAATCACAAATGAAATGGCTGTATTGGCCTTTGGACGGTTAAACCGAATGACCTTTAGACACTTCAAAATCTTTTAAATACCTTTATATGTAGCAAAATATAATTAAAACCTTTTGCATTCAATAAAAGAGATCTAGTTGTACTACCTTACATACTTTGGATGTCATATCTTTGTTTTTTATTATTATTAAGGACTTTAGACAAAAAAATGACCCATCACGTCATTGAACCGTTAGTTGCTTACTGGCCCAAGCAAAAAAGTGTCCCTAATATTCTGGTCCTTACACTTCGTTTTGTGTTTCACCAGACAAAAATCGTAATTATGCCTGGCTAGAAAACTATAGCACACTCCAAGTCACACACTTCAAAAAATGATGGATAAATTACACACAGAAGTTCAAAACTTATGGTTAGGGGTTGTGAAATGCTCAGTAACAGGAACCTATACAATATCAAATGACTTTTACATTCATTTTATTACACTTATTAATGTGGCATGATTTGATCACTTGTCATTCTCTCATCCACATGTGTGCTTCTAAGTCCATCTCTCATTACATATGACATTCAAAGTCGGTAAGAACCCATTAAACATGAGCAGTGTTCATGAGGGGTGGGTTTGGTTAAGGGAAAACACTGACAACCAATTAGTGCGGCTGAGTTATGAGAGGTTTAGGGCTCTGGATTCTGGGAAAAGAGAGGCAGGTACAGCTGCAACATGAGAGGAAGTACTGCATGTGTCCTGTCAAGCAAGAGGTTAACTCCAGCCCAGAGGAGCCCACAGAGTGCCTGTGATAAGCAAATAGCAATATGAATGACTTCCTGTGATGAGGGCCTGGACTGTGGCATCTGTCAGAGAGGATCTGCCGCCTTTGTACACAGAGCACAGACCATAGCAGCCCCCTCGGCACACATTCACACGCACACTCACGGCCCTACCCCGAAACTCCCTGGTGACACTGATCTGAATAACATGCATTAGATCTCACAGAGCTGGCCCCTGGGCACTGCCACCCACATAAACAGTCCTGCTGTCTCCCAGCATGCTTCACTCCCACAGTCAGGAGGAGAGGAGGGGGGCGTTGATATTGGCAGCAGCTCTGTAATGGCCCCACACTGGAAACTTCATCAGTGAATCATGCTCAGCTCCACTGTGCACAAAGAGAAAGGATAGCAATGAACTTCCTCCCTATCTCTCTTTCACACACACTCACAATCTTGTGTCCTCTGCATCAAAGTTCGCACTAAGAAGAAAGAAAGAAAAAAAAAAACGGAAAAAAAAATCTTACGGGGAAAAAAGTTCTGCCACAACAAAAAAAATACCCCTGCTTACTCACTCTAGTACTCTCAAGTTCTCTCTTTCTCACACTCTGATATTCTCAACTTCTCAACTGTAAGAAGAGGCCCAGTGAAAGTTGAATGCTGACACAATGAAAACGATCACGTCTGAAGATGGGAACCAATACAGCATGTATGAACGGAAAACAAAAAAACAGATAAAACACTGCTAAATGTCAACTTTCAATGTAATGAAAGTGAATGGAGACTTGAGATGTAAAGCCACCCCCCCCCCATCAAAAAAAAAAAAAAAAACAACAACACCCAAATAGAATCCTAAAAGTGTTTCACATGATCCATGCACTTTATTCCAAGTCTTCTGAAGTCATACGATACAAAAAATGTACTTGTTTTTTACTGAAAAACTTGACATCCACTCAAGCTATTCTTGTTGAATTCGTGAGAGAAGTAGCATTGTCTGGTTCATGAACAATTGTTCTTTTGAATCGGATATTTCCAAAGAATCAGTTTATGCAGTTCACAAAACCTGAATGATTCATTTATGAATTTGGCTGACCTGGTTCTTGAGTTCACCTCACTGACATAAGGATCCAGTCACATTGGTTAACTGTTCACTGGAATAATCCGGATAATGACGTAAATTTCAGTCTGTTCATCACACAAAGCTATCATATGGCTTCAAAAGACTTGGTATGCAGTGCTTAAAGTTGCGATGAAATGGAAGTAATGGAAGATCTTTTCTTTCATATTGTGATATACATCCGAGTGTAACGGATTATCGAAATGGGAAAAAAAATGAAGAGCGGGAGACTTGGTTCTTTTCGTCGGTTCTTGATTGGAATTTGAGATGCGGGCACTACACTCAAAAATGGAAGCAGATGAATGTAAGCAGACTAAATGATTGGAGTATTGGTTTTGACATTTTGATTAAAAATTACATTAAAAAAAATAAAATAAACATGCATTCATTCATTGTAAGATAAATAACATGCATTCAAAAATATATATTGACTTTAAGTCAAATGGATCAATTATATGATGCTTTTTGAAGATTAAAACTCCAGTCCTTATTCATTGTAATTGCACATGCAAAAATGACTGGAACAAACTATAATTGTTTTTCTTTCTGTTGCTCAGAAAGTTTAAAAAGACATGAGTAAACAAAGAGATAATTAAAAATTTTAATTCCTCTAAGACAATCAGCATTAACAAAAAAAATATGACCAAAACAGTGGCAATATTTCAGCGAAGAGCTTGGAGATAAATGTCAAACCGTGCCCAAATGTTGCACAGGGCACAACAGCGCAAACACATTTCCTGCCACGCTATAAATACAAATGTGAGCTGAGAATGCAGTTTTCTCACGGTTGTATTCTGAGCCGAGTGTTTACAGTACAAGCTAGGCTGCAAACGTGTGAGTGGCTGAAGACAGGTAGCTGGGTTCTGTGTGGTACGTGTTTAAAGACGGGCGTGTACGTGCCGACTTGCCCGTGTTGAAGTGTGTGAGCCTGATGATGCGGTTGGCCCGATTCGTATGTGACCGCAGTACATCATCAGAGAGAGAGAGAGAGAGAAAAAGAGAAAAAGAAAGAGAAAAAGAGCGAAAACAGCATCACAGGATCTGGCGTGTGGCGCACAATTCAGCGTGGGTACAACAGGCAGCCCAGAAACCCACACAGGTTTCACTTCTGCCTGCTGTGGCAGCAAGTTCACACTCCACACACCGGGTGAAAAGTTCACACGGAGGTCATGGCACAGCATGGACGACTAGAAAGTATCACACTCAGAAAGAAACCTTATTTGACACATAACAAATGCAAGAAATGTACATTGACGCATTAATTTCTCACCAGGGAATTGAAGTTTTGGCATTGTCTTAAAATGAACTGGACTGGCTGCAACTGAACTGAATTGTGGGCCTGCTGAGTCAAAGGGAAAAGGGACTTCCAGTGTAAATGAGTGGGAACAGAAGCCATCAGTTAAAACAGAACGATAAGACATGGCATTTTCTGTATTTAATGTGTATGCGTAGGATTTCAAGAGAACTTTAAAAAGAAAAAAACAAAAACAACCACTTTGGTGGGCCAGTGAGAACAAGGTTCATATCAAGAATCTACCATTTAAATGTTATTGCTGTGTGTGCCGGAGCGGCACTCAGAGCGAGAGCAGCAGAAGGCAGCTGGGTTTGAGGGTGAGGGGGGTTGAGTCTTTCTCATGGCCTCTCGGCCCGCGCTGGCCTTTAATTCAGTCGTGCTATTGGTCGGAGGAGCTTGGTGACACAGTCACCACCACACACCCGAGACAGCAGCCACACAGGCGTTCAAGCACACTGGAGGGGAGAGAGAAAGAGAGAGCGCAAGATGTTGAGTGTCAGTGTATGGTGTTAAATGAAAGTGTCAGAAACTCATGCACCAGTGACTTAGCCAACCAGCAGAGCACTGAAGCATGGAGGTCCGCGGTGAAGATAGACACAGTGCCAGGCTGTTCTGCTAAAGGAAGAGTCTGCCCTCTGCTGGTGGAGACCAAACCTGCAGCACTAATACAAGGCCATGTATTACAAAAAAAAGGCCTGAAAGCTTGAATTTGAAAGGTTGTGGTTCTGCCAGGCCAATTAATCACCTGATATTTGGCCATTTTGAAAATATTGCATTGGTTGATAATGGTGCCAGCTTGACCTGTTAACAAAAGTGCCAGCTTCAAAATCTACCATCTACTATCCTCGAAGGATAGTCATTTTCTGTTTTACAAAAAAGTAAAATGACTATTCATAATAAACACAGCCATTCCAATTAGGTCCTCGCACCATCTGTGCTTGGGCCCTAATTTCAGATATAAATTCATAAAATTTTGTGTACATTTCATTTAATATCACTCTAAGCACACTTATGCTACATTGATTGCACATGGAGTTATTAGGACAATTTTATAATCTACAGGCATGCTCTTATTTTTATGATGCTTATTATGAAATTTTTATTCCTGTTTTTTGCTTCATTTACAGGATAGTAATAGAGAAAATAAGAAAGTAAGTGTGACTATCCTCATAGGATAGTAAGCATTTTCTGCTTTTAAAAAATAGTATAATTCATTTTATTAATTCCATTAAATTAAATATACTATTCATTAGGGGTGTAACAGTACACAAACATGACGGTTCAGTACGTACCTCGGTATTGAAGTCACGGTTCGGTACAGCAGGGGGGAGAAAACTAAACATAAAATTGCTTCTTTTTTCTTTTTTTTTATTGATCAGTGGTTTATTGAACAAATTGTGTCTCTCTCTTTAAATAAATTCAATTATAATTAATATTTTCTTAAGGATGAAAAAAATCTATCTCAGCTAATGCTGTAAACTATATACAGGGAGCCTTTTCTTGTACATTACTATAATACTAAAGGTTACAGATAACTAATAAATAATAACTAATAGACCAAACAAATAAATTCAGTTGCTATTTATTTTTAGATATAATATTCAACAGTCAAATAAAAAAAACATGTAAATTGCACATAAGGCAGATTTTGCATTAACTTCTAAATCTAATTGTAAAATTATTTTTCTACTCCAATTCGTTTTTGAAATATAATCATTTACGCAGTTACTGTCATAACTTGCTTTCATGACAAATTTATTTAAACATATATTAAATAATTAAGACATTACTAAGAGGAAAAATAAATATAATAAATATATAAGCTAATATAATGCATATATTTACTGAAATGCTCCCCTCTAGAGTTCATTTCTCTAGTGAACTAACATGCTGTGGACACTAAATGACTTGCCTGAGGTAAATGTAATGCTATGTGAGATATTATTCTCAAGCTGTTTTATTGATGTCTTTCTACGGTTGAAACACTGGAGATTACACGTAAAGATATCTATGCATAGATCACCTGTTCTTCTGCTCTTTTTCCTGTTGTGGCGGTTAGCAAACAGCGTTGCATTACCGCACACGCCCCCTTCTGGATTGGAGTGTGGCTTGCCTGTGACTGACTGTATTCATCGTCTGACTGTATTCACCAAACTGTGACGTCCATACCATGATGGTTCGGGACGAATACACGTGCCGTTACACCCCAACTACTCATAATTTCATATATAAATTCATAAAATTTTGTGTACATTTTATTTTCTATCACTAATTATTGTACTGTACAAAACAATTAGTTGGTCAATATCACAAAATGAACCCCACAAGGTATCGTATCACCGAGTTTATTTTGTGTGAATGACCATCTGACTGTATATTATCCCACCAAATAAAGCAATAAATGGACTTGAATTATTATTGATTTGAGTTTGCTTGTACTGGTAAGAACCAAAACCATTAAACAAAATCAATGGTCATTACAGTATACAAAATATTTGACCAAAGAATGGCACGATTGATCAATCAGAATCAAATATGCATGTATAGTAAATATTTCAGCATTATATTAGCCATCGGCCATCCTGCTCTCTAGTCTATCAAACTCTGGCATCAATCCTTTGAAAAAACTGTATCGACTGACTACTAATTTTGAAATGTAATTAAAACAATACCATAGCAAGTATCTGTTGAAATCAGTCAGCAAACATTAAAAACCACAAAAAAAACTTTTGTCCATTCCACAAAAAAACCAACAACAACAAAACAACAACAAGACCAACAAGTACAAATATAGTAGTAGAAAAGGTGGGCGAAAAAAGGGTTAGGCCCAGTTAATTTCTCAATACTATTCTCCCTCTCTCACAACTATAAGCTACTGTCCTGTAAATAAAGCCAAAACAAATACATAAAAATGTTAAGCATCATAAAAATAAGAGTATGGTATGTTATTAAATCACCATAATAACTGAAATGCAGCATAAGTGTGCTTCTCAGTAGTATATCCTGAGTCTGATGAAAGGAAGCAGAGGCTCTGGGTGCTGTTTGAGCTCCGTTTAACGATCGGACCACCCTCACGGTCCTCATCAGTGTCAGGCTTACTTTATATAAACCAGGGAGAAGAAGTGGGCACTGAACCCTTGCCAAAACCAGTGAAGCTTTACAAGACAGTAGTCAGGTACCCTGGCGATCCAGAAATGACTAATAGCATCCACAGTGAATGTGGTCCTCACATATAAATACAGGTTTTTAATGGCTGTGACCCAGAACAGATGATTACAGTGCAGTAAGTGCTCTGGCTGGGTACAGTAGCACCTACTCATCAGCCATAAATCACCTCAAGTACTAACAAAGAGATAAGAGTGTTTCTCCATATTATACACACATAAGTGGGCTGTATACATAAGCCCTTTGTTAATAACGAGCTCCAGGTTGTTTATCAAACGAATCACCTGATAATTCCTGTAATGGGATTCCTGCAGCCCAACAAAACTATATGTAGGCCTATCTTTAAATATATGTTATCATATGAAGAACCAGTCAGTAAAAATAATGACGCAAGTCTCATAAACTAAAGTTATACAGTACATCACAGTAGTAACGATTCTCAGTTCATTTTGAATCAGACCAAAATGACTCCCGGTTCAGTGAGGGAGTAGGTAGAGCTGATTCAAATGGCGAACTTGACCAAATTCAGAGGTGTCCTGAATTCTGAACCAATTCAATTCATAGGAGTCATTTCTAACTCGATTTTTTTTAATGGTCGCATTCTGATAGCGTCTGATAACTAAATACAAGTAATTTTTATTTTTTTGCATAAAAAATAACCCTGTTACAACGGTCAGAAAAGGACATCCGCTACACGATATACTGGTTCCGTCTCAATAGTCTGAATGAAGCACATACTGATGCAAGCACATCATCCCACAGCCCTTTCTAAGAAAATTCACTCAACATAGCGGAGGACACCACACACCTCAAAAAGCATACCGGCTTTGTTCTACCAGAACCGTTCCCACACGGGGGCCGCGTGCATGCGTGCGCTCGTGTGTGCGCATGTTGCGAGAGCTGACGAGCAGCGGTAACCACGGCAACAGAGTGATGATAACTCCCTGCCCACCGATACCCATCTCTCTTGCTTTCACCTCCAGCAGTTGGAGTGAGTCATGATGATGCATTCACTGTTTCCTGTGCAGAAACTCTCTCTGACCTCCGCTCAGACTTTCTTTTCCTGTGTCTGTTAAATATGGTATCATATTTTTGTCTTTTTGAACACTGGGTAAAAAAAATATATATAGATTTTCCAAAAAATTTATCTAGATATCAATTCTTAAAAATCCCAAGATCGATCTTTTACTCTATGCTTATTTTCTGTGGCTGAATGACAATGTATTTGCCTATTCAGAATTTCCTGTCCTATATAATTTCATTCTAATGAACTACATAGTTTGGTCCATGTTGTTAATTTTTTAAATTTATCTTTTCATAATGTAGGCTGACAAATTAGTAGGTGTTTCTGCACAGAATCTACAGGCAGTTGTGAATGTGAGATCTCAGTCTGTATTGAATGTGATGCAATAAAAAACTGTGTGCAGCAAAACAATGGCAAACGTCTTTCTACTGAGTTGTCCTTGTGGGCTACACGCGAACAAAGTCACTTTAAAGGGATAGTTCACCCAAAAATTAAAATTCTGTCATCATTTACTCACCCTCAGGTTGTTCCAAACTTGTATACATTTATTTGTTATGCTGAACACAAAGGAAGATGTTTTAAAGAATGTGGGAAACTGAACAGTTCTGGAGCACCATTGACTTCCATAGTATTTTTTTTTCCTACTATGGAAGTCAATGGTGCCCCAAAGCGGCCTGGTTACAAACTTTCTTCAAAATCTTCCTTTGTGTTCAACAGAACAAAGAAATTTTTACAGATTTGGAACAACTTGAGGGTGAGTAAATGATGACATAATTTTCATTTTTGGGTGAACTATCCCTTTAAGGCAAGTCATTTCACTCCGGGGCCATCTTTGAAACACCTCTAGCAGCTACTTCAGTCATGCAAGTAGTACAGCTCCTATCTCTCATAATGGGGAACATCAAACTCTCCAAAGCTGTTCACCAAACTTATGAATAAATTTCATATTTGAAATGACCAATGAAATCTGACAACAACAGTCTCATAAGTTTTGTTTCTAAATGCTTAAATAATGACAAAAAACAGCATTTTCCAGGTTGAATCAGCCAATGCGCATGTGTAGTCCTAAGCGCGCGTCTCAGAACACTGACGCAATCTGAGCTTCTAATGGCAGCTGCAGTGACGCGATGACTTTACCAATTGGCGATTGGCTCTTTTATTTTGAACGCGGGACTTATTCCGCCATATTGCGTGTTGCACTTTCTCCCATTCATAGCAATATGAGTGCACCATCTTTCTATATATAAAGTCCTTAATGCGAAAAACATACAGCATGACCAGTTTAGTTCAATTCACAAACAAATGACTTTATGAGCTGGTTCTTTTTAAGAACAGTTCAAAAAACCAAGTTACCGATTTGAAACCCCGCACTGTATAGTTTACAGCATTAAGAGAAAGATAGGTCTATATTAACACACATTTCTTACAAATGTAAGCAAAATGGATATTATGAAATATAGCTACCAAAATGAATCACAATCAAAATCGAATTGAGAGATTGTATAAATTGTAATAAAATCGTGAAATAAATGAATCGGAATCAAAAAGCTTGTGAACTGTACTTGAGTGGGGAAATCTGTAACAATACCCAGTCCTAATGACCTTAAAGACTGAAAAAAGAGGCTAACTGAAACTGGCTTAGTACAATTATCATGATGACAAACAGAGGTGTGACATTGTACATCCACATGATTTTGTGAAAGTCATTTTTTCTGGATGAAAAATCTACAGGTATGTATTGTTGCTGAATACTGGGTTTAAGGGGTGAGAACATCTCTATTTGTGCCGATGTGTGTATTTTCAGGTCCTTATTCTGTGGGAAGACTGTGGTCGAAAATAACATCAGGGGAGGCCCCAGCAGACAGTGAAGGGAAGACAAAGACATGGTCAGACAAACATAAAGTCACACTGGAGGGGATGTGAGAGAGGGTTACAATATATTATTTAGATTATTCATTAGGGTTGGGTATCGAGAACTGGTTCCACTGTAGAACCAGTTCTAAATTTCCATGAACATTGGATTTGATAAGACATGCACATTTCAATTCCATTTATGAAGGATCCAGGCCTTGTCCACCTAACAGGCTCTTCAGTCTTTCTCCAAACCCTTCTGAGAGATGAGGTGGAGACCTGTGATACATATTGTATAAAACTGAGCATTGTATTCTAAGCCTGTTCTAATGTATAATCAGGGGTGCACATAACTTTTTCGGTCTGGTTCTCAAGGGAGCACCTGGAGATGTTGCTTGGTACTCACACTTTATGTGACACACTTATCCTAAAAGCTGTCCTCATCACTTTCCTCCTGACTGCTCTACTCACTATCTTCTTTTCTCTTGAACATGGTAGATGATGATTTTTTTTTTTTATTATTATTATTATTTTATTTTACTAACATTAATGACAGACAACAGCAAGAATATTAGGCTGCTGTCACTTTAAGAAGGAAAGCACGGACCGAATAACTGACACACATCCGGTTTCTTTCTCAACTGTTCACTTATGACATAACCGAGAGAATACTTGCCGAGACAGGTATTTTGACATAATTTTGTGTGTATGTGTCCGTTCAAGCGCAAGAAAATGCGAAAGAGGATTTAATTCAGTGTTTGAGCGCTGTCTGACTCTCTCTCTCTTTCTCTCTCTCGCTCTCTCTGTGTGCGTCGTGCGTTTCGGGGGTGTGAGGCTGTGCTTACAGATAACAGCTCGCGAGTCCCGATTTTAAAATCGTTTGAATGTGTTAACTGGGGAGACAAAACACGTCCAAATGATAAACTTTCACTCTATGATGGTTAAATTTAGCAGTTAATCCGCGAATCACATGCGTGCCGAACCGTTGGACCTTATCCGTACGGATCACGGATTAACTGCGATCCGTTGCACACCTAATAATTAAAGAACACACTTATCATCATGATTGCTATCTTACCAGAGATGGAGAAAAATCCTACTCCAGTAAGTAAACGTGTCCCTGTGAACCGGTCCTCAAAAATGTTGGTACTCAAAAGCGCTTCCCTCCATGTTTTCTGGTGCGCATCGTTTATTTTTTACTGCGCATGCGCACCTGCGTACCACTTATGTGCACCCCTGTGTATAATAGCCTGCATAATAACTTGCAAAATGGCCATAATAATGTATTCAGCGGCCATTAAAATAATCATTATTGATGTACAGCCATATTATTTTCAGTTTTAAAACATTTAACTGAACATTAGCCTTTTTAGCTTTGGATGAAGTTACCTCAAAATTGTATTTTGGTTAATTCATTACTATTGTTACAACTCGAATTTTGGAAATGTTGGGACATTTTTTAAATTTGAATAAAATGAAAACTAAAAGACTTTCAAATCACACAAGCCAATATTTTATTAACAATGCCTATATCAGGCAAGAATGGGACAAAATTCCAACACCAAAACTGCAGAAACTCATAACCTCGATGCCCAGACGTCTTCAAACTGTTTTGAAAAGAAGAGGAGATGCTATACCATGGTTAACATGCCCCCGTCCTAACTATTTTGAGACCTGTGGCAGGCATCAAATTTGAAATGAGCTCATTTTGTGCATAAAATTGTAAAATTTCTCAGTTTAAACATTTATGTTATCTATGTTCTATTGTTCTATAATAAAATATTGGCTCATGTGATTTGAAAGTCTTTTAGTTTTCATTTTATTCAAATGTAAAAAATGTCCCAACATTTCCAGAATTCGGGTTGTATTATTATTTTGTTAATAATAAACTAATGATTTTAAATAAATAAAAAATTTGGATTTTTTTTCAACTAATGTAGATTATTTCACAAAAAATAGTCTGAGAACAATAATTGTCAGACCTATTTAACGCATTTCTTAGGTATTTAAGGAATATTTATGTATAAGAAATATTCTTAGGTATTCAGAAAATGTGCTAAAAACACTCATAACACATTCCCACTGTGTTGATAAGTTTTGCACTGACAAAATGTAAAAATGTATTTAATCTTCTATTCTAGTACATTCAGAGCATCGCTCCCATCTCATTATAATAAGCTGTTGCTTTAATAATGGAAATTTGGACATTTATTTAACTGATCAACATCAAGAAAGATCCCTGGATTTACGCTAATGGATATTCAAACCCATGTACTGCTGGAATATTGTATAAAATAAAAATATAAAAATTCTCAAGAGATGGCACTTTGAACAAACTCAACCACTCAGAGACTCTACTGCTGATTGCCTAAATGCCTATATAATACTCTTGTGACCCTCGAAGTCAGGGTTAAGTAAATATGGGTTATCACATCTCAAGATATGATCACACTTTCTGATTTGGGCAAAACAACCAGCCACACTTCTCAGTTGCTCAAAATAAAGGGACAGATAGCAGACCATGACGTACACTAGTGGTGACTGAGATACCGGTTAATCTCACTAATAATACACTGCATCAGAACTTTGCAGAACTCTGCTGTCTTTTAGTGGATACAGACTTCACACATAAATGAAGCATTAGACAGAAGAAGCAATGAGCAAAAATCATGTTTCCGTATGAATGAATTCCATACAAATGCATACAAAACCACCACCTCATAAAATAGTTGCGTTTCTCATGAGATCGGGTTGAACACATACTTAAAAGAGGAAATGATATTCATAAGCATTATGAAGAATATTTCTCCATACATGGATATCACTGAGTGTCTGTGATCCTGCTATGTTGTTCTGCTCTGAGAGTCAGTCAAGTTGTTTGCCAGTGTCATCAGTAATATTGCACCATAGTGGCAAACACATATGTGCCACACGCACGCACGCACACACACACACACAAACTGTCAGTTGCAATGAGACACAAATCTGTCTGTACATTAAAATCTCATTTAAAGACCAATTAATTGCTTAAATAATACTTAGCATTATCTATTAAATATACTATAACAGAAGGTATGTTATATCATGTGAAAATGTATTTTCAGAATATTATTGTGAAAATTGAATTGACCATTTTAAATTAAACGTGATATTTTCATCAGGACCAAGTATTTTATTTAAACTCACACTAGATTAAATCATAATTGTACATTTCAGCTGCTGCTGCTTTTATTTTTTATTTATTTATTTTTTTGTATTTAAGACATAGATTAAGTAAATTATCCTCTAGTGGATATTGCATTAATGTGATGCAAGTCACAAGGAATATAAATACATTTAAATAATATAAACAATTTTCAAAAAAATATCTGTTGAGTAATTTATTTTCCTGTGAACATATTCTAAAAGTCTATGTGCTTGAAAAAAGCTTATTTAATCAGTTGATACACGATGAAAATCATATTTTAGAAAACTATTTTAAACTCGAAATGGCCTGCTATTTTATTTCTTGTAAACGGCAACCATATCTCTTCAACCAAGTCATAATTTCAATTACTCAGATGTGGAAACAAAGAGGCAGCGAGAGTTAATTATATATGAATGACACTTGTTTTCTTGAAAGATATGATTAGCCCTGTTCCTGCTCCAAAACGTTCCTCTCCAGAGCAGAGATAGGACACATGAAAAGAGCGGCACTGCCTCTTTTAGATCATATCATTTGGCTCTATGCGTTCATATATTTTCTTAAAGAGTGCCATGACATTTACTGCAGGAAGGAGGCCTTCCAGTGGTTTGAGGGCATGGCAGAGAGTGTGAGTGGGAATTGGTACACCGCCCTGGAAGCATGCAAGTTTTTTTCGCTTTCACAAGACACAAAGGGTTACACAGAGACAAACATTCTGCAAGAAGACTAAGACTAAGTTATTAATACATTAATCATCCTTTCAAAGCAAAGCAAACATTCATCTTTATTACATGTGATGACTTTAAAGGAACACTCCACTTTTTTTGAAAATAGGCTCATTTTCCAACTCCCCTAGAGTTAAACAGTTGAGTTTTAACGTTTTCGAATCCATTCAGCCGATCTACGGGTCTGGCGGTACCACTTTTAGCATAGCTTAGCATAGTTCATTGAATCTGATTAGACCGTTAGCATCTCGCTCAAAATTGACCAAAGAGTTTCGATATTTTTCCTATTTAAAACTTGACTCTTCTGTAGTTAAATCGTGTACTAAGACCGAGGGAAAATGAAAAGTTGCGATTTTCTAGGCTGATATGGCTAGGAACTATACTCTCATCCGGCGTAATAATCAAGGAACTTTGCTGTCGTACCATGGGTGCAGCAGGCGCAATGATATTACGCAATGCCTGTGAGCCCCTGCTTGCACAGGGAGCGTGCCTTGCAACCATGGAGACATTTGTAAGAGACGCTGCGTAATATCATTGCGCCTGCTGCACCCATGGTACGGCAGCAAAGTTCCTTGATTATTACGAAACTCTTCGAAACATATCGAAACTCTTTGGTCATTTTTGAGCGAGATGCTAACAGTCTAATCAAATTCAATGAACTATGCTAAGCTATACTAAAAGTGGTACCGCCAGACCCGGAGATTGGCTGAATGGATTTGAAAACGGTAAAACTCAACTGTTTAACTCTAGGGGAGTTGGAAAATGAGCCTATTTTCAAAAAAAGTGGAGTGTTCCTTTAAGTGATGACTAAGAAAATGAAGTATGGTTTCATAGGTAACGTGTCATTAAAAGGGTCATCTTTGCATTTCTTAAACTGATAAAACAGACAGCATTCAAGTATATAAAATGTCTTTAGTGCTACATGGCTAATTCAGGCGATCACAACAGACCGATCTAAAGAAAGTGTTTATTGTTGTTGGTATAGCAAATGTTAAAACTCTGATCTTGACAAATGCCTTCCTCTACCTACAGCTGAAAGGACAAGGATATTTCAACATACAATACAACAAACCGCAGATCTTCACACAAGCTTGTACATCCCCTAAACCAGACGTGAGAAGAACTAGAGATAAATAGGAACAATCCACAGGGTAGATGTCTGAAATAAGGTGATATGTGCATAAATTCCCTGAATATTTTTAGCCCAGTGCACTTTGCATGAGAAATATCTTTTGTAACCAAAATCAGGTTAATTCTGTCCAGCAGCAACTGGTATGCGGAAGCAGGAGGAGCAGAGAGAGTTAGTGAAATCTGTGTGGCCTTTTTGTAATTACGGTCTCTGCTCACCAGTTTCATCAGCTGGCAGCTGGAGCATTTTCAGTTCACTTTTATCACTAAATTATATAGGCGAACTAGCATTTAAATGCACTCAAAAAAGAAAGGTACGGTGGGTTTGCTGTGCAAATGCTTCAAAAAAAAAATCACCTTTTATAAGTGCCATACTTTGTTCGTAAAGGAGTTATGGTTTCTCAAACAACGTATGTGCATATATGAGTCAACATCTGCTAAGGAGTAATAATGGAACAACAGTTTTAAAAAGCGATTTTTCGTTATTATTTACAACAGGATCTGCGTTTTCATGGGTTTAAATAAAAGATTTTTTCCGTTATAAGAGAACTAAATCAACTTTGTGCATCAAAATCATCCCTTTCCTGGTAAAAAAAAGCCAATTTTAACATAATTTATTTAAGCCACAAAATAACTTCATTCCATAAAATAAGTACAATGAACTACGCAAAAAGCATTTCGAACTTCTCAAGCACATTTTATAATTTCCCAAAAATCAAACATAGTTCACCCCTCACACACGTTATCACATCCGTCAAAAACTTAGGCTGGCTGTTGGTTGGAATATTAGAACTAAAAACATCGATATAACACACTCATTGGCATCAATCACTTCACTGATTACTTGCAGGTTAAGGAAATGAATAATTTCACGACATCGATGTCTGTCAAAAAATAACATGCACAATACACGGTAGCATTTACGAGAAGCAGAGGTTCAGCGAGTACACTCATTTCCTGGACAACCCACACTACCGGATATTTTGACTATGCTATTGCTTTCCGAGATGAGAGAGAAAATGGCGGCCTGCACAGCTTCAACATGCTGTCTGTCAGAGACGATAACATACGTAATGCATAATGCACGTATAAATTTATAAATTTGTATACATTTATATTCAGTATAAATTTGTTCTTCACTTGCTGAAATTGAATCGGAATGATCAGGGAACTGAGTGAAATACTTCACACTGCATGCTAAAAAAATCGCTAATCCAACTGAAAAACTGCGCCGGGTTAGCGAACATCGTTTAACGTGTTGGTTTTGACGGACATTTTTGTGCACAAACAACGCATTCTGATTCTGACATTCCTGATTTGAATATTTTCAATAATTTTATATACTTGACTGATCATTTTCATATTTTTGGCAATAGATGAGCTGTTAAATTAGGGATCTTGAGATAAAGTCGTCCAATTTGACTCAATATATATTATAAACATGACAGGTGATTTTTATAAAATGTAGTTTGATCATCCTCTCAGTTGTTTAAAAGATTAAACATTTTATCAAACTTTGATAATTGCCTTAATTTTCCAATAAAAAAATGATACATTTTTACATGATTTGTTACATTTAATAACCCCTTAGCAGATTTTGACTCATATATCTATTATATTACAAATACAGCGATCCCAAAAAATTGTCAAAATTGAAAATGTATGAATCTCTTTGTACTAGATAACAAAATAAGAAAACAAGTAGCATTTGTTATAAAGAAATACAGCACAAAAACATTAAGTTTGTTAGATCTGAACAGTGCTCCAGCCTACAACTAAAATGGCTGCAAATGTGATTATATCTGCAGCCATATAAATTAAAATATTTAAAAACTGTGTCCATAATGCAGTTTTGTGTTTCCACGTACTGCAACAATAAACAGCGCAAACAAATTACTCTTATGAGCCGGTTCTTTTAAATTTATCAGCCAAACACATTTGTGAGTTAGTGGTTTTTTAATTACTAATCTTTCAGAGCAGTTACGGAGTCATCAGAATGTTTACTGTTGTTCAAATGACGTTTAAATAAAGATACATATTCATACACACACACACACACACACACACACACACATTTATATACAAACAGTATAATAACTTAGTTCAAAATAAACGTCAAAAATCTCAAAATCGGCTAGATTTTTGTCATAATTTGCTAATTGCTTTGCTATTTTTATCTAATGATATTCAGATATGAATAAGTGTTCAAATACATTTAGGAGTCACTATATGTGTGTTTACAGTCTGTTAAAAGGACATTTCACAATCAGTAAACATGAGTGATCATATCAGCTGAGAAAGGTCGAGGGGTTAAGTGAAGGCACAGAGTCTAAACATGCCGTGGATGAACTGAAACTTTAAGGCGATCAAGCCACAGAAGGAAGCTGCGATAGGTCACGACCTCTGGGTCAGCTGAGCTGCACTGTGTGTATGACTGAAAAATGTATCAGAAACCCCCACCCTATACAATGTGCTTGTGTGGCTTCTCTCTTACTCTTGGTTCCTTGTCTACAGGGGAAGCGTGAAAGTGCCAGGGTGCAAAGTTTTACGAGCTGGTCTCGACCGAACTCACCACATTCCCACCGTCCTTCAGCCGAGGGACGTGACTCTAGCCATGCCGAAGCTGCAGCCAAACCACAGCTCACTTTAGGTCACACACAAAAACTCGCATACTTTTTTTTCACTCTGTGCATTTATCTGGTATTTTGACCAACATGTGTTGCGAGTCTACTTTCATAATCAGCTCTATGATGGTTAACAATGACTCAACAAATCGAGAGAATAGCCTAGTTTAACAAACAATACAATAACAATTAACATGCAGATGGAACCACTTTTGCAATAATCGGCCAAGTTGTGTGAAATAAACTAATCTCACACAATAATGTCACTACATTTAACTTTGTCGGGTGGTGGTGCCAATCTGGCAAATGTGGTTTGGTCTATTGCCAAACAACACACATATATCCTAAATTCTTCTAATGGGGGAAAACAACATTATAGTAAAGTAGATTTTGTTACATGGGCCTTGTGTGTACTTTGCTCATTTCCTTTTTTAAAAACATGACATTCCAAGCACATTATGCCCAAATAACCATCAACAAGCTTTAATCTATTAATGGCTCCAAGTCACACTATTGTCCTCAACAATATTCATGTTGTTCATTATTTACTTGATAAGGATTATGGATAAGCATATAAATAACTAGAAAAAAAATTATTTAAAAAAAAAAAAAAAAAGTATAAACATTCTCATGCAGTTATACAATTTTATCAATTTACATAACTTTTCCAGGTCTAGAAATCACACTTTAAAAATGAGACTTCCTCATATGTCCTATTAAAAAAATGTTGAGGGGGTAAATTAATTTAAGAAATAGCTTGATTTTTAATTGTTTTTAGCAATAACTAATATACTTAATAACTTTATAAACTTATTTTCAGGCTTATTTAATCTTATTTTATTATAAGTCATCTTGAGGCCCCATTAAAGGTTCGCTGAGGCCCCCTAGTGGGCCCCGGCCTCCTAGTTGAGAACCACTGTTTAAAGGAATAGTTTAACCAAATAATAATAATAATAATAATAATTTGTACATTACTACATCTAATACTCTGCCATCTCTGAGTATCCACATCTGTCAAACTGTCCAAAAAATTCAAAGAAACACCATAAAAGCACCATAAAATATCATAAAGGTAGTCCATAAGACTTGTGAGCTATATTCCAAGACTGCTAAAGTCATGTAAAACCTTTGTGTGAGTGAAAAAAAAAAAAAAAAAAAATTCAATTTAAGATGCTATTCACATTTAAAGAAAACTTGCAATCTAGTGCACTAGTCATTTGAACTACTTAAATTAGGCTTTTGGTGTTTTTTTCTCCCTTTTTGTAAGTTGATATTCAAAAAAAGACCAAAAAATCTTTCTTTGTACGGAAAGGAGCAGCGCATAAAGATTCTCCTTATGTGTTAAGTAACAACATATGGTTTTAGAACAACAGGAGGGTGTGTAAATGATGACAGAACTTTCATTTTGGGTGAACAAACCCTTTAAATCGAGCAGCATTCTCTCAGGGGTCTATCAGAAGGTGGGCATCTGCTGAATCATAAACAGTCAAGCATGAATGCTGACCCCTGATGCATCATTAACGTACCCCCACAGTATGACTCAGATGATGCTGTTAATAAGCTGTTGGGTCTCAACGGCCAAGACTGCTCATTTCTTTCACAGGACCAATCCCACGCTTGGATCTCTCACCTTACTACGCCTGCAGAACTGCAACCCAGTGGGTCAAACTCAACGAAACCAACCTGAGCCTGCTCGACTTCCGGAAGTGCCAATGTCAGTCCAGCTACTCCAGCCAAACGAAAATGACAATAATGTTGGAAAAATGTGACCCTCAAATAGTTGGAATCACATTAGTTCAACTAAGGCCAAGCTACAATTTTCTCAGCCAACTCCAGACTCCAGATTTATGAGAGTGGACATGAGGAATGTTTGCGGCTGTGCATGCATGATTTACACACAATTAGTGGTGACTAATATAAGCTTGCAAATTATTATACATGTAGATCAAAATTCAGCCTTGCTGAAACCGTTATCTAAAACTGATCATCTGGATTTGATCAGTATGAGATTGGCCATGGATTGGACATGCTCCAATGATATGTTGGCATATGCACCCAGAGTTTTACCAATGAGATCTTTGAGGTGTGACTGTTAGCCAATGGCAGTTTAGATCATTATATTATTATAATACAGTTGCAAGAAAAAGTATGTGAACCACTTGCAGAATCTGTGAAAATGTGAAAAATGTTGACAAAATAAGAGAGATCATACAAAATGCATGTTATTTTTTATTTAGTACTGTCCTGAGTAAGATATTTTGCATAAAAGATGTTTACATATAATCCATAAGACAAAAAAATAGCTGAATTTATTAAAATTAGCCCATTCAAAAGTTTATGAACCATTGATTCTTAATACTGTGTGTGGTTACCTGGATGATCTACGACTGTTTTTTTGTTTTGTGATGGTTGTTCAAAAGTCCCTTGTTTGTTCTGAGCAGTTAAACTGACCATGTTCTTCAGAAAAATCCTCCAGGTCCTGCAGATTCTTCAGTTTTCCAGCATTATTTGCATATCTGAACCCTTTCCAGCAGTGACTGTGTGATTTTGAGATTCATCTTTTCACACTGAGGACGACTGAGGAACTCAAACACAACTATTAAAAAAGGTTCAAACATTCACTGATGCTCCAGAAGGAAACACGATGCATTAAGAGTCGGGGGGTGAAAACTTTTGAACAGGATGAAGATGTCCAAATTTTTCTTATTTCATTTAAATATCAATTTTTTTCATTTAGTACTGCCCTTCGGAAGCAACAGAAGATACTTGCATGTTTACCGGAAGACAAATAAGTACAATTTACCTTGATCTTTGATTCAAAAAGTTTTCACCCCCTGACTCTTAATGCATCGTGTTTCCTTCTGGAGCATCAGTGAATGTTTGAATCTTTTTAAATAGTTGTGTTTGAATCTCTCAATTGTCCTCAGTGTGAAAAGATGGATCTCAAAATCATTCAGTCACTGCTGTAAAGGGTTCAAATATGCAAATAATGCTTGAAAACTGAAGAATCTGCAGGACCTGGAGATTTTTTTCTGAAGAACAGAGCTCAGTTTAACTGCTCAGGACAAACAAGGGACTTTTGAACAACCATCACAAAACAAAAAAACAGTTGTAGATCATCCAGGTAACCACACACAGTTTTAAGAATCAATGGTTCACAAACTTTTGAACTGGGTTATTTTAATAAATTCAGCTATTTTTTTGTCTTGTGGATTATATGTAAACATATTTTATGTAAAATATCTTACTCAGGACAGTACTAAATAAAAAATAACATGCATTTTGTATGATCTCTCTTATTTTGTTAAAATTATTAACATTTTCACAGATTCTACAAGTGGTTCACATACTTTTTCTTGCAACTGTATATTTGGCATGTAATTCCTATTCCAATTAATATTCCCCCTATACTACTCTCCGTGATTTACAGGGTCTCCAAGGGCAGACATGTTAATTTTCATCAGATTTACTAAGAAACATATCCCACTTGCCTCTGTGATAGCCAAGTGCAGAGTAAGCACTCTTCATGTCCACTCAAGTTTAGAAAGCTGTGCTGAGATGTTAATGCTGTAGGACACTGGGCCCTGACTGAAGTAAAACTCCACTGTCGCAGTAACTTGAAGCACTAAGGAACAAAAATAACAGAAATTAAGCTCTTTTGGACGCGTTAAAATGTCTCAAAAAGGACTTCCTTTTCCTTTTCCCGCGCTTACACCGCCATCTTGTGGAGCACAACGTCATTACTAGTGTAGAACTTTCACCAAGACCTGTTACACGACATAACAAAAACATAATTTGACTAAAAGACTTGTGTTATGGCTAGTTTGGTCACCATTATTAAATACTAGTGGACCGATAAAAAAGTTGTTCCTGCTTAGTTATAGCCTAATGTATTTTTATTTTTTTATTTTTATTTTTTGTTAAAATGCAACAGGCTGTGCAAATAGGATGCACGTATAGGATACACGTACACACCATTATTAACTGCCTAATCGTCTTTCATTAGACGACTGACTTTGGGCACACTGCAGTAAAAATAAATATAAATGACATTAGTATAAAAAATACACGGATGGAAAGAAAAGAACATTAGGATAAAACACTTTGAACGTCACATTTTAGCAACTAATGCTCAGAAATAGAGATGTTCCGTCATGATGTCACGTTTTGTTCTACAGCATAAATTACTCACACTCCTATGCTACCTCAAATATGTATTTTGAAGCCTCTCTCTCTCTCTCTCTCTCTCTCTCTCTCTCTCTCTCTCTCTGTCTCTGTGTGTGTGGTCCTATACGTTGAGACAAAACATTTTTTTGGTCCCCATGAGGAAAACAGCTTAAATCATGTTATGTTTTTTGAAAATGTAAAAATGCATAAAGTTTTCTGTGAATGGTAGGTTTAGGGTTTGCAATATACAGTTTGTACAGTATAAAAATCATTATGTCTATGGAAAGTCCCCATAAAACATGTAAACCCAATGTGTGTGTGTGTGTGTGTGTGTGTGTGTGTGTGTGAGTGAGAGAGCCTACTTTTAGAGACAAATTTGTAGGTAAAATATTAGGTTAGGTTATATTCTTTATAAAGAAAAACAATAGAAGTCTATGGAATTTTTTAAATGTGTATAAAGTTGCTAATAAAAATGGACTAGGCCTTCAAGTCAAATTTCAGTCAAATTTGTCAAGCATGTAAAAACACACCCTTTAGCAATTTGATAACAACTTACATTTTACACAAAACAGTGGCTTCAAAATTCATAATTGAGCGACTGTGTGTAATTTATGTTATAGAACAAAATTTCTTCAAGTAATGTGAATCACAGGCCTTATTTTACTCAAATTTTTACTTAAAACATACACAAACTGAATACCGCCATTATAGGAAATAGGAAGTTCACAGAGGAACCCAAAAATACCAACTCTCTTCTATGTTTTAGGACTACAAAGCAAATAGGTTTATTCTTGCCACAGTTTTGCCACAGGTCAGCAATTATCCTATTTTAGTGAAACAAAATAAATCAGTTATTTCAGGGATTGCAGGGTAGCCTATTGTAAATAGTCATATTTATATCTGATTGCGGCATCTCAGTAGATCTTACCTGGGCAACTGGGTCTTCATATCACTGTCCTTGGTTTTTCCTCTGGATTTCTTGACAATCATGGTCGGCAAGAGAGTGTGAGCACTTGTCAGCGTAACACAGCATGGACAATTCATTGCAGAGGCCTATGATTTTTTCCTGAAATTTCTTGAAACACCCAAACAAGAGTCTACTAATGCCCTCAGTGCCCCACACTGCCATTTTATAGCCGTCCTCGATTTTCCCTTAAAATAAATTTCACAAAAAAAAAAAAAAAAAAAAATTTCACTGATTCTTTACTGATTTACTTTTGCCATAGTGGGGTTTTATGAGAATGCAAAAAAAGTACCTTATATATATATTATATATATATATATATATAAAAAAATATTACTCAGAGTTGATCTCAGTTGTTCCTATTCCCACCTGTCAGAACATACACATTTTGCCTTATTTCATCAACACAACAGCACGCCACATAAAGAGAGATCATTTTACAAACAAATATGCATTAGAAAGAATAAAAAATCTCAGTCTTTCTCCATCTTTGCTCAGGTTAGACATGATAACACAACGATGTGTAGTGTGTGTGTGTGTGATAGAGGAAGGAAAGGGGATGAGTCACTCCTGTGAGTCATTAGTTCTGTGGGGACAGCAGCAGCACAATCAGTGTGTGTGTTTTAGAGGGGGAGAGAGAAATTTAAGATGCAGGGATGCACAGCTGATCAGGGACCTAAATAGATTTCCTAATTTTAGACAGCAAAAAGTGTTTGCGACAAACAGTATGTGATTTCCATATGTCATATGACATATTAATATGTGATTTGGAACAAGCAATTAGCAAATCAGGATGGTTTAATTAAAACTGCAATCTTAAATCAGGATGAGCAATTCTGACCCACACAAAATAACCTACAGTGTCGCAATAGAATGAATTCTGGAGAAACTTAAAAGATGTAAAGCTCTCATCCATAATTCAAAGTCACGACTGTATGAATTAGATATGAAATCGAGTGAAGACACAGGTTTAGAGCAACATTAAACATTTGTGGAGTGATAAAAAGTCAACAAGTGGAGGGAAGACAAAGACCCTAACACACCAGCCCGTGTGGTGGGTGTTTTTTCATGCTAAGGCCACGGGCTTCTTATTTGAAGGATTGATATGCCATATAATGGCAGAAGCAGAATCAAACAGGCACTGGTATATCTTCTCTGCCTACGTAAGAAAACGTTTGTTCCAGCACATTCATGACTCACAAACCTGCTGCTGCATTCAGAGACCTCAGCATACGTAAACCCACAACGCACCAGCATTTCCAGCCAATAGTGTTAGAGAAATATCGTACAATTAAGCAACGCACAACTTCAAACAACTTAGAAATCAGTTAAAAATAAAGCTATTCAATTTTATATGTGTGAAATCAGTTGTCTTGTGAATCTTACACTATCTATCTATCTATCCTGAAGAATGTAAGATCTTGAATTTGAATTATGGATGAGAGCTTTACATTTTTAAAGTTTATTCAGAACACACGCACGCACACACAAGTTTGTTTTTGTGAATTGTGGGGACATTCCATAGGCGTAATGGTTTTTATACTGTACAAACCGTATTTTCTATCGCCCTACACTACCCCTACACCTAAACCTACCCATCACAGGAAACTGCACTTTTTTACTTTCTCAAAAAAAACTCATTCTGTATGATTTATAAGCCTTTTGAAAAATGGGGACATGGGGTAATGTCCTCATAAGTCACCCTCTCCTTGTAATACCTACACTGTAAAAAAAAATTCTGTAGTTTTTACAAAATAATTTTGGCAGCTGTGGTTGCCAGAATAATTTTGTAAAAAATACAGAAAAACTGTAAACACATTTACAGAACAAACTGTACAGTTTACAGTATAAAACTGTAATTTACAAACAAGAAAATTTGAATGTAAACCAATAAATTCAACAATGCACACTACTACTAAAATCTGTTTTGTACCTTTAACATATACTGACAACCACCATAATAATGCATGTGGTAAAAGAGAAAGCCACATGATGAATCAGAATTCATCACAAGTAGCTTTTCCACGAGCTGAAGTATATACTAATATAAAGAAGGTGCAAAGAGTCATTCACGCAAACGCAAAACACCATCATGGTAACCCACAACACTTACATAATGCAATAAACATTCATTAAACAACAGAGGATGTAACATAAAACCCTAATGTACATAACTGATAACAAAAACTATTAAGAAAAATGATTATTTAAACTAAATACTTTCAAATGTGGAGTGTCACACAGGGAATATCAGTTTACAGTTTTTGACTGTAAATTATACATTGATTTTGTCTTTTTTACTTCTAAAAATTGTAAAATTTACAGCATTTTACTGTGAAAATTACATAAAATGTCTGGTAAGAGCTTTTACAGTTTTTCCCTGTATATAATACGGAAACTTACTGTTAACCTATTTACAATTTTTTTCCGTAGTGTTTTTACAATATTTTACCATTAAAATCACATTCATACCCATGTCATTATACAAATTTGTGTACTGATATGTCACAAAAATGTGCACACACACACACACACACACACACAAACACACACACACTCACACACACACGTATTCGTGGTTTACGGGGACTCTTCATGGACGTAATGGTTTTTATACTGTACAAACGGTATATTCTATCCCCTTACACTAACCCTACCTCTAAACATACCCATTTTTTTTTTAATTTGGGGGAAAAAAAACACAGTTTACTATGTTTTTAAAGTCATTAGGTTTATGAGGACACAGGAAGTGTCATTTTACAAATTTGTGTCCTCATAAACCACACACACACAAATACCTAATTTCCTAAATCTGATATCCTTGAACCTCATATCCATTTAAACATGATATAATATTATATTTATATATATATATATATATATATATATATATAATATTTTATTCCTAAACTTACTGATAAACCTATATACAGTAACAGTGCATGACTTGACAATTACGGTATAACCATTCTGAATTTAGTACCTAACAGTAAAGTTTAATGAATATTTATGGCTTGCTGCTTTAAAGCAGAGCACTTCTGAATTGTTTACTGGAGCTGTACACACATAAGATCTGAGTGAATTGAGTTGATAAAAGCAGTTTTCATGGTGGAGTAAGTCTTGTTACTCCATGGTGCTTTTCCCGGGCCTGTTTCTCTGTGTTCTGGCCCCTGGAGAACAGGTTAAGATGAAAGACTGACGCATTTCCCTGAAGCCTGAGATGTGGCATTGCATCTGCCTCTGTTTTATGCTCCTTACCATTTTTTTTTCTGAATAGAGCGCATCGCCAGTGACGCATTTTGTCAGGCTTTTTTTTTTTTTTGTAATTTAACCAGAGTAGCATTTAGACTGATGTATAGGCCTATAGTGATAAAACATTATCGAGTCAATGTGCTTTAATGTGTGCTACCATTTCACCACTCACTAAATGAGTGAGTCAGTCTGAAGGTTTTTGTAGTCAGGCAGTGAGTCATTAGAAAATGTTTTTTTTTTTAATAGTTTTTTTGGAAAGCGCTGTGTGTTTCATGAAACAAGCCAATAACACCTACACCAGCCCAGGATGACATTCTTTCCAGAATCTTTTTGCACAGAAAACATGATGACTGATGGAAAATCTAAGACTGAATTAAGGGCCATAAGTCACGGGAAGATGTATGCCACTTCTGGAGGCATGTGTAATGTGTTTTCATATATAAATGGGGACATATGGCTGGTTATCTCTTCCAGTTACTTGCTGTAGATGAGAATATCCACTAGGCTTTTTAAGATCGGGCTTTTCAATGGTAAGTGCAGCTAAGAGATCTATTTTGTTCTGTTATGAATAGATAAGAAGGTTTCTAATATTACATACTAACATACACAACATAATTGGCTCTGCAAACTTTTAAACTTTAGAAATCTCAAAATGTTTAGGTGCTTATGATTTAATTATATTTACGGAAAGGGTTAAATATCTGTGCACCGCAGGTTCAATACAAGTTAAGCTTAATTTAAAGCATTTGTGGCATAATGTTGATTACTACAGAAATGGATGTGTCCCTCCTTTTCTTCTTCTTCTTCTTCTTCTTCAAAAAAAGAAGGTATTTACAATGGAAGACAATGGACCCAATTCATAAATGTTAAAATACTGTTTCAATAGTACATCAACAAGACGTAAACAATACGCATTAAAAAGATTTTAGATGGAAAAATCGCTTACTAACCTTTTCTGTGTAGTTATATCCGATTTTACGACTTTATCGTCATGAAACTTCATAAACCGTAAAACGAATTTACCAGATTTACAGCTCAAATAATACACAGAGGAATTTATGCAAGTACTTTTATATAATTACAAGCTTCACATTTCTGCTTTTAAATCCTTCAAAACTTACTCCATTTACTTTCACCGTAAGTGCTTCAATTTACCTAAATTTTTGCTTCTTTTTTAAAAAAGAAAACAAGGGATGATTCAGAATTATATATATACACACATACAGTATATATATAATACTGTCCATTGAGCTTAACTGCCACTGAACCATTTGAATGTTTCTTTAAAGGACACTAAAAGCAAGTACAGAACAGATAAGGCACAAATAAACACTGATTACAGATATCTACTCAGTTTGTATTGTCGATATTCAGATACAATTATCCATTATTTGTGAATATGATATCTGATTTTTGCTTTGAATAACAATTATTTAGCAGGTTTCCCAGCACAAATCAAATGTGTGTCAGAGTGTAATTTTTCTTGTAAGTTTAACAAAGCATCACCATTGAACAATATCAAATGATTCAACAGTTGTCACGCATGTTGTCTGCACGCTACGCCGCATGTCAATACATTTCAGATAGAGAGGGGATGTTCTGCACCAGAAGGCAGATTGCACCATATCTGTCAGAGGAATGCCTCAGTGCGGCTCAATTTATGCCACGGCTGAGGAGAAGTGAAAGAGGGGGAATGACAGAGCGTGAGAGGAAGAGATGGAGAGAGAATACTGATGACTGACTGTTAGGGGAGAAGGAGGCAGAACTCTGCAGATGGATGCTGAGCCCCATAGAGCCTCTCTGACAGATGCGGTTGCTGCATGGTGGGGAACCGGGCAAGCCAGCTCAGGGTGCTTTTGGAGACAGCAACCTATAAAAGATATAAAGAGAGTGGGTATAGAGACCGAGGCAAGGAAACATGCTGTTTAAGTAGGGCAGAGACTGGGGCAAAGTGAGGGAGATCAGGAGGGATGGAGGTAAGGCTCAGAGGAGCTCTCAGTGACGTACTACTATTTCATATTTAATTCACAAGACTAATTATGCCCCGCTTGAGATGGCGGGAATCAATAGCTGCCTCTGGATCAGCATGACCATGATTGCTTCAGAGTGCACATCTTTTATTTATGACTCTCTCATAAGTTTGCATAGCTCATGCTGCGTTTCTGCCTTGTTTTCCAACACGATCAGTTCGCAGCTACGGGAGACTCATCTTTGAAGAACTCTGTGAAGAGTGAAGAGAATGAGGACTAAAGATTGTTGGATTTTTCAAGCAAACTAGAATGATGAATACTATATAATAGTGTCCTCTTTGACATAGAAAAAGAAGAAGAAAACAGGTCTGGTTTGTATACAAATTGTAACTATAAATAATGTTGAAAGAGCCTTTCAAGTTATGAACATGTAATTCATGTAGCCATAGCAGAAGCTGATCATAACCATTCTAAACCAACAAATTAACTATATATATATATACACTCTCAAAAAGGATGTGTTAATTAATAACACATTTTTTGTGTTATTTTTTTTGTGACACGTTTTGTCATTTTGTGTACATAATTGACACAAATTGTGTAAATATAACACATTAGTGTGTAGAAAATGAGCAGGAATAACACATGGTTGAGTTAAAAGTAACACAAAATGTGTTGTCCTTAACTAGACACACAGATGTGTTAAGACATAACACAGGTTGTGTTGTTTTTAACACATCTGTTTTAAGAGTGTGTATATATATATATATATATATATATATATATATATATTAATATTATAATATAATACACACACACACACTTCTATGGAATGTGTATAAATATATTCACATTAATATATTTTTATGTGCATAAATAAAAATGTAAAATAAAAAATATAAATAATATATTATAAACTTAAAAACTATGTACTGTGCAGTATGTGTGTGTATATATTAACTTGCTATAAACTTTGCTTGACTAAAGTAAGTAAGGATCTTGAAAATCTGTCAAACCTAATTGAGGTAAAAATTTTATTTCAAGTGCCCAATGTCCTTATAGTCCTCTTTCCAAACACACACACGTATCCACGCTCTAAAAAAATGTGGGTTAAAAATAACCCAATTTGGGTTAAAAATGGACAAACCCAGCAGTTGGGTTAAATGTTTGACCCAACCTGCTGGTTAGTTTTATTCAACTCAACTATTGTTTAAAAACGACTATATTGCTTGCTTAAAATGAACCCAAAATAGGTTGGAAATTAACATTTATTAATATATTTAATCAATGAACATTTATTAATAAGTTTAATAAATAATAAACATTTATTAAATTGCGTATTAATACATGTTCACCTTTTGATTATTACCAAAGACTATAGAATAACACAAGACGCGTCACTCGTATTGTTTTGAACGGAGGAAAGTGCAACGCGCAATATGGCGGAATAAGTCCCGCCTTCTAAATAAGAGCCAATCGCCGATTGGTAAAGTCATCGCGTCACTGCAGCAGCCCTTAGAAGCTCGGTTCCTATAGAAACAGTCAGACGCGCGCCTCCGAAATGAGACACAAGAGACACGCATTTAGGACTGCGCATGCGCATTAGCTTGATCCATCCTAAAAAATACCGTTTTTTGTCATGATTCGAGTGTTTAGAAACAAAATTTATGAAACAGTTGTTGTCAGATTTCATTGGTGATTTCAAATATGAAATTTAATCGAAAGCTTGGCAAACAGCTTTGGAGAATTTGATGTTTCCCCATTCAAAGAGATAGGAGCTGCACTTGCATGCCCGAGCGGCGTTTCAAAGATGGCCGCCGAGTGAAATGACTTGTCTTAAAGGGACTTTGTTTTTAATTTCCAACCATTTTTGATTCATTTTAAACCAGCCATATAGTATTTTTTAAACAATACATGAGTTAAATATAAATGCCCAGCAGGTTGGTCAAAACAACCCAAACACTGGGTTTGTCCATATTTACCCAACATGGGTTGTTTTTAACCCAGCATTATTTAGAGTGTATATTCTTGAATGATGATAAGAATGTATAAAGGGTCAATAATAATATAGTTTTATTGTTTTGTATTAGCTACACCTATTGTCACAAATTTAAGTTGAAGTTCCTTTGAAGTATCTACATATATCTACCTGAATGTGAACTTTGAAGGAGACCTAATGTCAGAATTAGGTGGAGTAATCAGTGGAAATCACAGGTGATTCATCAGGGACACATGCTGCGTGTGAACATAAAGCTCCAATCTAAGGTACATGGACACAAATGAGAGCAAATAAATCCAAGTGTCATGGAAGAGGTGAATGAGGTGGTTGTATGTGTGGGCGATCATGTTTAGCAGAGAGTGGGATCAGGAGAGTGTGGGTGGAAGTGACAAGAGAGGAGAGAAAGTGACAGGGGAAGTACGAGGGATTGGCATTGCCGACGAGAGCTGAAAGCCAATCGGTGTGAGGTGAATCATAGTGAGCAAAACTACACGACGACAGGCTGCATGTTGGGCAAACATGCACACGCCATTCCCAATTCCCATTAGTTGCTGTTAGACTCTAGTTAACATTTAAAAATCATGATAGGCTAGAGATATAAATCCTTACAGGTGAATGAGAAGAATTACTCAATTTGACTTTTGGTTGCTGGATGCTAAAGGACAGGTCAACGACAAAGCATGATGTCCAGGATGATAGAAATGAGAAATCATTTAAAAAAAATCTGGCACTTTTGGTTTGAAAAGCTTCTAATTGGTAAAAATGTGTGATTGTTGTTTTATATTTTTGGAAAACAACATTTTATATATATATATCAATATGTCAAGTGTGTAACCATGAAATAAAAAGTACTAAAAATGTTCCTGAATGGAAGTATACAATATAAATGTGTTATTTTCAAATGTTATATCTAAAAGGGTTCTCTAAGTTTACTTGGCACATGATTATAAAAAGTGACCCTGGACCACAAAACCAGTCATAAGGGTCAATTTTTTGAAATTCATCTGAAAGCTGAATAAATAAGCTTTGTTAGGATTTGTTAGGACAAGACAATATTTGGCCGAGATACAATTATTTGAAAATCTGGGATCTAAGGGTGCAAAAAAAAAAAAAATCAAAATATTGAGAAAATCACCTTTAAAGTTGTCCAAATGAAGTCCTTAGCAACGCATATCCACTCACAAAAATAAATTTTTGATTCACGGTAGGAAATTTACAAAAATATCTTCATGGAACATGATCTTTACTTAATATCCTAATGATTTTTGGCATAAAAGAAAAATTGATAATTTTGACCCATACAATGTATTGTTGGCTATTGCTACAAATATACCCGTACGACTTATGACTGGTTTTGTGGTCCAGGGTCACAAATGGTTCCCAACATACTGGTTGCACCACACACTGACTTTCATTTGGTGGACAAAAGTTCATCAATTTTTCTTATTCTTTATTTTTTTAAATGCTTAAAATATCATATTACAGAACGTCACTGCTTTTTAAAATGAAATAATAATAAATTATTATTCTTTTTTTTTTTTACAATCTCTGTACAGAGTTACACTAATGTTTTACTTCAAGACCCACACAAAATATTAAAACTAATTTTAATTCAAGAATATGAATGAATACATCATAGATGTACTGATACACTATACAGATACACTGCTAAATAACCTCCTGCATTAGACAAATGTTCAGAAATAGAACTTATTAAAGAAACATTTGACAAACTCTTCAATTTCACCCTTCAATGTCATTCTAAACCTGTATGACTTTCTTTCTTCAGTCGAATAGCCTATAGAAGGAGATATTTTGAGAAATGTGTTTTTTGTCCATACATTGGAAGACAATGGTCATCTAAACGGTTTAGTTACCAATATTCTTTAAAATATATTCTTGTGTTTCACAAAAGAAAGTAAGTCATAAAGGTTTGGAACGACATGAAGGTAAGTAGCCTAAATGAAAACAATTTTTTTTAAACTATCCCTTTAAAAAAGAATCCCAGATGCCCTAATCTCACAAGGTTAGCGCGGTGAATAATAGAAATAAAAAGAATATTCTGAACTCGAGTCGTGAAGGTCTTTACGCATTTTCTGTGTGACCCTCTCTATCTAGCGCGCGCAGCCCGTTGACTGCATGTCCTCGGTGACGTCATACAGCACGTCCGAAGCGCGATGCTGCTGATGTTTTTCAATGAATGAGATCCCCCTCCCATCCGCATTACTATCACTACAGGCTGTCTATAAATTGCGAACGATGGGAGAACCCGTTAAATTTCACAAGTGTGATCAACGGCAAAAGAGTGAGTGGATACATCCAGCGGAAGACATTACACATGCCATTCAGCATCATTTCTCATCAGCAGAGGTAACCAATAATGCACCGAAGTTGATAGTCACTTTGGTGATGCCAGCTGAGAAGTTTCTTGAATTCAATCTGGACTGCTTTAATACGAGGTAAGTGACTTTTTGGTAATAAATGCTGGACAAAATAGGGCTAAAATAAAACAAAACGTTACAATTATTAGACTATTATTATTAGGCTACCACTGATAAAATAGGTAAACTAAATCCGGCTATCGTAGAAAATGGAATACATTTGTGATCTGTGGTGTCAATGGCCTTCCCGGTTATATTTCGTAGATGTGAGCGGCTGAAAGTTACTGCAGTGTGACTCACTTTTGCGCACATGTGCAGTGACAGATCAGAAACCAGTCTCTTGGAAAGTCAAAGACACATAGTCATCATTTATATGTGATAAACCTTATTTTATTTTCTAAATTCCATATAAATGCATTTTTTTGCTTTAAAAAGGAATTAGAACTCTCTTTATTCCTTAAGGGACAATTAAAACTGTAAAGACTTGCAATTTGTTTCATATGTTTTATTAGCCTACTAGTAGCTACAGACTTATTTTGTTACATTCATGCTGGATTTGTTAAAAGTAGCCTATTTGTTAGAGTCGCTATGCAAAAATTAGATATTCAAGGTTGAGCGCTTTGCATGCTGTGATAGAAATGTATGTGGCAGCTACACATTTCTGGTATTATTCTATACTGAAAAGCATCTCTGTACAGATCAAACACTTAGTCGAGCTTATATCTGTCCGGTACTACAGACAGACCTATTTGAGAAATCGCTTAAATGTTAAATAAGCGCAAGTGATGGGCGAAACGCTGAGATTTAATATTAAACGCACTAAGAACTCAAGCGCGTTCATATTACGCATGCATGTGTCCAGCTGTTCTTTTTCGCTGTCCGCGCGACATGATTCATGTTATCTTAACACTTGTCACTTGCCATTTCCTAATCACACATTTCCGTTGAGGGGAAAAAGACGAGCATACAATGTCGCTCTATGCCCCTTCTCGAGCTTCTTGATTTTGAATTAACAATATCGTGACGTACTTTCAGATGAAGTCAATCCTGCGTCATTCCTGCGCACACGCCGACGATTTCCAACAGCCCGTCGGGATCATTTAAAGAGACAGCGCGCGTGTGGCGCATGCGCAACCGTTCACCTTGCGCCCCACGAGGGTTCGCAATGCGGGAGGTGGGGGTTTCTGAGGGCGGTGGAAACAACGTGGAGAACATCCAAAACTCTCCACCTCGAGCTTTGCAGAATAATTCGGCATGGAATTCACACTCTTGTCGCTATCGTCTCACTGACATCATCCAGGGATTACCCCTCATTTGACGAACAGGAGATTGTGTGAGGGAAAGGCTAAGATCCTAAATCTTCGGATGGGTTTTTAGTAACACATAAGCACGAATAACTCGTTTAAACTTTACTTTAAGAGAATAAAATAAACGAGTGGGTCTAAAACACCAACATTTAAATGATTTCTTCTCTTATAGGCCTATATATATATATATATATATATATACATATAATATAGCCTAGATATATTTCCCTCTGCTCACGCACCATTGCTTAATATGACTAACGACATGTTGCTACTTAAAACTTCAATTATAAAAAACTGAATTCGATTTTTTCAAAACGTATAACTATTTTGAAGTTGTAAAAATCAATCAATGGAAAAATAAATCCCTGTCAGCACCATGGATAGCACACAGCACACATGGTTTCAAGCAGAAAACAAGCCATAACTTAAAGGGACAGTTCATCCAAAATAAACCATTTACAATCATGCTGTTCTTAACCTATGACTTACTTTCTTATATATAGGCTATACATTTCATATAAAGAAAGTGAATGGAGACTGACAGATTCTGCCTAACATCTAAGGCTAGACTACCAAACATTTCATTTTGTGTTTCACAAAAGAAAGAAAGCCATATGAGTTTGAACTGAAGCAACTCGAGAATGAGTAAATAATGACAAAAAAAAAAAGTTAATTATTGGGTGACTATTCCTTTAAAAACAGATTGTCAGCATATCTAAAAGGCATCACAATGTTTTCTGTCAACTAGCAATGTGTTTGAAAATTGAAATTAAAGGCACAAACCGAAATACTAAGGAGCAACACAACAGCAAGAGGAAAAAAATATACTGCATAATGACTACAGGGTCACAAGAAGTGATACTTTAGTTTATCCTCTCGGCTAAAGGGGCATCAGTTTATGATGTCTCTACACATAACATCAACAGCATGGACGTCAGAGCATGTTACTGAATTAGGCTTACATAACCCCCACCATCACAACCACCACCAGCTAATATCCTGGAGTGAGTCAGTCCGATATTCTCAACTGCAATCAATACGGAGTTGTGGAAGCGGGCCATGCCATTATGGACTCTTGATAGTGTCATTCTAGGGCAGGAAAACTCCTATTATAGCTGCCATCTGAGATGCTTGCTTATTTTTTAAAGAGATTTTCAGATGTAGAGATCAGAGATAATTAGATTTTGTGTATTAAAATACTATTATTTAGACTTTACATTAAAAATAAACATTTATTTTAACAAATATTCTAAAGAATGTTTTATTTTTTTTCAAGGCTCAGAAAAACAAGATGTGTAATAGTAAATAGTACATTCGAAGAATGCGTCCAAGGTCAGTGCATCAATACCTTGGCTCTAGACTGCTTACTGCTAAAAGTGCCTGAAAGTACAGTAACAGTCTACAGTCATGGCTACTGACGTCTGGCAACCATCCACAGAGGATTCAACCACTGAAAGAATCTTGTAAAGTCCATGTGGGCCTGGTTAGTACAGCTTTAAGAACGGTGAGCAGGAATCTGTGTCATCTGCCCTGGAAACCCCTGTGCTGAATATGTGGGCTGTGTCGTAGCCGACGGACCAATCAGGTTAGCTTGTCTACAGTTTCCATTGCAAACCCTTCTCTTCCTGTCTCCATGGCGACCGTGGCATTAGATTGTTACTGTAGCAACAGCACTTCTGGTAACAGTCTACAGCCATGGTCGCTAGGGGGCAGAAACTTCTCCATCAGACACATCATCCTCTCTCTAAATCTGTTTTATAACCAACAATTTTGTTTCAGTCATGATATAAATGTTTTTTTTTAAATAAGTTTTTTTATTTTTTATTTTATTTAGTACATTAGTATTTAATTTCTTTGAAATGCATCTTTTGATGAACTTGGACACTGTGTTCCAATTTGCATATACTTACACACTAAAAGTACACTATAACTTCTAGTGATAAGAAAGTACTTACTTCTGTATATATTAAAACAGTGCCCTATTATTTGGCCATAATATAATTGTGTCTTGATATCACAGTCTCCTTTATTAGGTACTGTTTGTATCTAGTGCAAACATCTAAAATTATTTACATTAAAATTCATTATGCATTAAGTTTTAGGTTCATTCATGTAAAACAACAACAACAACAAAAAAACCTTCTGTGAAAATAGTAAATTTTCCAGGCTTTCCTATTTTTTTTTTTTTTTACACACTTAGGGATGCCCTAAATTTAATCTTGCATATTATTTAGCATAGGTAGTGTGAAAATTGGGACACAGTCAGAGTCATCAGTTGAACTTCCATCTTCTGCCTGTATAAAGGTGCTATAATGTGCTGTAACAATCAGATTTCTGAACACACTTTATTTTAAGGTGTCTTTGTTACACTGTAATTATACATTTAAGTACTTAGTAATATTAAGTAACTATATGTACTTACTATAGGGTTAGGATTAGGGTTTGGTTTGATTTAGTTGCATGCAATTATGCATAATTTATAGTTATTACTATAGTAAATACATGTAACATATGTAACAATGACACTAAAATAAAGCGTTGCTGTACCTTATTTTAATGTGACGTTGTTACAGTGCAATTACACAACTGAGTAATATTAATTAAAACATGTACTTACTACGGGGATAGGATTGGTTTAGGGTTAGTTGCATGTAATTATGCATAATTTATAGTTATTACTATAGTAACTACATGTAACATATGTAACATTGACCGTAAAATAAAGTGTTACCTTATTTTAATGCGACCTTGTTACTGTGCAATTTACACAACTGAGTAATATTAATTAAAACGTATTTACTAAAGGGTTAGGATTGGTTTAGGGTTAGTTGCAAGTAATTATGCATAATTTATAGTTATTACTATAGTAACTACATGTAACATATGTAACAATGACAGTAAAATAAAGTGTTACCTTATTTTAATGTGAAGTTGTTACAGTGCAATTACACAACTGAGTAATATTAAATAAAACATGTACTTACTACGGGGATAGGATTGGTTTAGGGTTAGTTGCATGTAATTATGCATAATTTATAGTTATACTATAGTAACTACATTTAACATATGTAACAATGACAGGGTAAAATAAAGTGTTACCTTATTTTAATGTGCCCTTGTTACAGTGCAATTACACAACCGAGTAATACTAATTAAAACGTACTTACTAAAGGGTTAGGATTGGTTTAGGGTTAGTTGCATGTAATTATGCATAATTTATAGTTATTACTATAGTAACTACATGTAACATATGTAACAATGACAGGGTAAAATAAAGTGTTACCTTATTTTAATGTGACGTTGTTACAGTGCAATTACACAACTGAGTAATATTAATTAAAACATGTACTTACTACGGGGATAGGATTGGTTTAGGGTTAGTTGCATGTAATTATGCATAATTTATAGTTATTACTATAGTAACTATATGTAACATGTAACATTGACAGTAAAATAAAGTGTTATCTTATTTTAACGCGACCTTGTTACTGTGCATTTTACACAACTGAGTAATATTAATTAAAACGTACTTACTAAAGGGTTAGGATTGGTTTAGGGTTAGTTGCATGTAATTATTTATAATTTATAGTTATTACTATAGTAACTACATGTAACATATGTAACAATGACAGGGTAAAATAAAGTGTTACCTTATTTTAATGTGACGTTGTTACAGTGCAATTACACAACCGAGTAATATTAAATAAAACATGTACTTACTACGGGGATAGGATTGGTTTAGGGTTAGTTGCATGTAATTATGCATAATTTATAGTTACACTATAGTAACTACATTTAACATATGTAACAATGACAGTAAAATAAAGTGTTACCTTATTTTAATGTGCCCTTGTTACAGTGCAATTACACAACCGAGTAATACTAATTAAAACGTACTTACTAAAGGGTTAGGATTGGTTTAGGGTTAGTTGCATGTAATTATGCATAATTTATAGTTATACTATAGTAACTACATTTAACATATGTAACAATGACACTAAAATAAAGTGTTGCTGTACCTTATTTTAATATGTTGTTGTTACTGTGCAATTACACAACTGAGTAATATTAATTAAAACATGTACTTTCTAAAGGGTTAGGATTGGTTTAGGGTTAGTTGTATGTAATTATGCATAATTTATAGTTATTACTATAGTAAATACATGTAACATATGTAACAATGACACTAAAATAAAGTGTTGCTGTACCTTATTTTAATGTGTTGTTGTTACTGTGCAATTACACAACTGAGTAATATTAATTAAAACATGTACTTACTACATTTGATGGCCCTTTTTTTGTCAGAAAGGTTGGTTACAGTAAAATGTATGCTAACCCAAATGCCTTAACTTCTCAGATTTGGTCACCATATTTTTTATGCATTAAGTTCTGGAAACCATATAGCTCACAGTTGTTTACTGTAAATGTATCACTATTTTTGCAACCTGGTCTCATAGGAAAGACGTACCTGCTGGAACGTTTTCGCGAGTCGCCAAAATACGTACCAATTCGTACATATCACTGCAGTTTCCAACAGAAATGAATGCTAGAGGCAGTAAAACGGCAAGCGCTTTTAATCGTTTTCATACACAGTTACGATTACGGGGTCAGATTATGGATTAATAAAGACTCGTCTCCTTGCACAATATTATGTTATGACTTCAAAACGCTTTTTTACCAGAGTGCACGATTTGTAAGCGAATATATTTTGGACTGTGCATCGCTTAACCAGTTCCATATGTTTCGCTTTTGTGATATAACAAGCTTGTTCGGTAGCTCAGCTGATACAGAGTTGAACTTAAGGACGAGGAAGCCTTGGGTACGAATCCCGTGAAAGGCGAGTCACGGTAAACGAGTTCAAAGAGAGATATAAACAAACTAAAACGGCACGATTAGGGATGCTTTTTATGTCACATTTGCTTTTGTTAACACTATCGGGTAGGTTTAGGTCAGGGGCGTTTCCTCCGAGGAGGCGAGGCAGTGCCTCCTCAAAAAATAGGATGAGAAATTAATCCATATTACATATAAAACAACACAAAAATTACAAATTATGACACTAAAAAGAGCGCAAGTTACTCATATTTCTAAAGGAACACTGCCCAACAGCGACACCCGCAGGTAAAGTTACAGTAGGAGGCATGCCTCCCTTTGCTCTAATAGAAAACCATTAAACCCCCGGCGTGCGGTGAGTTTTGTGGGGGGTAATTGAGAATGAATGGGGCAATGTCTCCAACGCGCTATGATTGGATGTAATTGGTTATGATTGGATATGACTGGTTTGTGCGATAAATCCCGCCTCTTGTTTACGTGCACGTTCTGCGCGTCAGTTTGAATGACAAATGATGGCGTCAATGGGAAGACTAATAGAAAAGTAAGTAAACAGATCACCCAGTTAGATATCACCGCTTTATATCACGTCAAAATCAAACTTGAAATGGACTGAAAGCATAATGACTGGGTTTTTTTTTTTTTAGTGCAATCAGCTTGGTGAAATTAAAAATACAATTCGTGTCTGTGACAGACGGCGTTTACGGAGCATGACTGGTGATCCAAAATAGCCTAAGTTGACTATTAAAAAGAAAAACATCAATACATAAAAAATATTTTGTTTAAAAACCAACGTCATAAAAACGTACCATATTCACGTTTATCTGTTCCGGCAAAAAAAAAAAAAAAAAAAAAAAAAAAAAAAAAATGAACACGCTTTTAGCGCCACTCAGTGGACATTTCACATCGAAACTGCAGTGATATGTAGCTACGTATTGGTACGTATTTTGCGACTCGCGAAAACTTTCCCACAGGTACGTTTTTCTAATGCGACTGGGTTGTATTTTTAGTATATCATAATAAAATGCTATTTGTTTGTCAGCTGTTAAATGTAAAATTGCAAGTCTAAAATGTGTGTCAGAATTTTAAGAATGTTTCTGAATTATTGGCCAAAATCAAAGATTGAAAAAAGTATTTCATGCATTTGTATTCGATTAGGTTGCAACTATAATCTGTGGTACAGAGTTGCCTATCCCTGCTGTAAGATGTGTTAACATAATTTATGAAAGTAACTGTCTGATGCATTGAGAATAAGCTCAAATCAGACCAGTTATCAAACCTCTATTTAAAAAAAAAAAAATACAATTACAATTACATACTGTATATTAAATATTGGGACATTAATATTTCCCATAACCATGTCTGCATGTATATTGTCAATTGTCGTTTTCATATGAACTATGTATATAATGTTTGTAATGCAATGCAATGTAATTGGTTATATGGTTCTGTAAGACGTTTCTGTAAAACTTAAAGTATCATTATTTCATTCAATGACAATCTTTTCTGTTAAAGCAAAATTAAGTGATTAATTTGTACAGGTAAGTGCGTGATTTGTAAGTCATAATGACTTTTTAATTTATGTTGGTGCAAGATGATGTAGGCCTATTCTCTTCTTTTCATCAGTCTTTTTAGCTGATGTGGCTGTTTTAGATCATGTTTGACTTGTCTTTCTCCATAGCATTTTAAGTAAATACTCAATAGAATTCAAATGGATCGGTGTCACGATAGAAAAGTCAAATCTTATTACACTTTTAGAGTGTAAGCATACAGTGACAATACAGCATACGGAAATCGTTCTGAAAGTGATTCCAACAATATAACTTCCCTGTGCCGTCATCGTAATGGTTGTGGTGTGGATTCTGCTATTATTTTATATTCAGAACGATTTTTAGAACTGTATAGTTATTGTCCTCGGTGTGAAGAGGCCTTTATTCTGTACCCTCAGAGGAACATTAGTAGAATGAACATGATTAGACGTGGTTGTATTTACTCATTCTACTCAGATGAGTTGATATAATTGAAATGTAATGTAAATGAGTTGTCAAATCACTAAATATATATAAAAATATATACAAATTACATTTGATATCGTCTTGCAGTTTTTCTACTAAAGTGAGTTACAACAAAAGGCATGTATTCTGCCTGTATGGAGTGCTTTTGCTTGTTCAGACACAGTCATCGCCACATGTCGATGGCCAGATTTTCAAAATATGTCTGAGAGAAAACAGCCAAATTATGGTCAGTCCTAATTGGACTGTCTTCCAAAACTAAAAGAGCTTTGAGTAGAACTGTTAATAGAAATGTGCGTGATTCACTAAGCTGTCATCTCCAAACAGCGATGCAGTAATAATGCAAAGTAAGATGCTATAAAGGAAAGAAAAAGCCAACAGTGGTAAAATTCATTTGTAGTAGTGTATGTTGGATTTTTGTAGAGGTGTTTTTGGCTGTATCATACAGGACAGACTGACCTCCCACACATAATTACTCATCTCCTTTCAACACTTGATATTTCTCCCTCACTTTCACAGTCAATCTTCTTCTTCTTTTTTTTTTGTAAATCTCAAACTTCCCTCTAGTTTCAGCTCTGCATGGTTCACTTTAGCAGATTAGAGTTTCTCTGATATTAGTGTTCAGTCTTCACCCGAGGCTTTGGATCACAAAATACAATCTCACATTTTATTTTAACTCTCTTACCTTGTATTGTGTCATTTTGGTCACTTTTTTGGTCCTCTTACTATATTGGGTACCTTAAAATATACTCACAACCACCATAATAAAATACAGGTAGTAAAATGATAAATTAAAGTTGATCAAGACTAACATTTTACTGAATATTGGCTAATAAACTTGTATTGACTGCAGTGTTACCCACATATAGATAAACTGTATCAGGGTAACATACAATATACTGTACAAAAAAAAAAAAATAATAATAAAAAAAAAAAAGTAAAATAAAATACAACTTATTGTAATAAAAACAACTATTATAACAAAAGATGATCAAATGAAGTGTCAAGCAGGGATGTCCTTTACTGTGTTTAAAGGGTTAGTTTACCCAAAAATTAAAATTTAGCGTCTGCTAAATAAAATAACTAAATGTAAAATGTAATGGCCTTTTCAGACAGGACGCGGAATGCGCTGCGCTGGCCGCTGGGTTCAGCGTAGTCCTTCAGATACAAAGTGATTTGCGCTACGCTGGCCAGAGCAAAACTTTTAGCGGGAGTTCTATACGTCTAGTCATTTGATGCCCCTTTTATATTTGCCGCATGGGTAATCGTCACAGAGCGCAGCAGCGAAAGTTGAACTATTTTGAACTTTGACGGCAGCATGCGCATGCGCGCGAGCTCGCCAATGATGGTTTGTTGCTGCGTCGACCAAAGCGCACGTGCAGCAACAAACCATCATCGCGCAGCGCAAGCCATTGAAATAAATGGGTTTCATAGCGCAGTGGTGCCGTTGTCGCGTCCTGTGTGAAAGGGCCTTAAGACCTTTGTTCATCTTAAGAACACAAATTAAGATATTTTTGATTAAATCTCTGAGAGCTTTCTTCCCTCCATTGACAGCCTAGCACAAATTACCACTTTCAAGGTCCAGAAAGGTAGTAAAGACATCAGTAAAGTATCCATGTGAGTCAAGTGGTTTAACCTAAATTTTATGAAGCGACGCGAGTGCTTTGTTTGTGCAAAAAACATAATTTACCACTTTATCAAAATATTAAAATCTCGTGTCAACAGAACACGCATGTGTCGTGGTGATCTCTTAAACGTGGGTTGGAGATTAATATTTCATAAATAAAGTGATAAATTATGTTTTTTAAAAAAAATATAAATTGTATTATATTTGTGTTCCGAAGGTGAACGAAAGTCTTACAGGTTTGGAACGACATGAGGGTGAGTAATTAATGACAGAATTTTCATTTTTGGGTGAACCAACTCTTTAACCATATTTCTTTTGTGTTTCTATATATATGGTAACACTTTACAATAAGGTTCATTAGTTAAACATTAGTTAATGTATTAACTAACATGAACTAACCATGAGCAATACATTTGTTGCTGTATTTACTAATCTTCGCTAACGTTAGTTAATGAAAATACAGTTGTTCATTGTTTGTTCATGTTAGTTCACAGTGCATTAACTAATGGTAACAAGATTTTAATAATGTATTAGTAAATGTTAAAATTAACAAAGATTAATAAATGCTGTGTTAGTGCAGTTCATTATTAGTTCATGTTAACTAATGTAGTTAACTAATGAACCTTATTGTAAAGTGTTACCATATATATATATATATATATATATATATATATAGAGGAAAAACAGCTGGCAGCCGTGAAGCCATATTTCAAATGTTTATGTTTCACAGATATTCAATCATTCAGATATTCAGTCTCATCTTTTAATGAGATTTTAAACATATACTGGTACTTATATTCTTATATTATTTTGCTTAACATGCAAGATATGCAAGTCTTGCTTCCGATTAAATAACACTGCAAATAATGATTCCCATGGGAATACTTTATTGCCAAGAACACTGTTTCATCCAAAAAAGTGGTTTTAATGGTTTTAACTGATAATCTAATGAGTCTGGAGTGCAGATGAAATGAGAAGAAGTGGGCTAATCTTCAGTGCAGTAACTGCCGTTGAATATAAGAGTCCTGACGTTCACCGGGTCTGCGGTCAGGTGGCCAGCAGGTAAGAGATGTATCAGAGAATTCTGGACTGTAACACACTAAAATAAACCCAAATGCTTCTGTTCCACATGGCCACTGGAACCATATCTGATTCAGATGGTTAGAGGTCAGTTAATACATCCATTTTGTCCTTGTTTAAGGTGGGTGGGTAAAGTGTGTGAAGATGAGTATACAATTAGGACCGAGACCTAACACTACACAGATAATAAGAAAAGCAAAAAACAAAAAATAAAGCTCGGAAACATGATAGCGACAGAGGTGACTCAGAGTTTCCTGTAGCAGGAAGATAAACACTTTGCCAGGCACTTAACAAAAGCTGCTCAAATTCAATAGGAGGAGAGACAAAAGCTCAAATACAGATGCGCACAAACACACACGACACAGTAAAACACTGCCAAGATATATGGCTTCTCATAGACTGAGCAAAGGCTGGATAAAAAAAAAAAAACTTGTTTCACAGCTTTTATAAAAAACTTAATTTCTCTATTGTTACACTTACTGTCACATTGTTGCCTGCAGGTAAAACATGATGAACAATACATGTGAAATAATCAAAGACGAAAAAACCTAAAAGAATTCAACATTTTAACAATGCTAAAATGACAAAAGTAGACAATCTGTGCAAATTTATTCAAGAAGTCCTGTCTTCTGAGGAACAGATGCACATATGGTAAACATCATGAGGTTCTTGATGAACTTTTGCTAGTCCTCATGAGCTCAGCACGCATGCATTGGCAGAGACAGAAAGAAATTCGAGCATCTCTCGGCTCTTCCTGTCAATTTTCGTGCCCTTCCCATGAGAAAGGAAATGAATACCTAGCACAGCCACAGAAATGTGTGAGTGTGTGTGGAGGAGAGACAGAGGCAAACACCGACATCCTCATCACATCTGGAAGTGATTGCCACACCAGTAACTAAAGCATGCGTTTTCGTACACTGCCATGCAAAATAAAGCAGTAAATCAATCACCAACAGCAAACAGCGACGGCTTAACTATCAGGTAAGACTTTGCTGTATGATCAGGCAGACAGCATCACCTAGTGGACATTGATACATAGGAATACCTAACCTGATGAAACAAGATCACCTCTAATCATTACACAAGTAATCAATTAAAATGCAGTAAAATCAAGAAAATGATACAGATGTTATATAAGAGAGAGTGGCAATAATGTATGACCAGGTCCACCTGCAAACTCAGCAAAAACGCCAAAGATCACTGCAGAATATTGAACATCTGTGACTCAAAATGGTCTATGCAATTCCCTGCCCTTGCATGTTCATTTATCATTTATTTTGGCCAATTTCAAAATGCTATAATAATAATACTAATTATTATTATTATTATTTTCAAAATAATAAATAGTAAAATAACAAAAATAACAATAATTCCTAACTATATTCCAAATAATTATTATCTAATAAATTTGGGACTAATTTATAATAATAATAATAATAATAATAATAATAATAAAATAGAAACCAATAGTAAAAATAATTATTACTAATTATGTTACTAATAATTATTATTATAATTATAATTATTGTTGTAAAAATAAAATATTCCTATATTATATATATATATATATATATATATATATATACACAGTCAAACCAAAATTTATTCAGACAGCATGAACATTTTTATTCATTAATACAGTTTATTCACTATAGTTTAAAAAATAGTAATCAAATATGACAAGATCTCAGAGTTAAACTGTGTCAGAAAAAAATTAATCTTAATTATGTCAGATAACACTGAAGCAAAACATGGTCAGGTCAAAGTGTCTGAATAATTTTTGGTTCCAAATTTTTATCAAATTTTACTGGTAGTCCACTGTATGAAGAATTTTTGGGTATAATATGTCACAGTTTACTTTATTTTGCTAAAAAATATATCAAAAATGTCTGAATAATTTTTGGTTTGACTGTATATATATATATATATATATTCCAAATATTTATTATGTTAAATTGTTGGACTAATAAATAATAATAATAATAATAATAATAATAACTTATTTTAAAAATAATAATAAAATAAAAATAATTATTATTCCTTACTATAGTCATAATAATTATTATTCCATAAATGTTGGACTAATGTATAACAATAACTATTATTATTATTAGTATTATTATAAAATAGTAAGCAATAAAGAGTCAAAATAATAATTATCCTTAATTAAATTCCTAATAATTATTATTCTATTAATTATTACTTCAAAATGTTGGACTAATTATTATTATTATTATTATTATTATTATAAGGAACACACACTTATTGGAAAAAAATATAATGGAAAAAAAAGTAAATATTTAAAATCTATTCACATACATCCTATTTTGATTTTTAACAGACACTCAAAAAAACACCACATATTGTATTTATAGTTTCTTTTTGATTAAAAATCTAGTATATCAATAAACAATTATGTGCACAAAATATATTCAATCGTAAGAGAAGACAACTAAAGGAGTTAAACTAGTTCAATAGAGGCCTGCATGATAGTCTCAGAGTCAGCATCTTCAGAGCCAAATTCACAGGAACATGGCTGCTTTCCTGGACTCAGATCATGTTTAGTCTCAGACTATAAAAGATTTCACCAAGAATAATCACTACTGACAGCGAAAGTTCGTCCAAGACTCTGCCTAATCCGCTTTAGGGAAATTGGCTCCATGTGTTACAGCTGACCGCTGATCCATCCTGGGTTTCACTGTTCAGTGATTACAAAAGACAAAATATATACTGGCATTCATGTAGCAGCAGTTAATCAAAGTCTGACAGCAAATTGTAAACAAATCATTTTATTTTATTTTGCGCGTAACTAAAACTCAAAACATTCAAAGAGCTCCTTTATGTCGGAGAACCACTCATCCCGACATAATGGGAAATAAAAAAGCCAGAGTCGGAATTTAGAATGAGTATTATCTTTCTTTGCAGATGAATAATTCTGAACGCGCTCTTGTTTCCTGCTGTAATTTTGAAAGGATGAAGGTCACCAATGCAAAGTGGCTGGCAGCTCCTCTTTAAGTGAGAGACAAGATGATTATGTTTAACTAAAACCACTCACACGCCGTAAGATGAAACACTGTGCATTCAGGGTCAGCGCTCTTTTCAACAGATTATCTCTCTCACATACCAGTGACATGTCAGACAGAAACATACAGAGTTCCTCATATTTTTGTGTGTTCCTCTCACACAGACTCATTCATTCTCCCTCTCACTTGCGTTTTTTCCCGTCTCTCACTCATAGTGCATGTCAACAGAGTGCTGATTTGAAGAAGTGTGTTGTGGACACAGATCTTTGATGTCAATAGTGAGATCTGATTGGCTTGCTTGTCTCCTGCAGATGTCCACGACGATCTGTGGTTGGCCGTGCTGAAGGCTGCGTTTATTCCGCCTGGCAACCACAGGAGGCGCTCTGCTCACGGCCACAGCTCCTCACCTGCTGACCGGCATCTGAACCCGCCTTCTGCGGGAAGAGGAAGAGACATTATTATGTTCAAGCAAACTACAAGACAGAAGATCGATTCACAGTTTCTTGTTTCTGTTATTCTGTTATCACTCAACTATCACACAACTAATCACACACTAAGTACAGCAATTACAAGATATTTCTCCTTTCTGACTAAAGTTGATTCTGTGTAATGGAGAGAAACAAGATGAAGGATGAGTTTGAGGTTATTTTTGCACTGATTTTCAGAACATGAAAATAATTTCATTTCCTTTGCTGGATTTGTTTGAACACTGAAACATCCAGACAAAGCTGAGCATTTAAACATACGCAACTAAGATTATTCAATAAACTCTACTGTTTTTATTATCATCACTTCGTCTCCTTCTTCTGCTCTTCCCTGGCTTTCTCAGTTCCACACCCGTAAGACGTTTGCTCATCTTCAGAACACAAATTATTTTTGATAAAATCCGATGGCTCAGTGAGGCCTCCATTGACAGCAAGATAATTAATACTTTCAGATGCCCAGAAAGCTATTAAAGACATATTTAAAACAGTTCATGTGACTACAGTGGTTCAACCTTAATGTTATGAAGCGACGAGAATACTTTTTGTGCGCCAAAAAACCCCAAAATAACGACTTTATTCAACAATATCTCAAGCGTACTGACCCATCAATATTTTAGGACAGGAATATTTCACAACACACTGCTGCTTTTCAATGATGAGCCATACAAAGCTTGATAAACATAACACAGAACATCACTCCTGTAAGACTCCGCTGATGGTGTGTTTTAGTGCAGGAACAGATGCCCAGATACTCTGCTAGTGCTTCATCACTAGGTGGCACTGTTATATAATTTTCATTATAGCATACATCAACGTCTCAAACTGTTTCCCACATATGTAGATTCAACTCTGAACATTGTGTACCGTTTATTAAAATCTGTCCGAGCCATGACCAAACTACCAGTCAGAAGTTTGGGCAGGCCTACTAACTCTTTATTATTATAAATATTTTTGAATAATATTTAAAAGCCATCAAACTAGTAAATAAAACTATCAAACTAACTCTGTATTATTATTAATATTTTAGAATGATAGTTAAAAGGCATCAAACTAGTAAATAACACAAATGGATGTAAAAGAATTATGTAGAGACCAAAAAGTAAAAAAAAATTAATACATAGCCTAGGCACTAGTTCAATATTTATTTGTGTTTACAAATTAACTAAAATTTCATTTCTTTTGACTATAATTTTAATCATATTAAATATTTTAAAAATATTTAAGGTACACTATGTAACTTTTGGCCCTCTAGTGGTTAAAAAAAACAAAACAAAAAAAAAAAACGCATGCATTTTGCGGAAGAACATTGTTTTGGTTGTGCTTTGTCTATGCGGATGAATATGACCCTTCACAATAGATAATTCTTTACAATGAATAAGGCAATTTATTTGTTCAATAAAATACCTTACTCTCCTGTTGAGTAATAAAAACACCATCTCTGCATCAATTTTACTTTTCAAATTCCAATGTTGATTCGCGTTTAGTTCAGAGCTCTGTTGAGCTCTCTTTTTGCCAGTAGACTCTTTTCTGTTCAGCATTTTTTTTAAAAACAGGTGATTCTCCGAAAGTTTGAGATTTAGCGCGCTCCACGTAAACCTTTCTCGCTAGTTGTGACAACTAACCTATGCCACTCCCACAGCATACATGGGTCAAAGTAGCCGGAGCGACTTTTCTCTACTTGCAGATATGACGAGACATGCACAGGTGAAGTGATGTATGAACGCAATTTCCCACGAAAACTATTCCTAAAATATAAGTACTTAAAATAGGCTTACCATAGTTAATCAATGAGTTTTTGTCTTACCCTTTAGTCAGGGTAAGACAAAAAGGAAGGATTGATGATGTATTTACTCAATTTTGTTAATTTTGAACAACAACAAAAAAAGTTAGTGTACATTTAATAAAAAATAACAAATTTAAATATAATTTTTAAATATAATTTCAATAATATTGAATATTATTAAATCATATATTATTGCATATTAATAAATTTTTTTTATTTATTTTTTATTTTTTTATAAAGCAGATTTAAAAACAACGCAAGGTTGAGTGCTGTACAGATCATAATACTCAAAGATAAAAAGAAATTACAATATATAAAACAGCAGACATTTAAATAAAATGTTTTTTAAGTTTAGATATAAAAGAGGAGAGTGATGGTGTCATTCGGATCAATCCCGGAAGGCTGTTCCAGAGTTTAGGGCCTACTACCACAAATGCTCGGTCTCCACGATGTTTTAGCCTAGATCTACAAAAACAGAAAGCTATCCAAGGTTGCTAGATCTAAGTGACCCGGATGGATTATGACAATGTAGAATGTCAGATAGGTACGTTGGTGCTAGGCCATGTAGTGCTTTAAAAACAAAAACTAAAATTTTGAATTCAATTCTCAGTTTGACTGGTAGCCAGTGCAGAGAGATCAAAATTGGGGTGATGTGATCGAATTTGCGACTACCAGTCAACAGCCTGGCTGCAGCATTTTGAACCATTTGAAGACTCCCATGTTTGGTTTGCCCCATAGTAGAGTGAATTGCAGTAATTGAGGCGTGAAGTGATAAAAGCATGAATAACTGTTTCAAAATTCTTTATAAAGAGAAAAGATTTAACTTTTGCTAGATGTTGTAAATGAAAGAAACATGATTTAACAACAGAATTAATTTGTTTATCAAACTCAAGACCTGAGTCAAATAACACACCAAGATTTTTCACACAGGGAGTAACATAGGAACTTAAGTTGCCAAGGTCCAGATCGCCAAAGTCGTAAGAGTCACTAGGACCAAACAGTACTACTTCAGTTTTATTCTCATTTAAGGCCAAAAATTTTTGTGAAAGCCATGATTTCACTTCCTGTAAACACGCTAGCAGGACCTCTATGGAGCTAGAATCATTATGTTTAAATGGGAGATACAATTGGGTGTCATCGGCGTATAAGTGGAATGATTCTCCATATTTGAAAAAGATGGAACCCAAAGGCAGCAAATATAAAGAAAACAATGATGGAGCAAGAATAGATCCCTGCGGAACACCACGGGAAAGATGTGCAGCTGAAGAGGTATGTTTACCAATACATACAGAAAACTTCCTATTAGTTCAAAAAGACTGAAACCATTTTAAAACGGTACCTTGAATGCCTACTAGATTTTTTAAACGAGAAATGAGAATTGTATGATCAACCATATCGAAGGCTGAGCTGAGATCTAAAAGGACCAGAGCAACAGCACTCCCATTATCTGTAGCCAGCATAATGTCATTAGTGACTTTTAATAAAGCAGATTCGGTACTGTGTAATTCTAAGCCTGATTGGAAGGTATCATATATTGAATTTGAATTCAGAAAAGAATGTAGTTGAATAAGTACAACCTTTTCCAAAACTTTAGAGATAAAGGGAAGATTAGAAATTGGTCTGAAATTACCTAAATCAGAAACATCAAGATTTGGTTTCTTCAATATAAAAATATAAAAATATAAAAATAAAAATAATATAATAAAATAAACGGAGTGTCTATTTACAGGGCTCCAGACAAAAAAATTAATTGGCTCCTATAGGGGGAAAAAACAGGCGCCAAATAATTTTTTTAAGAGCCACACAACAATGAACTTAACATTTTAAATCACTTATTTTTAGTCATCCTGTTGTGTTTATATATCTCCCCTTTACAGTTTCAGCATTTTCATCTTGTGATTTTTCTGGGAAATGAATGTCACTATTTTCACTTAATCTAATCGGATTCAAAATATTAACAAAAACTATAATAGTATTAAGTGAAAATATAGTTTTTGTTAATATTTTGAATCCGATTAGATTTATATATTTTCTGTTTTCATTTTTCGTTAAGATTTAATAATTTTTTTTTTGTTTTTAGTTTTATTTTTTGTTGTTTTTAAACATGTCTGTTTAGTTTGTATACATTTTTATTTCAGTATTAACATTTATTTCAAGCAATGAAAAATAAGTTTTTTAATGGTTTTAGTTATCTATAATAGCCTAATCCTGAGGCTAGTAAAATCTTTATATTGAATAATGTGTGTCAAATAATGTTCTTAGTCTTTCCTTCCTGAAGCTACAACAGTTTACTTTGAATCAAATGAAAATAAATATAAATATATGGAAATAAATATATAAAATTTGGTTTGTGTAACCAAATAACAAACAGGGGAAATTGATTATTGAACAGGCCGAAATACAGCGGGACTCTTATTTCGAAATGTATTTGCTTTACTTTTGCTGCTCATTCAAGTTCAGATGAGTAAGATAAAAAAAATTACAACACATTATAATATAAATAATATAAAGTAAACTGTCATAATTGATCAGCATTAGTTCATAAGCAATCGGTTGACAAACGTGCGCTAATCATTGAATGCGAGCTGCTCTGAAGCAGTGTTGTGAGAGCCTGAAGAACGCGCAACAGCGCCATCTTTTGACTTTAAAACATGCAGCGCTAACATTTTTTTAATGAAATTAATGTTAATAATCACATTAGGGGGTATCGCGATTTGTTTTTCCATCCACAAAATATAAGACACCTTAAAATGATCATTAATACTCTTGTTATACCATTTAAGGTACTGAAGACTTTTTAACGACCTTAAATTTATCTGATGAGCATGAGGGAGGGGAATAATGAAAGTGATCAGCATGATTGATATTCAAAATGGTAAGCACGTTTTGTATCTGCACTCCGCAGGGCCATCCCCTTTTGAATGACGAATATACACAAATTTATATGAATAAATAGGCAGTTGTCTCCTTTACGCAGGAGCAGAACGGTGTGTTCAAATGCAGCTTTTTTACACCGACGCAGGTGACGCGATGCAACAACACAGTCGGCTTTCATCAGCGCTAGTTCTTTGGCGTCGGTTTGTTGTGTGATATTTTTCCCTACCCATTCATATTTTGGTGCTCTAACTCAGTGAAACTTTCACACGCAGCATCTCATTTAATTATGTCAACACAACAAATGATGTGATAGGCTACTGGTCACAGAACACGCAAATAACATGCAAATTTTACAGTCTTGATGTGTGAATTTGTATGGTCGCCAATGGCAAATTGCAAATTAATATTTTTAGTCGCAAATGCGACCGTTTTAGGCGCATTCTGGAGCCCTGATTTACACTAAGGGGGCTTTCACACTGGGCTTGTTTGCCGCGGTCCGAGCCCGGGCGCCCCCCGCAGCGTTGGTCTGGTTTCACACTCAAATTGATCGAACCCTGGTGCGTTTGCGTTCATCTTACATCATCACAGACGTGCACGGCGCATGATAGAAAACTGAACGCGGGTCAATAAATTGTGTTTTTATTAATTTGGTGCTATTATGTGCAGCAGAGTAAATGACACTTGTGTTTACTGTATGTGCGCCGCATGTAGATGGTTTTCCGCTGCTTGCAAACAGACTATTTTGAGGAGACAGCTGATTGCCATTCATTTGCCGCTCTGATTGCACTCGCAAAGCGCGAATACAATGCTGGCTCACTCCTGCTCGAATCCAAGGTAAATCAACAACACTATCATCTCTTACATGTGTTTTATTGAAGTAAATACATTATAATCGGCGAAAACGCATGCGCAGGTTACTTTACTTGTTGTTGTTAGTCCGTGTTGCTTTCTTATTCACGTGAACTGCGGCACAGTTCGAGTGCAACCGAACTCAGACCACCTCCTTCAGGTAGTCTCGGGTTCGGTACCCCGGTGCGCACCTGGGTTCGCACGACAGCTTTCACATTAGCGATTTTTCATGCGAACCGTGCCCCGTTTCGAACTAAACTGCCAGTGTGAAAGCCCCCTAAGTGCAAATAGTGTCCCTTGTTGGCAAACGATATTTACACTAACTCCGCCCACTAATGTCTGGTTGGGACAAGTTTTAAAAAAGAGACACAGAATTCAACATCTTCAGTGGCGCAACAGTAGCGAGTAAGGCTCGCAGACCCGGCCTTTAACGCGATCAACGCAGGTTCGAATCAATAAAAATGAAAATAATGTTCTAAAAGTGGAAATAAACTGCGAACGAGTGTCTAATAATATTAAAAGTATTTATTGGGTAGTGTTAGGGGAAGGTGTAGGGAGGGTTTTTATTCTCCCAATAAGGCAGCATCCATTTAATAATTTTAATAAATATAATCATTTACACTCTATGATATTACTGCATCCTGTTGATGTACAAAAACACTGAAATGCAAATAGTATCTGCCAATATGAAGTATAGATAGCATCTAATTACTATTTACTCTTATTGCAAAGAACTGATACTTTTTACATGGTGTAAATAGAATCTATCGCTATTTTCACCTAGTGTAAATAGCATATCACTAAGAAAATGCTGCTATTGTCACTTAGTGTAAATGGAATATATTGCTATTGTCACTTAGTGTAAATAGCATCTATTGCTAAGAAAATATGCTATTTTCACTTAGTGTAAATAGCATCTATTGCTATTTGCACTGAGTGCAAATAGCCACTGCCTAAAATAAAATAGTAAAATATTAATAAAAATAAACAGATGCAACTCTAAAAATAAAGAGTATATTTATTCATCTTATTCAATGTTTTATTTCTAATTTTATTTCCTGTAGTTAACTTTGTGCATCTAAGATCACATTACTTTGGAATTTCTGAAAGCGAATTTCAATGTACATGCTGGTGAAACTGCATATATTATCTCTGACACACATAAAAGCCAATAAAAAATGTTTTTTTTTTCCCTCAAAAACCTCAACACGCATGCACATGCACGCGCACACACACACACACACCTGGGTGGGTTTGCGTGAAGGCCTTTTTGGTTGGTTGTCTGGGTGATTAGGAGTCCAAGCCCCCAGGCTCTGATTGGAATAGAAGTCCATAGGATACACTTCCTGCCATCCCACCTGCTGCAGTGCTACTGCTGCCTGAAACAGAGAGAGATTGTTAATTAAAGACAACTGACTGCAGCATCAAACACTGTAGCTACAAGCCAGAGGAACGGAGAGAATCTTGAGAAAACAACATGGCAGTGCTGCCAACAGCCGACGGGTCGATACACGCATCAGCTATGAGCGCAGTCAGATATCAAGGGAGATCTAGTCAAACACGCCGCTTCTCATCTAAGAGGGCATGTCACATGACTAATACTGCAAAAAATCTCCCCGATGGCTCCATGTATTACCGATGCGCAAAGATCTTCCCCACTGGCGAAATGCACCGAGCAGAGACCCTGAGTCGAGGTGAGATCCGTGCTGTTCCATGTGACCTACAAATGCAGACGAATACATTAGAAGGCCTCTGGAGGAATGCAGGACTTCCTCGTGCATGTGGCTACATTACATAAACTCCAGCAGGATCTCACCAGTCAGACTGAGCTGCTTATATGAATAATCAATGCGTCGTGTTCGTCTCCGCCCGTGGGCACGTATACCCACTTCACAAGCGAGGCACGCTGTAACGTACGGCTCTAATACCGTGGGAGAAATGACAAACGCCCCCGCCTCCGGTGATGGACTGTCTCTCTCCGCTGACAATACTACAATACCTCACAAACAAATGCTTCTTCATAAATCTCTCTTAAATACCCTTCAAAACCTAATACTACAGTCGCTTGCTTTTATTGACTGGAAAAGTGACAGTCAAGAAGTTCATGCCTGAATGTTTTTCTGTGAAAATTGAGGCTTCTGAAATATAGTATGCATTTAATAATATAGACTCTATATAATATAGTAGCTCTACATAGAAATGACATTTTCTCTAATTTTAAAAAATAAAAATATTCTAGAAGGAGATTGCAGAACATTGTTAACTGTTTATTAAAAACTGTCAGAGCCGTGACTAAACTATCAGTCAGAAGTTTGGACCTACTCAATCTTTATGTTTTATTAATGTTTTAGAATAATAGTTAAAGCCAACAAACAAGAAAATAACACAAATGGAAGTACATAAAAAGTTCAAAAGTACATAAAAAAAAAAATACATAGGCACTATTTCAGTTTATTTGTTTACAAAGTAAATTGATCATTTTAACTATAATTTTAATAATATGAAATTACAACTATTAATATTAACTATTAAACTATTAATATAATATTATATAGTTTACAATATGCTGTCTATTATTTTATTAATATTATTGATAAAATATTATTACAGTTATAAAATTATAAAAATTAAAAAAATATTTAGTATTACTATTAAAGTATTAAAATTATAAAATTTAGTATTAAAATTATAAAATATTTAGTATTAATATTTTATTATTTATTAATTTATTTTTATTAATATAACATATTTAAATATAAATAATAAAATATTAACAAAAATATTATAAACTATATACTATTGTATTAATAGGTAAAGCCATCAAACTACAATATAAAACAAATGGAAGTAAAAGAATTATGTAGGGACCAAAAAGTCAAGAAATTGATACAAACACAATTTTACTATTTATATTTGTTTATAAAAATAATGTAAACTTTAATAATTTTAAATAAAAATGTAATAATATTGAATATTATTAAATAATATAATTACATTAATAAAATATATCCTAATAAAATAAAATACAACTAGAGGCTGTGCTGTATCGTGAATAAGTCACGGCTGAAGGGCGCTGTTAGGCACGACGCGAAGCGGAGTTACCACACAATACAAATATTAAAGCCAGAAATATGTATCAATGCAACTTTCATGAAGTAAAGTTTCACTAAAAGCCTTCCTTACGCTGGAAAAAATAGTCCCTGACCGTGAACAGCAACAGAAGTTACATTATTACTCCATTAGATGGCGACAAAGACTGTCTTTATGAGTGTGTCAGTCAGTAGCAAAGACTTTTACATTGAAAAGACTGAATTGTTGTGAACACGGAACAAAACACAACTGACAAATGCTTTGACTAGCGCTGTCAGTCACAGGAAAATCCCTTAACTGTTAAAAGGACAAGATAATACATTGGACATTTAAACAGATCTCAGAGAACACTCTTCTACATAATACAGTAAGCTTCAATTGAGAACATACAGTTTAAGTTGCTAAGAGTGGCTGCTGTGTAGTGATGCACAGAACTGTTGGGTGAAGCAATCAGAGCCGTGTTTTATTGTGAATAAAACACAGCTATTGACCAATCAGAATCAAGGACAGGAACTAACCCGTTTTATAATAATCATTATTATTATTTAAAAAATAAATAAATAAACATTTAACACAAATATATGAATTTTTGTGTGAATATAGTCAATTAATGATCTACAAATGTAAAACGGTGGGAAAAAGGTATGTTTATGAGATAAAAAGATCTAGGATGAGCATGTTACTTGCTCTGGATGTGCTGCTAACATCAGTCTTTCGTTCTCTCTTCCTCCATCCATCCTGTCCTTATTAACCCTGGCACATCCATCCCTCTTTCACTGGCTTTTCATCAGTGCTGTGCATAAGCTACCTGCTAATCCCTACACTGACATGAGAGGCAAGTGTGTCATTGACTATAAATATAACATGAGACACACTGAAAATCACTGCCTTCTCTCTCTTTCTTCATCATACTTCACTTTTACACTCCCTTAAGTCCTATCATTTCTTTCTGACTCCACAGAAAGATCAAACACAAGCAGAGATGCATTAAGGTGGCAGTGTCCGAGAAAACTTTTACTATGAACTTCATGTTCAGATATTTAAGCAAACCGGCTGGGCAGAAACGCTGTTACACTACAAAACATCAGCGTGTTATTCTAATGTATTCTCATAATGCCATATTTGCTCTATGTTTCTACGAGACCAAATGCGCTGAGCTCCAGCGTGGGCCAAGCGGCAATGAAAATGGATTATGGTGACGCATAATATGAGAGCCACATATGATTATGCAGTGCTTCAATATGACTCTACAGAGCATTATCATTTTTCACTAAGAGATATGATGCCATAAAATACTCAACATAAATGATCTTCTACTGGTACAGTGGGTACATTGTGGCTATAGACCGAAATATTGGCCAGAATGATTAATAGTCTGATATTTAGTCATTTTGAGAGGTGTCGGCAGATAACCATGCCTGCTTGGCCGATTAACAGAAGTGGAAGATTCCTCTCATGGCAGAATGAAATCAACAGCATTGTCAATGCATAGTGCACATAGTGAATTTTGAGTAAACAGTGCGTAAAATAAGTTTCTGAATTGTTATACTTTATGATTGTGAACACAATGCTGTATGTACTGTATAAAAATAATAATAGTCATTTTGAAATGAACTTCTTGTTTACCAGTAAGTTACTCTGACCTAATCAAAATCCAGTAATCTTAGCATGTGAAAATTCATTGTACTAATTCATGTTTTATATTTGGGGGTCTATCCAACAACCCAAACATACTGTATAGGTAATTTAACATTTTAATTAATGTAATATTACAAATATATATTAAAATAAAACAATAAAATTATACACTACCTCACAAAAGCTGCATTTGATTTAAAAATACAGTAAAACATATTGTGAAATATTTTTACAGTTTAAAATAGCTGTTTTATATTTAATTTATTTTAAAATGTCATTTATTCCTGTGATGAAGCTGAATTTTTAGCACTCCAGAAATCATTCAAATTTGCTAATTTGCTGCTCAAGAAATAAAGAAAAGAAATGCATTTTTATTATCAATGTTGAAAAGTTTTTTCTGGATTATTTGATGATTAGAAAGAACAGCATTTATTTGAAATAGAAACATTAATTTTTTTTTAACATTATTAAATGTAATTACTGTCCCTTTTGATCAATTTAATACACCATTTCTGAATGAAGTATTATTTTACTTTATTTTTTTTTATTAAAAATATTTTTTTAATTATTATTATTAAAAATATTATTTATTTTTTCTACAGTAACTCCATATTTCTTTATAATTATCAAGAATTGAGGACTGTTTGTGTTTTTAAATGTTGAAGGACATTCAATACATGCACTATAAGTAAGCAATAAGGTACTCGAGGCTAGTGCTGTATCATGAATAAGTCACGGCTGAAGGGCATTGTTAGGCAAGACACGAAGCGGAGTACCTGCAACCCCTTCAGCCGTGACTTATTCACGATACAGCACTAGCCTCGAGTACCTTATTGCTTTCATAAAACGGTTACCGAACAATACAAATATTAAAGCCCAAAATATGTATCAATGCAACTTTTATGAAGTAAACTTTTTCTAAAATCCTTCCTTCCGCCAGAAAAAATAGTCCCTGACCATGAACAGCAACAGAAGTTACATTATTATGCCATTAGGTGGCGGCAAAGACTGTCTTTATGAGTGTGTCAGTCAGTAGCAAAGACTTTTACATTGAAAAGTCTGAATTGTTGTGAACACAGAACAAGACGCAACTGACAAATGCTTTGACTAGCACTGTCAGTCACGGGAAAATCCCTTAACTGTTAAAAGGACAGGATAATACATCAGACATTTAAACAGATTTTTTATTATGAACAGGACTGGAAAATGCTAAATCTGAATGCAGGTAATAAACTCGCTCACTCGATCTCTTTCTCACAATACTCTTACATAATACAGTAAGCTTCAACGAACAGTATCAATTGAGAACATAGAGTTTACGTTGCTAAGAGTGGTTGCTAAGGGTGTTGTGTAGTGATACACAGAACCGTTGGGTGAAGCGGTCATAGCCGTGTTTTATCGTGAATAAAACAGCTATTGACCAATCAGAATCAAGGACAGGAACTAACCGTTTTATAACACTTTTTATACAATGTGCAATATACTTTTAGAGATTTTTATGAAATTTAATGTGTATGTCTATATTTAATGGGTAAATGTTTATTTTGTCTTGAGAGCTGCCACTCTAAATTTCGTTGCACTTGTACTTGTACAGGTACAATGACAATAAAGTATCTTACTTACTCTTACTTTATTAAATTTTTTTTTAATCTTACTAACCCAAACTTTTGAACAATAGTACAAATTTTTTATATAACTTATACATTATAAAATAAATAAAAAATACAATACTAAACAGTAATTATTATTACTGTTTGAAATAATATTTTAGTGTTTTTTTATGTATTTATTATAAACAAATATAAATTTAAATTATAATATACTACATATAAGCCCCAATTTTCAGTTGTTATTACTCCAGTCTGCTAAGAAAACCTTGTGTTAAATAATTCCTTCTAATGTGCTGATTGGTATTCAAGAAACCTTTTTATAGGCAGAGTTGCAAATGGTTCATTAAGTGTGGAAACAGCCAAACATTGTCTCATTTCTTTCAAGTCACTGCACAATTTCACATTTTAGTTTTAAAACTGACCAAACAAAAACACATTTCAGGAAACTCATCAGTACGTTCTTTTAAGAGATGAAGGCTATTTTCATGCACTACTGTCTTGAGAGGAGAAAAAAAAAAAAAAAAAAAAGACAGCAAACTGGATCTAACCAGGACAGAAAGAGAAGTGATTGGCCCAGATGCACAAGAACAAGATGACAAGCAAACCAGAGCCTCAAGTAGAGTCTCAGCTGGCAGCTTCATTGAACAGTTCACGCTAAACAACAGCTTCTGACCTTTAGGCAGAGTTTCAAAGAAAAAGCCACATCTGACACAGGCAAATAAGCAGAAAAGGGTAGAATAGGCTAAAGAACATAAAAATAACACAGCAAGTAATTATCATGGATGGCTGAATCTAAGATAGAAATGTTGTGACTGGGTGGGTCAAATGAAAACTGGATGTGTGTCAGTATATTCGGTCCATGCGTTCGTTCTTAAAGTGACAGCAGCCTAATAAACCTGCTGCTGTCTGTCGTTAATCAAGCAACAAAAGTAAAAGAGAAAGTCACTCACTGCTCCTGACTGAATAACTTTAGTATCTTTATAAGAATCATCATGTTTTTTCATTTGATTATTCAATTTCTGTATTATTTCCTACTTGAAAGCTACTGTTAAATAGCTGTTAGTGGATTATGAATGCTTTGGATACTACATAGCAAATGAGAGCAACTCTCTCTTACGTGTATCTAACTCCACTGTTACTCTCACACTTCAAATGATTGCATGTAATTTTTGTTTGTATTTTTGTATTTTCAAATGACAAATTACATTTTTCACAGCAGTATTTTGCATTTTATTAAAATACATTTGATGAGTAAGTATTTGTCATTTGTAACTAAATACTTTTTGATGTATTTGTGCCCATCTCTGTCTGTAAAAACACACACACATTAGCATTATACCGCTATCATCTCTAGGTATCAGTATAGATTTTGGTACCAGCCACAGAAAATCCCATATCAGTCAACCACTCGTATATTATGCTTGTGATATTCCTGATGGACTAAGTGAGAAGAGTAACAGGCATCCTAATGAGGTCTATCTGCAGATAAAACCCGCCAGATGTTCTTGTTTTGCATTTGGGAATGGGGAATAGGGATTTACCCGAGACACCTATCCCAGGAAAAACGCTTGGTGTGTGATTCTGGCTAAGTCCTGTTTTGGCATGACATGAATCAAGATGCGTACTTGCTTCTGGTGATAAGAGAGAGAAAGACATGTTTGGAGAGGCGCTGCAGCTAGTTGGCCAGTGGGAGGAGCTATTGTTCCACCCTGAGCTGGCCGACTCATCCCGCCGGTCTCTGAGGAGTAGAGATGGTGGGTAAACAAACCCTGTTCCTTCACATAGCACAAAGGTGTATGCAGAGATGTTTGTTTGCAAACGCAAACACATACACACGTTGTATACACAAATGCATTCAGAGCCTTTATGTCCCAAAGGCACTCAGAAATGCCCAGAAACACGCATAACAAACATGACTGGCAGCATGTCGACTGACGGGGCGGAGGTGAACACCTGAAGTGGATGTGTAGGTGTGCCTGATGTTAAAGGGATAGTTTACCCAAAAATGAAAATCCTGTCATCATTTACTCACCCTCAAGTTGTTCCAAACCTGCATACATTTCTTTGTTCTGCTGAACACAAAGGGAGATATTTGGATGAATGATTGTAACCAAGCAGATCTCGCCCACCATTGACTACCATTTTAGGAAAAAAAATACTATGATAGTCAATGGGGGGACGAGATCTGCTTGGTTACAAACATTCTTCCAAATATCTTCCTTGGTGTACAGCAGAACAAAGAAATGTATTCAGGTTTGGAACAAGTTGAGGGGGAGTAAATGATGACAGAATTTTCATTTTTGGGTTAACTATCCCGGGAGATCGGGTTTTTTATGGTCAGTATGGTCTTTTTGCCTTTGCTTTCATAGTAAAGTACAGTAGTAGAGAACTGTGCTGTGTGCATGCATGTAAGTCTCGAGTACCTCATATGGAGACAGCAGGGGTTTGGAAAAAGCCGTTCCCCAGTCGATGGAGAGGCGAGGACAAGCGATCTGCACCCACCTATTTATATATATATATATATATATATATATATATATATATATATATAGAGAGAGAGAGAGAGAGAGAGAGAGAGAGACAGAGAAAGAGAGAGGGGTAGTTAAACAAAATAGTCAAAATTAAAATGTTTGCAAACCATTTTACTTGAGTTATGTGATTATTTCAGAGTGTGAACAATAGGAACTGACTGGATCGCTAAAATTTGTCTCAGCTGGGTGAGCAAATACAGAAACAGTGGGTGTGATATAAAGAATGAAATATAAAATGTCCATGGGGAAGTTTGTGATAACCAAGCGTGCCACACGAGTCCTGAAAAGTGAAGTCAAAGCATCTTGATCGCCCCCAGGTGGCTGGAAGCAGTATAGGTCATAAACCCACCCTCTCCATGAAATGTAATGGGACGCGAGACAAACTAAACAATCAAATTACACGTCAAATATTTCTTTTCCAAAGACGGTTTCTGTCATTTTAGGCAGTTTTTATCACGCTGGTGTCAGTTCAAGTGTTCGTTCTTTAAATAAGTTTGGTTTTAGTTAGTTATTTGATGCTATAAAAACGGGGGTGAGACATCATGATGGACAGCTGAGAATGACAGCTTCTCTGAGTGAAGTAGTCACTGTGACTTTTTTCTGGATCTTCGCAAGGAGATTCGGAGCTTTAACTTTAATATCTACATTTCCATAACTGTTTATTTCACACCGACATAATGAGTTGTTCTGAGTGTGGGCGGGACCTTGATATCGCGGCTCCACTTCACGCTCACTACTGCGCAGACTCGGGCTCCAAGTTCACTACGTGCAGACTCGAGACTCAAGATGTCAGTACCATATTAGCACACTGGCGGCTTCAGTTACTACAATGGAAGAGACTGAAGGTGCGTTGTCCATCTTTTTTTTTTTTTTACAGTCTATGGTGATAAATGAAAGGGGGTGTGGTCTCCTCACTGTGATTGGTCGAAAACAAGGTGTTTAAAAATGACATCAGATGAATAAAGGTAATTTAGGAGAGATGAAAAGATAAGTGTAAATAAATAAAAACTGTTATACGGTAGAGGGCGCTATTATGCATCATCTGAAAGAGTACTGAATCTCCTGATCAAAACACAGGTGAAGAAGCATCAGAAACAAGCGATAGCATTATGTAAGCAGATGCATATGTAAAATAACACGATCATCAACATTAAACAGCATATAAATCAAAACTGTCTAATGTTACAGAATTAAATGTCGACCCAGGATGAGCTATAGGACTGTAAAGCTTTGGGGGTGTTGATGGACTCCATGTTTTGATCATCCTTGTGAATCTGATCCCGACGTAGTCTTCGACAAAAACCATTTTTTCAGCTTTTTGCTCAAAATGTTGCTTTTTTTAAATGAAACTTTGCCACATTCAAATGTTGATAAAAAAAAAAAAAAAGATTCTTTCTTTTGATATATTGCATGTTCAGATATTCAAACAACAAAATATTCTGGAGGCCATGAAACTTTTGTGAAAATGATCAAAAATGCTAGTGCTGGCTGGCAACCTTTTTCAAAAACGCTGGCAGGGAAAGAGTTATTTAAAAATATGCAAAATAAACTAGTTTATCATAGATAATGTAGTCAACCATTGTGTCCCATCGATAACACATAAATAATGAAATATTTCAAAATGAAATCAAATGTGTTAGTTTAGTATTATTTTATAGTATTTTTGAATTAGCATTATTTTTTATATTTTCAGTTTTCATTTGAGTAATTTTGTGCTTTGGTCATTTTTTTAATATTTCTACATAGCCTTCATTTATTTGTATTACAGTTTTAGTATACCTATTTCAGTTAGTAGTTAGAAAACTGAAAATATAAAAAAATATTCAGCTTTATTTTAATCACTGAAAACATTTTTTTTTTTAACATTAACCAAACTGCCTCATACTATTTAAGATACAAGTGAAGGAAAAGCGAGAAACACACACACACACACACACACACACACACACACACACACACACACACACACTTGGGGAAGCAGAGCACAGCTCAGCTCGCAGGGAGAATGTGAATATGAACTGCATTGATGTGCAGTGCTGATGCTCTCTCCTGTAAATATGAGAGTAAATCTGCACTGCCCTAAAGCTTCCCTGCAAAGCATTATTATTTAGACAAGCATGGAGTCAAATAAAATAAAGAAAGAGTGGGGAGAGGAGGAGGAAAAAGGAAAGCGGATTGAGGTGAGAAAGAGGCAGCGATAAGAAAGGTAAGGTGAGCAAAAACAACTGCACTGCAATGCCCTAGTCTCCACGGAGCTACCCTACATAGCAGCCAGACTAGGCGGCAGAGAGAGAATAAGAAAGAGAGAGAGAGAGAGGGAGAAGGAGGGACAGAAAAGAATAACAGTGGCATTAGAGGTGAGGGAGGGCTCAGAGAGTCATATGAAGAACAGTATAAGTGATCGTTGGCAGGCAAAGCGAGAGTGTCTAGAGAAACTGCATTTGTCTTTAGAATGTGTGTTATGAATACAGAAGCACTGGAGCTGGAATTGTGGGTATTCGGATGCCTAATGTAAGAGAACACTCACTGGACTTGCACACCTGCAGCTAAACTCCACACTTGGGAAACTGACAAGACAATATACATGTATTATAAGCAGGCTTTAACAAAAGGATGCACTCTTGCATTCAAAAATAGAAAGATATACAGTTGTGCTCAAAAGTTTACATACCCCTTGCAGAATCTGCAAAATTTTAATTATTTTAACAAAATAAGAGGGATCATGCAAAATGTGTGTTGTTTTTTATTTAGTACTGTCCTGAATAAGATATTTTGCATAAAAGATGTTTACATATAGTCAAAAAATAGCTGAATTTATAAAAATGACCAGTTCAAAAATTTACATACCCTTGATTCTTAATACTGTGTGTGATTACTTGGATGATCCACGACTGTTTTTATGTTTTGTGATGGTTGTTCATGAGTCTCTTATTTGTCCTGAACAGTTAAACTGCCCAACGTTCTTCAGAAAAATCCTCCAGATCCTGCAAATTCTTCAGTTTTCCAGCATCTTTTGCATATTTGAACCCTTTCCAGCAGTGGCTGTATGATTTTGAGATCCATCTTTTCACACTGAGGACGACTGAGGCACTCAAACACAACTATTAAAAAAGGTTCAAACATTCACTTAAGACCCGGGGGGTGAAAACTTTTCTAATTTGAAGATCAAGATAAATTTTACTTAATTTGTCTTCCGGGAAACATGTGAGTATCTTCTGTAGCTTCCGATGGGCAGTACTAAATGAAAAAATTAGATATTTAAACAAAATAAGACAAATTTGGACATCTTCATCTTGTTCAAAAGTTTTCACCCCCTGGTTCTTAATGCATCTTGTTTTCTTCTGGAGCATCAGTGAATGTTTGAACCTTTTTTAATAGTTGTGTTTGAGTTCCTCAGTCGTCCTCAGTGTGAAAAGATGGATCTCAAAATCACACAGTCACTGCTGGAAAGGGTTCAAATATGCAAAAGATGCTGGAAAACTGAAGAACTTGCAGGACCTGAAGGATTTTTCTGAAGAAAGTTGAGCAGTTTAACTGTTCAGGACAAACAAGAGACTCATGAACAACCATCACAAAACATAAAAACAGTCGTGGATCATCCAGGTAATCACACACAGTATTAAGAATCAAGGGTATGTAAATTTTTGAACGGGTCATTTTTATAAATTCAGCTATTTTTTGACTATATGTAAACATCTCTTATGCAAAATATCTTATTCGGGACAGTACTAAGTAAAAAATAACACATTTTGCATGATCTCTTATTTTGTTAAAATAATTAAAATTTTGCAGATTCTGCAAGGGGTATGTAAACTTTTGAGCACAACTGTATCTCATATATATATATATATATATATACACACACACACACACACACACACACACACACACAAATGGCAGGACTGACTGTAGCTTCACTTTCAACACTTATAACTGGGTTAAGAATGTTTTAGTGAGTAATAGATCCATTATAGCGTTGCTGGTTTGAATCCTTGTCAGTAAATCCACAGATGTTTGCAAATGCCGCTGGTTCTCATGACCCCTCTAATCTCAGCCTTGAGTGTGACTCTTAATCCTTAGTTGCTCCAGGGGTTGCATCATGGTATGCCTGTTGCTAAATGATCCAAACCCCCCAAAGTTAAATGAACGAATGACAGTACATTATTGAAACCCTTTCCTTGGATAAAGATTCATAAAAACCCTGATTAAGCGAAAGATGCAAATTTGTTTTAATTGGACACAGACTTGTGTAACAGCTGCCTTACTTGACTACTGAGTGCGGGAATTTGGTTCTTTTGATCGGTATAAAGTCTGCCCCATATTGTGGCTCACTCTGGCCAAAAACCACCTACAGGAAGAAGCTGTTTGATGGGCATGTACAAGACCAACCACAGTTTTTGATGTGATTTGGCAGTTGACACAGTTGCAAGCATAACAAGGCCATCTTACACTAGACACTAGTCTTAACTACTCCATGCATTTGTGTAGAAAAACACAAAAGGGTCAAAGTTTGGCTGATTAGCATGACCTTGTTAACTAAGTTTTTTTTCATTGACAGCAAATCAAAAACAAGCTATGGATTCTGACACAATTTACGTCGTAGTTCTTTATAATAACTGGACAGGTAAAGTTTGCCAAGACCTTTTCTGAAAGTTGATGACAGACGGATGGGTCTGAGTGGTTGCTAAGTGGGTCCCTATGCTATATGGGCTCTTAAAAAACTTTTAAATGAATTTGCATATATATATATATATATATATATATATATATATATGTGTGTGTGTGTGTGTGTGTGTGTTATATATATATATAACACTGTGGGTAACACTGTGTGGTAACATCCAGTTTACAGAAATCTCAAGCAAAGCTCATAAGACCTTGGATGGATGGATGAATGGATGGAAATTTGTTCTGGGTGGCTGCTAGGTGGATGAATGGATGATGGATGGATGGATGGATGGATGAATGGATGATGGATGGATGGGGTTGCTAAAATATATATATATATATTTTTATCAACAGCTTCCTCCAGGTAATACAGACCTTCTTGGGTAACACTGTGTGGTAACATCCAGTCAGGGGTTGTGTCTAGATTTATAGAAATATCAAGCAAAGATCATACAAAACACAAAGCAGCAGAAAGCAAAGAAAGAGAGCTGAAGGCAACGGGAGTCTTCCTTAGAAGTCTAGTTCAAGACAGACAGAGAAAGAGAGAGAGAAATAAGGAATGGGTGGTAAATGCAAATATCAACTTAGTATCTGCATCAGAATCGGATTTCAAATATGCAGGAGGGTTGAGGCTGCATCGGGAACCTCAGCACGCCACCAAATTCAATTTGCAGGCTTTTCAGAGCCAGCATCTGTCCCCTCGCCTGAGACAGCCCTCGCTGCAGGGAGCCATACGGGCAGAGACACACTCCTCCGTCTGGCCGCATCAAGCCCATTCTCCCAATCCACTTCTGCTCCGTGGATGAGAGGAGAGGTCAAAGACGTGTAATGATGCCTGTTTTGCTTCCTCTGAAATGGCCCTATCAGCATGTGAAGGCAGACCTGATGAGGGCACGCTCCTGCTGATCCCCCTAACCGTCGCCTGAAGGTGGGGGGGTGAGAGACTTCACATCAAAGAGTCTAATTGAAGGAGGAAGAAGAACGGGAGGTCTGCGATGACTGCAGGGGGGTTTTCCTCATGCTGGTGGGAGAAGCAGCCCCAATCGGCTCTCCTCGCTCAGAGTGGAAATAATGGATTTTAATTAGCCACTCGACCTGCAGCATACAATAGCACAATTAACCTTTCCGATCCACAGGGAAATAGGCACCGGTGCCTCCAAACATCACTTAGAGCCGACAGAGATGTGTAATTACATTAGGCTTACAATAAAGGGCCCCTATATATGCCGGTGAGCGCTGCAAGGAAACTTTTTCGGAAGTTTTCCAAAAGACAGCCATCTGGCTTTGCGAGCAAGTAGACACAGGTTAGCTAATAGCCTTTAACCTTGTAAAGCCTGACATATGAAATAATAATTTAAAATGGAACAGTTTATTGAGCTTTTAGACGAAATGATAACAAAAACACATTTGAAAACTTTTTTATTGAGTATTATATTTGATACATCAGGCTATATAGTATAATATAGTGAGAATCTGGAGCTCACTAAAAACAAAAACAATTTTATTCAGGGGCCCAAACTGAGAAAAAATATGCAATTTGGTGCAGATGCTGATAATTAGCCATTACAAGCTTTTAATGCAAATCAATGAGATCTTTATAACAGTATAGCAGACTGCACACATAGAAGACACACATCAGTTGTCACTCTAAATCTCCCGATAAAATGTCTCCGTAAGATACGATATGATATTCAAATACTTTCTAAATACTTAGTTTTATGATCAAAGATCTGTAGTTTTTATTGTGGGGGGAAACATAATGAAATGCAGTATAATGATGATTGAGAGATGCAATAAACATTCCTCAAAAGTCTGTTGTATCATATTGATACATTTTAACATGATATTTCTAAAAATAATGTATGGATAATCAAATAAACCTAAACTGATTCAGTCCAGGAAATGTTCATCATAAAATATTACTAACAATATAAACATATTCTCACTTTTACTTTATAAAAATCAATTTCACAGAAAAAAAATACCATACCCAATTTTATAATTATACATAAAAAGGCCCTTTACTTGCTAAAAAAGTATGAACTATCAATCCAGCGAAAATTTGGATCATGTTGATAACTTACACGCCATAGAAATTCTAAATCAATTATGATTCAGTAGGTATAGGGTTAAACTTTCAATCAGTCGCTGTTAACTGCTAAACCTTGTCCTAACTAGGCATGATAAAGTATGATAAATCAAATCTCTTCTATTGTAATCAAAGGTTTTTGCCCTAATCCTCAACTGCTAACAGCAACAACGTCGATTAGCATGGAAATAGTGTAAAAGCTAATCAGTTCTGGTGTACTGTGCATAATACTACTCCCTTGGACCCTAAAAATTAGCTGTTTGTAAAATCTGAACCTGTCACACTACAACATTATTACTGTATTTAGCTAATCAAAATGCTTTTCTTCTTAGCATTTTGCTAAGCTATCAGACTACTTTGTCAGCTCGCTAACTGCAAGCTTAGTTTAGAAGTTTAGAAATGTTTAGATTGAACATTTATAGCTTCAGTTACATAATGTGATATGTAATACAGTATAATTGTGATGTGGTATCATGTCTGTGCGTGTGTGGAAACAAGATTCTTTAGTGTGGGCTGGTTCGCAAAAGCTCTCACAGTTTCTGAGTTTAGCTCAAATCCATGCTCATCGATAGTGTATATACACTGTTTTGCACCAATAGTAAGATCAAAAATTTAATGCAGGTATCGTTGACCTGTCTGGAGTGACCTCCCTGGATGTATCTCTGCCCAGAGGTTGTCTGCTCTCAAACAAAATGATGGGTGCAAGATGCTGATCTGAATTATGAGGGTAGAGTGGAAGAGTTCAGAGCAAACAGGTCATTCTCCCAGCACTTCTTTCTGGCAATTCTATTGAGCTACACTTTCAGGCCTCGGGGTCAATCCTGTTATGCATTTTCATGGCCCCCATCATTTACACTACCATTCAAAAATTTGGGGTCGGTAATTTTTCAATGTTGTTTTTGAAAAATATTAACACAAGGTTGCAGTAAAGTAATGAATATGCATTGAGTAATGCATATGCATTTTATACACTTACATCATGTTCTTGCTCCTACCATGTAATAAATGCACTTTCTTAAATGAGCTGGGTTTTCTAACGTATTTCAACCGCTCAGGTGATTGCAATGGTATGACCCATTTTATTGGCGGATGAATGACACTTTAAAATCAGTCAGAGCTATAGAAATGTATATTCATATTTACAAGTAAATATGAAAATACATATTCATGAAGATAAATTAAACTTCCTGATAGCACGCAAATATTTCTGCCCGTTGTTGCTCGTGTGATTGTCAGCCTCTGCTTTTCCACTACAGACTGAAGCCATGCCATGCTGTTCCTTTCAGCTAATAAAAGAAAAATGCTGCAATTTTCTGGCTATTTTTTTTTTTTGATTGGTTGGGGCATTCTACAACCCTTCTTCAAACTTCTCAACACACAGCCCGCTTCAGATTGTTTTTAATCAAAGCACAAATCGTATTAAAAAAAAAAATAAAAAAATCTGATTGGGTGGCCAATACAGATGCCTTGAGCCGGCCCTGAATAAATGTAGCCTTGGTGAGTTTAAGAGACTTCTCTGAAAAACATTTTAAAAATCTTACTGACCCCAAACTTTTGAATGGTAGTGTATGTTTTGTAACTAGGAATGTAACGGTACACAAAAATGACAGTTTGGTATGTTTCATCAACAGTTTCATCAACACTCAAATAATAATAAAAAATGTATGTATTGTAAACATGTAAATTACACGTAAGGCAGTTTTTGCATTAACTGTTTCTCCAATTCGTTATTGAAATATAATCATTTACACAGTGGCTGTCATAACTTGTTTTCATGATGGATTTATTTACGCCTTACATTAACAGGTTAAGTAAAATATAATTAATATATAGGCTAATATAGTGCATATATTTAGCAAAACAGTTAATTTCTCTAGCGAACTAACAAACTGTTGACACTGAATGGCTTTTCTCAGGTAAAGTTAAATGTAACACTACGTGACATTGTTTACAAACCGTTTTACTGACATCTTTCCACGGTTGAAACACTCATTGAGCGATTACACGAGATATGATACGTTTTTACTAAGTTGTACTGCATCTTTCAACATACCTTCATGTTCATTCTGTAGCAGTGAAGAGGAAGGGATGATCGTGTTCACTCGCGCTCCGCGCTGCCGTTTGAACTGAGGCGCATATACAGCGATCTGTCACGCCACATCAAAAAGCATCAAAACGGCATTTATTGTTTGAATTTCGTGATAAAATGGACAGAATTTGAAAGATGGCACTTTGTTTCTAATCGAAAGTAACAAAACACAGAGCTTATTGCGATTATTGGTGGTTAATGCTGGTTAAACGTGGTTAGGCTAAAAAGCATTACTGTGTGCGCACGCCCCCTTTTGGATTGGAGTGTGGATCACCTGTGACTGACTGTATTCGTCGTCTAACTGCATGAACCGAACCGTGACGGCCGTACCGTGACGATTCGGGATGAATACATGTACCGTTACACCCCTATTTGTAACTCATTTAACAAATTAACAAGTCAAACATATCAAATATCTATTTTTTTAAACGAAACAATATTGTCTTTTATCACTATCACAAGTACAAATTTGTTCTCTATCAAAATTTAAGGTCCCACTTTCTATTAGGTGGCCTTAACTAGTATGTACTTACATAAAAAAAACAAGTACAATGTACTTATTGTGTTCATTTTGTATTACAAAACACTTTTGCTGCTATTGAGGTGGGATATGGGTAAGGTTAGGGACAGGTTTGGTGGTATGGGTAGGTTTAAGGGTGGGATAAGGTGTAAGGGACGGGTCAACAGTGTAATTATAAATGTAATTCCAGAAATTAATTACAGATGTAATTACATGCTGGTAATTTTTAAAATGTAAGTACTATGTAAAAACGTGTGTACACAATAAGTGCATTGTATCAAATGATTAATTTAAATGTAAGTACATAGTAGTTAAGGCCACCTAATATAAAGTGGGCCCAAATTTAAATATAAATATAATAAAATGTATATGTTTTTCTAAAGGTATCAGTCTGTCTCAACATCTTATCCTGTAAAAATATTCAAATTATACTGTCAAAATTTCTTAAGACATTTAATATGACATCCTCACAATGTCTTCATTGACTAGCTCTTTATTTCCATCCTGTCAGGCATCCTGTAAAATATCTTGACAATGTGTAAATAATCAAGTTAATTAATAAATATCATCTTGTCAAGAGCACACTGTATTTCTGAATATCTTGTCTACCCTTAATATACTTTCACATATTACAATACAAGCATATTAATTTCTTCAAAAGTTACATACGTAGTTCAAAAGGCACTGCATAAAAAGAATGACCCTAGCTCCTAGCAGACATCAAACACTTCACACCAGCCAAAACATCCACAAATACCTCAGAGTATTAAAGTTGAATTGTATTTTCAAGTGCTGTGGTCTGCTGGTTTAGCCTCCACATTTCCAGGCCCAACAGCACCACAAACAGCCTCATCCATGCTAGCAAACATCCGATTGTGTTGAATTAGGTATTACTGTTGCACAATTTGACAAAAATCATAGCTGTCGATTATTTCCCTTGATATTCTAATTGATGAATGGAATTTACATTAAAATGCTTATTTAGGTCTTACTTTGTTTCCCATGTCATTATAATCAACAAAGCTGTCTAGACACAGTCAACCTTTTGTTGATTATAATGGGTGCATTCTAGTTTTGTTGCATCGTTCACTTTCGGTGTATATTGGGTTGTAAGCAAGCAGACGGAATGTAGTGAATCTAACACAATTACAATTTATTGATGATGACTACTGCTTCGTTTCATAGCTTTTTGCCTGTCTACACAGCAAAATCCCCAGAGTTAAATCAACTCTGCTCAGAGAACATTTGGTCCCTCTCTATATAGTGTTAAAGTAACACTGAAGCAGAGTTAAAGTTAATGAGATAATTAGTGATTCATTAAGTGATGATTGAGCATTAGTGATAAACACCTGCTGTTAACAAGCAGAATCACTGAAGAAAAGAGAAACACAAGAACTACAACTGACTGCCACAGCCTTAGATGAAATCAGCTGAAGATAAAAGAAGACATTAAATCTCTCAAGATCTGATTAAACAACTCCACAAACAGCACTTTCATTTTCGTGTGCCACCACAAGCAGAAGCAAAAACCGCGCTTATTAGGACAGACTGTCGTTACTGTAGATTTTTACTTCTTGTCATTGTGCACAATGGACATGTGTGTGATTAATTAATTTGTCAGTTAATTGTGCAGCCCTACCAAACATCATATTTAGGTCCACTTCTGTCTGGTCTGGTAATTCAACGCTGGACATTTCGATTAACCTTCTCATTACAGTGACGACTGCTGGCAGACTGGAGCTTCGTTCCTTATCTTATCTTCTTCAGGACGTCATATACATCATCAGTGCAGCATTAATCAACACTCACGTTACGCTCTGAAATGTCTTCCTCTGCTCGGATCCTCATGTTTCTGCCAAGATGACACCAATCCGCAGCAGTCACAGCACAAGCGACTGACATTAACGGAGGAAATGAGAGGAGGAGAGATAGAGGTGTAACTTTCCTCTGGTCATGGTTATGCTTCGATTACATCTGTGGTGTCACTCACGTGGCGTGAGAGCGGCACGACTGATGGGGGCGGCTGATCTTCTCTCTCTCTCTCTCTCTTTGAGTTGTTTCGCTCTCGTTCCCTTTTTAACAGCCTCCACGCCTTCCTCCACCACCTCCTCATTCTCTCTCAGACCTTTCTGTCCCTTCGTTCACCCACTCCTTCATTTTAGGGGGGCCATCGTGCCCCTCTCCAGTACCCAGAGGCAGAGGGCAGGCAGTGGGGGAGTGTGTATAATGCAGCACTTCCTCGAAAAAAAAGAGTCCGTATGGGCACGCTCCATGTTCAAACAGAGTTCAAACAGTTACAATTTTACATCTAAAAAAAAAAAAAAAAAAAGGTCTAAAAAATGGCATTTAAGTGGTTCTGATTCCCTACAGGTCAATTCAGCTTCAGTACAAATAAAAGCTAATAATTCCGTTTTGGAAACATTTATGAAGTCATGCCTACTATTTTTCACATAGAATAAATGCTCCTTTATACATAAAAATTTATACTTTAGTATACTATTAGTATAATAGTATACTATAAAATAGTCCACGTGACTACAGCGGTTCAAACTTAATGTTATGAAGAGACGAGAATACTTTGTGTGCGCAAAAACAAAACAAAACAATTTCTTCTCTTCCCTGTCAGTCTTTTACACTATTGACGCTGTAAACACAGTGCAGCGTTTCCAGGTTCTATGTCAGAACGACGACTCATTATTGGCCGGCTCCTGCGTCAACATAACGCGCATGCGTCGTGGTGCTCACGTGTACAGCGTCGGCCAATACTGAGCCGGCGTTTTGACAAACCCGGAAGAGCTGCACTGACTATTTTAACGATGTCTTTACTACCTTTCTAGGCCTTGAAAGTGGTTATAATGTTGCGGTCTATAGGGGAGTCAGAAAGCTTTCGGATTTCATCAAAAATATCTTAATTTGTGTTCCAAAGATGAACAAAGGTCTTACGGGTGAGTAATTGATAACAAAAATTTCATTTTTTGGGTGAACTAACCCTTTAAGAATGGGATCGCTTGCAAGGTGATCAGCCTATTTCTTGGGATCAGTTTTATAAATAATATTTTAATTAATTTAATTAGTTAAAAGATGTCTTCTTTCATCTCTGCAACAAAAAAGATATTCTGAAAAATATCTTTTTTTTTTTGTATATACAATGAAAGTAAATGCCGTTCAATGCAGTTTTGGACCCCATTGACTTTCATTATACAGATTATTTTATATTAACTGTGAAATATTATTATAATTTAATAAATTCAATATATATATTAATGTTTTAAACATTCTTTTATTTATTTAGATTTTGATTAAGACAGTATTTTCATTACTTGCCAAGCCTGGATATGACCATTTTAAAATTCTTTGATATTTCCAAGTTTTCCATGACCATGGAAACCATGGGAAGCCTCTATTGCACTGACCTGTGAAACATCAACAAAAATGACTTACAGCATCTTGTACATATACTGAAACAGAAGGTACAAAACTCCTTTGTTCCACAGAACTTCAATAACCTCAAAGCCCACCACAGCAATAAGACACATGCCACAGAGGAGCTCCTCACTAACAAAACCTGTGACCCCGTCTGACATATTTGTCAGTGATATTTCTACTGGCCCTTGCCTTGTCCTCAGGGTATGCTGAAACTAAGATTAATGTGCACCTTATGGAGGAGCTTCTTCATATAATGCACAGGAGCTGATTTTTAATTGTGTGAAATGGAGAGCGTGACTGTGCATGTAGATGGGGGAGAGACTCACGCGTCCACGTCTGCCAGGAGCTCCAGCTTGCTGGGGAAGATCTCAGACAGGAGCACACGCGTGAACGAACGGCCTAAAGACTCCAACTGAGACTCTAAGTGCTAGAGAGAAAGAGAGAAAGAAAGAAAGAAAGAAAGAAAGAAAGAAAGAAAGAAAGAAAGAAAGAAAGAAAGAAAGGAGTTGAATACTGATGGTTACGCATATTTACATAAACACAATTTCATGCACAGAGCTCAAGGTCAGCGAGAACAGCCCACATCAAACATTGAAGGAGGAAAGAGAACAGCAAATCATTACCACCAAGAATTCCCAAATTTACTGAAGAACAAGAAAACCGCTTCCTATCGCCTAATGAGAAATCTTCACAGGACCGCTGATGCTGAACTTGTGTAAACAGCTTGTGTAAATCCTTTATGTTCTTCAAAGCTTTAGTAACCACCATCAGCTCTGTGTTGCTAACATAAAGAGCCAGTTAGCTTTATTTTTTTTTTTCATTAAAAATGTGGGGCCTTGTTGTTGCCTTGATTTATTAGTGATTGATTTATACTTATTTATTTGGTCTGCACGAAGACCTGAACTCCACTGAACACCTTTAAGATGATTCGGAATTAGGGATGCACAATATATTGGTACCATATTGGTAATTAACCAGCATTTTTTTTTTTTTTTTTTAATATCAGACACCATTGGATTGTACTTAAAAATAAAGGTGACTTCTATTTTTTCATTTAGATTATCTTTGCCATCATCTAACACCAACTTAAAGTTAATCTAATAATTAACACTTAAATGTAATATCAAAATAAGTATTCATTTCTAATACTGTACTGAAATATAATGTTGTGATGCCTAAATTCACTTGTAGAGTTTAAAAATATGTTTTTTTGTTTGTTTTCTATTAAATTTATTTAAACAAAATAGTAATATAATTTTGTCAGTTATCAGTCATAACAAGAAAATAATTATCAGCATCAGAATTCTAATATTGATGCATCTCGAAATTGAGTGTATTATGAGAGATTTCTGGCTCTCCTAGTCATTACAAAATAAACATTTATGACATTTCAAAGACAGTAGGAAACTTTGAGGTGATTTATCACTGAACATTTCCCGTTGCCCATATCATCTGATCATGATCCAGCTCAATTTTAGCCTAAGCCTGTACAGAGCACTGCTGTCCTGTTTCAAAGATCTGTCTTATCTGACTCTCTGCTAAAAATGATATTGAGATGATTCGCTGTCTTGCAGTTTGTCACGCTAAGACGTTTTCCCATGTCAGTTCAATTTCTACTTTGGCGTCACTAAGATAATGTCACAGCTGAACTAGTCTGGGAAAAGATTGTCTGCTCATAAGAAAAAGGGATGAATGGGATAATTTGTTATATATAGGAAGCCAATCAAAATTCTCACCAAAATAATAATCCAATCATTTTTTTTTGTTATGGCTGATAACTGATAATATACAGCATGAAATATGAGTATTCTGTATATATATCATCTGATAATAATAATAAAAAGAACTATATCCAAATAACTGATATGGTCCAATTTATTGTGAATCCTTATATAATATATTCATTTTTATCTGATACAAATTAAGGTAAAATAGAACGTAAAATAATATTTTTCATATATTTAAGTTTTTGAAACCCTTTCTTTGCAAGTTTTTGTTTATATTTTAGTGAAAAAAAGTGTATAAAGTCTAAACATGAAAAAAGTCGGCAGAATAGAATCACATTTATTCTGTGTTAATAATTTACACTTTCAGAGATCACCTGTGGTATCATTTTACCTTGATAGGAAATCTTTGACTTTATAGGAAAACTTGTTGCTAAACTGTGTAAATTACTGACAAGTACAAAGAGTTCTGTTGTTAAACTTTACCCCACTGCCAGTGATGATAGTGGCACAGAAATTACACACTTCACTTTTTTATTTAAGAACAATAGAAGTCATAGGCGGTCCCTACTACAATATGAAACAAGTGTGTGTATATAAACACATTCTAATGCACCTTTCATTTGTTCATTATCCATTAATGCTAATTATTCATTCCCCAGTGATAGGCAGCAGGAACGTGAATAATAACACAATTCTTGCTCATTTCAGGATAAAGTGATGCATTACCAGACTCTCCCCACACACTTTGAAGTGTGAAACCCAGTGGACCACAAATATTACCAGCAAAAACCTCCAGACATCAGTGAGGAGGCATTCAGGTGAACGGGCGGCTTCAAAGCACAACCATATATAAAAAAGGAAAGGAGAGGAAGTGGGTGTCGTAAAAGGGGAAGTAGACTCTGCTCCTCTTCTCCAAACAAATTTTATGAAATAAGCTGGCTTAGGTCACATTTGCTCTTCACTGTTAAGCCAATATGTTTTATATGATAAAGAACATGCAGGGATGTGTTACACAGATCCAGAGACATTTCGTAAATAAATGCATTTGATTTAATACTCCGGCTCTGTATGTTTTCGAATCGCTCTTGCGTTACTTTGATGTCATACACCGAGCGGTCTGTGTAGCGCCACTTCAAGTCCAACAAGCCAGTTCACCCGATTCGTTCAAAACGCGGATTCAGAAATGAAATGCAGCTCTGTGTTGCTCGGAGACGAACATTTCAGCTTTGTCTTTATATTGTCGTTGGCAAAATTGAGCAAAACAGACAATATTGTGTCTAAGTAAGCAATAAGGTAGGAGAGGCTGTGCTGTATCGTGAATAAGTCACGGCTGTATCAATGCAACTTTCATGAAGTAAACTCTTACTAAAAGCCTTCCTTCCACCGGAAAAAATAGTCCCTGACCGTGAACAGCAACAGACGTTACATTATTATGTCATTAGATGGCGGCAAAGACTGTCTTTATGAATGTGTCAGTCAGTAGCAGAGACTTTTATATTGAAAAGACTGAACTGTTGTGAACACGGAACAAGACGCAACTGACAAATGCTTTGACTAGCGCTGTCAGTCACGGAAACCCCTTAACTGTTAAAAGAACAAGATAATACATCGGACATTTAAACAGATTTTTTATTATGAACATAGGACTCACCTGAAGGAAAATGCTAAATCTGAATGCAGGTAATAAACTCGCTCACTCAATCTCTTTCTCACAATACTCTTTTACATAATACAGTAAGCTTTAACGAACAGTATCAATTGAGAACAAACAGTTTACGTTGCTAAGAGTGGTTGCTAAGAGTGTTGTGTAGTGATACACAGAACCGTTGGGTGAAGCGGTCATAGCCGTGTTTTATCGTGAATAAAACACAGCTATTGACCAATCAGAATCAAGGACAGGAACTAACCGTTTTATAAAATAACAATATTAACTTCTGATTTATTGAACTGTTGTATAAAATCAGTATCACAGTTGCACTCATGCTATTCTGGACAGAAAAACAGCACTCGTGCGATATTGCACTCGTTGCTCTTGTGATATAGTTTATATGATGTAAATCTCAAAAACTCAAACAGGCATTCTTTGCCCATATATCTTAAATTTTAGGGACTTTCTGACTGCATTCTATAGGCTTCATCGCGCAGTGAGTTGTTGTCCTGCATCATTTTCGTCATCAATGAACTGTATGAAATGTCAGATGACCTACGTAGGTCTGGGCCGGGGCAAGTGCGTTAGATGCGTTAATAATTTCAACACGTTATTTTTCACCGTAATTAATTAATCTAATTAACAGGTTAAATCGACAGCCCTAATATATATATATATATATATATATATATGGAACGGAAAAAAACATTTGTCAAGAGCTACAGAGATCTCTGCCAGAATCACCATCCACTACTATCTGTTTGTCTAGGTGCTGAATTCATCTCACTCGTCTTCTCTATGCATACCAATTGAAAAAGGATGAGATGAGAAAGGGAGAGAAAGCTGCCAAAACGAAGCCAAATCCAAATACATACAATTGAACAGATGAAAAGAGGCAGAGAACAAAGAGAGGAGGATTTGAAGGAGAAGAAGAAGAGGAAGAAGAGAGGGAGATGACCTGCCCCTCCCAAAACAATCGATTAATGCCCCGGGTGAACTCTCCTCTCGGCCAAATGCCGCAGGGTGTGTTTCTTTCAGCGCAGGTGCAAGACTGAACTGAGCAAGGAAGACAGACATCTTTACACTAACAGAAAACATATTGTATGACAAAGGGTAGCAGATGGTCTTACCTCCAAAATTTTGGGGTTGCCCTGACGGCCAAGGGTACCTAGGATGAGGCCCCATCTCTGGGCCGAGCGAGCTCTCTCTATAGCCTGCAGTCTGGTGGCCCGCATGGCCTCATGGTCATAATACTCTCGAGAAAACACTTTACTGTATGGGTCATACCTGCAGATATGGAGGACAACACATGATTTACAAACAATAAAATACTAAAAAAAAAAAAAGAAAGCAAGAAGAAACTGTAACTAAAGCTTAATGTAAAAAGCTGAAGTTCAGCTAAATGTTTCATTATCCTTCAACATTAAAAAAGTATTAATTCAAATATAAATGTATTATAAAACAATTTGATTCAACATCAATAACAATTATATTATTGTAATAATTATTATACTATTATATCATATACTATTATATACTATTATATTCTATAATATACTATTATATACTATTATATTATATACTATTATATTATATTATATGTCAGTCAGAACCGAAGGCTGAAACTATCCTTTTTGCTAGGGATGCACCGATACCAATACCAGTATCGGTATCGGGTCCGATACCAAGCTCATGTACTTGTACTCGCACTTATAAAAATACCCCCGATACCAAAGACCGATACCTCACATGATGAACTTTCCCTGCACAGAGACACCGGCGGCAGCAGCAGAAACAATGTCAGCCTCAGGGGTGTGGAAATACTTCAAAATTAATGATGACAACCCACACTTTGCGAACTGCATGCTTTCAATCACAATTTGTTATCGATTAGTGAAGGCGGGATAGGCGGAATCACGCTGAATGACACAGAAAGAGAAAGAGAGAGAGTGCCCTCTCGCGCGCACTCTCTCTCTTTCTTTCTTGCGCGCGATCCCAGTTCTCTCAGACAGCGCGCGATCAGTTCTCCTCGTGCCTGAATGGTCAAATGCACACATAGTTGTCAAAATGTCCATTGTGTGGAGTATCTCAGGTAAATACAGTCGGTTATGGCTTAAGTGGACGTAAACAGGTGGCTGAAAACAGGATGTGTGTCAGATAATACATCCATGGATTCGGTCTCAAAGGGACAGTAGCCTATTAATGTTAATAAAACAACAAAAGATGTTAAATAAATGTATACATAGTAAATAAACATACTGTATCTGAAAAACAAGTTTATTTAATATGTATCTCTATAGTATTTGTTATATTGTTTGTAATTTGTTTGTAAATTTCTTTTTATATAACAACAATTATATATATATATATATATATATTGGTAATTCTGCCCTTTGAAGGTGATTGGACACTGAAATTTTTGTTCTTTAAGTTTGTGACAAGCACATAAAAATTATTACTTTTTTCATTGGAATAATAAAGAAGCTATCCTACATTCATTAGTCTCATGGTATTGAGCTTGGAAAACTGCCACATCACCAAAAAAAAAGAAATAAATTAATAAATGTATAGGCATCGGTATCGGTGAGTACCAGAAAAAAAAAAATATCGGTATTCGTACTCGGTCCTTAACAAATGGTATCGGTGCATCCCTACTTTTTGCATAATATAATATAATATAATATAATATCATAGTGCCTCTCAAATTAAAAGTATTAAAAAATTATACAGGTATATAGAGAAAATAAATAATCATTATTATAAATTATTATTATAATTAATTAATTAATAAATAAATAAATAAATAAATAAATAAATAATCGAAAATGGCCAAGAGGAAGGAGCTACCCTCTGCAACCAAGGAGTATATTATTAAAATGGCTAAATTTGGTCAATTAAATTTGGATATTTCTACTTTGCTGGATTTGTAGATCAAAGATTAAAGACTATGAATTATAGTAATAATGATGCTTGCTTTAGAAAAATAAATAAATAAATAATAAATAAATAAATAAATAAATAAATAAATAAATAAATAGATAGAAAAGTCTACAATTGCACATTTGTTTACCTGTAGGCAGGTATCTCTGGGTTGGCAATCATGATGGATTCCAAATGAAACCTTCCATCCCCAAGATAGCTATAGACAGAAACACAACTCTATCAGAGAGAAAGTCTGAGTGGGCAGAAAGAATAAAACTCCTATAACTCCATTCTCCTTCTGGGATTTGTGTAAGAAAATATAAAAGGCCAATGGGTCCTGGCCTAGAGGACTCACAAACCAGAGCAACACCCTTCTAACATTCAGCAAGCAATCTGGGCAAGACCTACTCACTTCCAAGTCACGGCAACATTAACCAGCCGGATAGCGAGTCACAGACACGGAGGCTGATGGGCTACAATCCAGATACTCCACAAATAAACCTGCATGATATGATTAGGTCATGACGCGGACAGCACGCAAACAGAACTCAACACACTAATTATCCTTGGCCGGGCAGTCAGGAGAAGACCTGCCACAGGTAATGGGAGTATAGATTAAGCTGGCAAACCTGATGGATGCCCTGGGGAACGCAGCCACAATTAGAAAGGCTAATTAAGACACGTTTATGAAACACTATGGAACATACTGTGGGTGGGATCCCCCTGGGCCCACTGGAGCAAAGGCTAAACCTGCCATACTTCACTCTCGCACACACACAGTGACAGAAAAACTCTTTAGCGTTCATTCTCCTTGTCCCTCAAACATAAAAAAACTGTTTTGCTGCCATGCTGTCTTGTACCTGCTGGATTAAAGGGTTAGTTCACCCAAAAATGAAATTTCTGTTATTAAGCACTCACCCTCATGTCGTTCCAAACCCGCAAGACCTTCGTTCATCTTCGGAACACAAATTAAGATATTTTTGATGAAATCAGAGAGGTTTTTTTTAATCTCCAATAGAAAGCAATGAAATGACCACATTCAAGGTCCAGAGAAGTAGTAAAGACATCGTTAAAATAGTCAACGTGACTACAGTGGTTCAACCTTAATGTTATGACGCGTTGAAAATACTTTTTGTGGGCAAAAACATAACAAAAATAACGACTTCAACAATTTTTCCCCTTCCCTGTCAGTCTGCTACGCAGTTGACGCAGTGAACACAGTAGAGAGCTTCCGTGTTCTACGTCAGAACGCCGGCTCATTATTGGCCGGCTCCTGCATTAGCATCACACGCAGCATCGGCCAATACTGAATAACTAAATTTTTAAAATTGCCCCATATACAGTACAGTAGCCTTCAAATAAAATGACAGTTGAAAGAACTAATTAAAATAACACCGTCTACACCGTGAGAAATATGTGATATCACAGTGAAATGATGCCAAAAACTGATGCCTTTCTACGTCCTTATACTGTACTACCTGCAAAGGCAGCATTTTTTAGCTGTCGGACACAGTCATTCACCAAAAAAAAATTCCCCCTACACATATTTTTCGCATTCCTTTAATATGTTTCTGTAATTAAACACACCAGCTTTCCCGAATTACCGCACTGTCTCCTTCAAGGGCCTCTATTACAAATATTGCATTTATGGTGGAGGCATTAAATTCTAAGAGGTTCCCCGGCTCAGCTTTTAATGGTATAACTTAAACGGCCACAAATTGATGCATTTCATAGAGATGGCACTACTGAGAATATAAGATTAGAAATGGCCCAATTTGCAGGTCTAAAAACTGCTTTTCACAGCACCGACCCATTCAACCCACAGTTCAGTTCATTATGCCTTTAGCAATGAGACGGAGTTGCCTCTTGTTTCAAAAGAAATCCCAAGTGGAAACCGGAGGTCTGCGTGAAGACCTGTAGCATTCGTCAAATTTTATTATATACAGAACGTTTTATGGTCCGCCCAACTTAACAGAGACTTTATGAAGGTGCCAACCGGTCAAAGACCTGTGTAATTTTTCAGCACAATGCTGCAATCATCTTCTCCGTAGGACTTTATTCAGACCCCCCGGCCAACATATTACTTCTTATGCGAAAGTCAGGCTCTGTATAAGCTTAATAAGCTGTTAATTATATGGTGGTGATTCGGCTTTGCAATATAACATCACATTACTACACTGTGGTTGTCAGAGAAAGTTTTTAATTTGCAGAGGGTGAGGGCAAAAAGTAAATGATCTATGAAAGGCTATTTGCATAATAGCTGTGTCATTTTGGGGGTCAGTGACAGGGCCACTTTTGTGTGTCTAAAGTTGACAGATGCCCTGATGAAGAGGTGATGGGTGAAAATTAAAGAAAACGCACATCAATTCTCCTCCTTCTGCTCTCTTCAAACACACACTAACATTCATCAAAGACTCTGCATGCTGGATTAAGGGGCAGAAAACACAAACACACACACACACCTTTTCAGTGTGTAGACACACACAGACAGGAGGTTTCCCTCTATCTCACAGAAGCAGAGCTTGATGCTCACGGCCGCTGTGTGATACAGAGAATAATAGATCACACACACACACACACACACGCACACGCACACCTGCTGCTTAATGTCTCATCTCTGTATTACAACAGCACTTGACATGCTCCTCATTAATGACAGCATGAAACTGCATTCGCAACGCATTTAACTTACGCAATGTGACATTTCATAGAGAAACAATATTCAGTAGGTTAAAATGTAAGGAGGGTCTTGATGCTATCCATAAAGATTTAACTGGATTGTAGAAAATTGGATATAATATTATTGGTTAGTATTATTTTTCCTACCCATAAGGCCTTGGTCACATCATCTGGAAAGTTGTTTCAAAGGAAGTGAAGGTTATTTTTTATTTTGATGAAAGCCTATAATTTTTTTTTTTTTTTTTTTTATAACACAAATTTTTTTTATAACACGAATTAGTGAATTTGTGCACAATAAATCCAGTGATATACATTTAAAAAAAAAAAAAAATTGAAGTAGAAAGTACGAAAATTTCATTTATATAAAAGGCCATGCTGTGAATAGAGCGTGTTAGACTCGGTGTTCACACTCTTTCAACTTTAACTACAATATATCAAAAATAAAAGCACAACCTTGAGCACCTTTTTGATTTCATTACATGGTTTAAAACATAATAAAAATATATAAGTAGACATTCCATATTTTATGGAGACTTTCCATAGACATAATGATGTTTATACTGTGCAAATTGTATATTCTATCCCTTAACCCTACCCCTAAACACAACCCTCACAGAAAACTTATCAAAAAAACATCACTTAGTGTGATTTATAAGCTGTTTTCCTCATGGGGACCAAAAAAAAAAAAAATGTCCCCACAAGGTTAAACATTTCTGGTAATAATATCCTTGTGGGGACTTTTGGTCCCCACATTGTAGGGTATACCAGGACCACACACATACACACACAAATGAACACACACACTTATTCTCATTTGAACACAGTGCTACTACACATACTCAAGATGAGCTAGAGTTTTTTTCCTTACATGACAGCATTGACATGCTTCTCCAGACGAGGTGAGGTGCACCCGAGGATCTCCCCAGGAGAGAGCGGCCGACACTGAGGCACCAACACTTCGTAATCTGGCTTCAGCTCTGCACTGGCTGCCTGAGAAGAGAAAGAAAAGGGATGCTGAGACCAAGGAAGCAAATTTTCAACCAACAAGGTGTGTCCAATCTGAAACCTCTCCACATGTTTTCATCTTTCCTGAAAAGGCAGTTCTGGGCTGGAAAAAAGGCTCCACATCCATCCTATATACCAGCGGGTATTGAACCAGGAACCACTAACGTCAGACGCCCGAAGGCAGGATAATATTTGCACCAAATGAACTTAACGAAAAAGGCAGTCTTATCTTTGGGTTCTTTTGGAACAATATTTTGGTGGCGAACAAACTGGACAAATTTTGGAAGCCTCGGTATTAACTTCTTTTTTCATGCTGAATATACTGCACATTACTGAATATCAAAGCTGCCATAATATATTAAATGCACTACCATTCAAATGTTTGGGGTCTGTAAGATTTGTTTAAATGTTTTTGAAAGTGTCTTATGCTCACAAAAGCTGCATTTCTTTGATCGAAAATACAGAAAAACAACAATATTGTGAAACTGCTTACTATTTTATTATATTTTTAAAATATAAAGCCGCATTTTCCACTGCAGGAACTTTACCCAGGAACTAGGGACTTTGGGGTGGTACTCGGTGTGTTTCGACCGCAGGAACCAGGGTCTAAATGAAGTTCCGGGTAAAAAATTCCCCCTCTGAAAGTACCTGCTCGCTAGGTAGTACTTTTTCAAAGTTCCGGAACTTTCGGGGGTGGAACTTGCAGGAACCAGGTGAACATGCACTGAACATGCTGATTGGTTGAGTTTACGCAGCATTTTGATTGGTTGACTCAATGCAGCATTTTATTTCAACTATCGTTTTTTTAAAGTCTGTTGCGGTGCGTGCAGTAAGAGTTGTTTGCTATTCAAATCAACAATGGAGTTTAAAAAATATGACCGATGGACTGACGATGAGGTTCAGGCTTTATTAAGCTTATTTGCGAAGGACGAAATCCAGCGGGAACTAGAAAGTCGCGCGCAGTCCTACGTCACCAGACTATCTTCACGGTATTTTAGACCGCTATGGAAATGCAGCTAGCAATAGGTCTGGGGGGGAAAAAGTTCCTGGGACAAACTGTTCCGGGTAATTTTGGAGGAAACGCGGCTTAATTTATTCCTATGATGGCAAAGCTGAATTTTTCAGCATCATTACTCCAGCCTTCAGTGTCACATGATCCTTCAGACATTTTTTATTACTATGAATTTAGAAAACAGGTATGCTGCTTTTTTTTTTTTTTTTTTTTTTTTTTTTTTTTAAATCATGTATTTTTTCAGGAATATTTTAATGAATAGAAAGATCAAAAGAATAAAAGCAACATTCATTTGAAATAAAAATCTTTTCTAACAAAATGTCTGTACTGCATCAATTTAATGTGTATAAATGAAAGTATAATTAAAAAAAAGAACATTTGAACACTATTGTACATTGTAATTTTAGGATGCGTTCACACTTGTAGTTCAAAAAAACAAAACATTTAGTCCGATTAGCGTTCACATTGGCAATTTTATCACCGAACCAAAAGATACCAAACCTAAAGGCATAGGGATACGATCACAACCTGATTGGTCGGATTTTATGACGTACTACCTATTTTGAGACGGAACTTATAACGAACATCCAAAACAATGCTGTGTGCTGGGATAAATGCTCTTGTTGTGTGTGCGTAGCCTGCATATGATGGTATTTTGGCCAGATGGGAACTCGTGAAGAGCTTATAAAATGTGTAAAGGAGTCAAAACAGCGGCGGGAATCCCTCCGTCACACACACAAACGATCTGCTGTGTGGAGACGTGCGTCTAATGCCTGTGATGGGCAAACTATGACGAGAAAAAAACGATATGCGTGAGGATTCTGTCCTTTTTAGGGTCTCATCTTCCTGCTTTTGGTTCGTTAACATGTCTTTGGTCCGTGTTGTGTTCATATATCATTCGAACCACACCAGAGTTCATTTGGAAGCAGACCGAGACCCATCTTTTCTCAGTCCTGTTTGGTGCGCACCAGGGTTCGGATGGCAGCGTTCACACGTTCAAATGAACCGCACTAACAGAGCAATCGCACCAGGGTTCGTTTTAATCGAACCAAACATGCCAAGTGTGAACGCACCCTTATTCATTATATACATAATCATGAAAAGCTCCTGATGCCACAGTGTTTGTTTGTGGCCAGGTTATGTTGTAATATAGTTAGTGGGAACATGGTCTGTTTCTGACAGAAGTTTGCAGTTCTAGCTGAGCACCGGCTCCGGAACGTGCAATGACACCTTTTCTTTGGAAAAGAGGTAGGAGAGACAGATACAATCAGAGGAAGAGTCATCCAGCACATCTCCCAACACCTACAGGTTTTTCTTTCCAACAAAAAGGAAGCAAAGCAATTGTGCCAAATAAATTAAAGCAAAAAAGCTGCAGTAATGCAACGGGGGTGGAGACTTAACGGTTAAGATTTTGTTTTTGATGAGCAGAGAGATTAACAAAAACACATGCATTCACACCCCTCTGACCCCCAGCACCCACCCAGAGCACAGGAACGGGCCTACACACACGATACACAGGCCGTGCTATTTCCAGAAATAACATGGGTCATTTTTAGGCAGGAGGGTGAAACCGACAGCGAGGAGGAGAGAGCGAAACAGGAAAAAAAAGAGGAAGGGAAGAAAATCTCACACTTATGTAAGGTGGAGTGCTGAGTGCAACATGACTTCTGATAATTCCTCCTCTTGTGCAGTTCAAAATAACTTTAACTGCATTTCACACCCACATACACAAACACACACTGTTATAGGAGCAAACACACACACGGGCAGCCGTATATACTGTCAGAGACCTTGAAGCAGGAAGGTAAGTGATAGAGAGAAAGAGACAGTAAACGAATCAGAGAACATCTTTAACCGCAGGGAATGGTTATCATTGAGTAAGAATCGGGGGGTCAAAGGTCACCTGCAAAGCAGCCACAAACTGGATGGTGCTGACGAGGGCGAGCGAATGGCCAGGAGGGAAGTTAAACCTGAGCGTGTCCAGGAAGTGGGCAGTGTCAATCTGGATGTCCACAAACACGTACAGCATCTTGATGCCCTCAGTCGAGTCTATGGGGACTGAAGACACAAACAACATTAGCATACTTCACACAACACACATTTGAATTATTATTCCATCCGTAGGTAGACTGTCTATTTTTTCTGTAACCCTAAAAATCCAAATTTGCCGTTTAACATTGTTTGTGCTACAGACACGAATGATCCCTTAAACGGTTAGCTCACCCAAAACTGAAAATTCTGTCATTAATTACTCACCCTCATGTCGTTCCAAACCCGTAAGACTCGTCCATCTTTGAAACACAAATGAAGACATTTTTATTGAAATCTGAGCGATTTCTGTCCCTGTATTTCATTGACAGCTACGCAACTACCACTTTGATGCTTCAAAAAGTTCATAAAGAGATGGTAAAACTAATCCATATGAATTGAGTGGTTTAGTCCAAATTTTCTGAAGAGACACGATCGCTTTATACACTGAACAGATTTAATTTAGGACTTTATTCACATATAAACATTCATCAACTCATACATCAGTCGTGGTAAACAGAAGCTCAAGCATGTTTGCATGACGTGCGAGAACCAATGTGATTCATTCTTGTGTGTTACACAGCACGTTTGAGCTTCCACAAGAACCAATGAGGTTTGTTCTCGCGCGTCACGCAGGTTCGGTTGAGCTTTTGCTTATGTTCGCTGATCAATGTTTATATGTGAATACAAGCCTAAATTAAATCTGTTCAGCGTATAAAGCGACCGATTCTCTTCAGAAAATTTGGACTAAACCGCTCAATACATATGGATTAGTTTTACAATCTCTTTTTGAACTTTTTGAAGTGTCAAGTCAAGTCACCTTTATTTATATAGCGCTTTTTACAATGTAGATTGTGTCAAAGCAGCTTTACATTGATAACTGGTACATTATTTGGCTGCACAGCAGCTCTTAAAGAATAGTGTCAATGCAGGCAGATCAAAGCACTGTTGAATATCAAATGTCAAGTCAAATGTCAAGTGTCCCCAACTAAGCAAGCCAAAGGCGACAGCGGCAAGGAACCCAAACTCCATCAGGTGACATCAGGTGGCAGACAAGTGGCAAATAGGTGTTTAAATGGAGAAAAAAACCTTGGGAGAAACCAGGCTTAGTCGGGGGGCCAGTTCTCCTCTGGCCAACAGTGCTTTGTTACGATTCAGGTTGCCATCATAAGTCCAATAGGATCGCAACATTCAAAGTATTTATTCCAGTTCCATCCAATTGAGGATCGTATTCATCACGCCGGTGTCAAAGTGGTAGTTGCGTAGCTGTCTATGGAGGGACAGAAATTGCTCAATTTCATTACAAATGTCTTCATCTGTGTTCTGACGATGAACAAAAGTCTTATGGATTTGGAACAACATGAGGGTGAGTAAGTGATGACAGAATTTTCATTTTTGGGTGAAATTCTTTAAATCAAATGGTGAATTCAAGTCTTTCTGGAAAATTTGTATTTATGAGTTATGAAGCCATAATTACGATGACAGATGCGTTAAAATAACTTTGCTCTGAGCAAGATGGCACTGTACCGTGTCTACAAAAAAAAAAAAAAAAAAAAAAAAAAAAAAATACAGTAAGATTTTTAACTCTACTTCTACAAAATAATTAACAAAGAATGTGCATCAGGTGAGTTTTGGCTTTTTTATGTTTTCATTCTTTTTTTGAAGATGTAAACTGAAAAAGCTGTTGTAAACTGAACTATGTACTTTCAAAATTGTAACCCAGCTTGTTTTAAAAATGTAAACAAACTAAAAAAATCATTACATTCTTTTGAACAAATTTGTGGTCAATATAAACACTGTCCATTTCGTTTATTGAGTTTTTTTTACTGACGTGCCCAACATGGAAATCTTGCATGTTCCCACTCATATGTACAGCAATGTGGTGTGGCATTCACGTGCATCCAACTTGTAAAATATGATCTTTCCGATATTTCTTGAATGCACCAATAGACTTACGATTTTCACCTGGCTGATAAAACTGGCACAAAAATGTCTTAAAATCACCATCATAACAGAAGAACACAAGAGAAGAACTGTTTTTGTCTACATAATGAAAGCAAAAACAATATTGGGTCTCAATGACTTTCATTGAAAGAAAAAAAGACATTTTTCAAAAAATTCTGAGTACATAAGAAAGAATTCAGGCTTGGAACGACATGAGGTTCAGTAAATAATGACAGAATTTTTCATTTTAAAATGAACTATCCCATTAAGACGCATCTGAAATCACATACCGTCAGAGTATGTGCTGCATTTGATGAACAAGTCCATTTAAGTCAACTTTATTTATAAAGCGCTCTATACAATACAGATTGTTCCAAAGCAGCTTTACAGTCATAACAGGAAAATGATGCATTTTGGCTGTTGATGTCAGTTCAGTATTGATTCAGTTCCTTTGTAAAGATCATCAATTATTAAATTAATTCATTTCATCAAAGCAATTCTACAAAAAACGATGATGAAAAAACTACTTCTCAATCTTTGTTCTACTGTATAAGTACGGATGTGTGTAGAATGATTACTATCCGCCATGTAGGAATTGCCATTCATTGTAAACAATTTGTCATAAAGAAACTGCACTTACAAAATTATGTTGTAAATATCTTGAAAACTCAAAAGTTTGTGTTACTCAGCCTACCTCAGATCTACGGATGACAGTAACTGAAGAAAAGAGAAAAATCTCACAATTGCTATTAATGCCATTCATTTCACACCCCATTTAAAAGACAGCAGAGCTGAAAGAGGGAGGCGGGCTTCAGTCTTCTTCCATCTACATTATCATTTACTGCTGATGGTCATAATTGCTGCTCTTCTTGTAGCATTCTCTTTAAAGCCACTGCTCTAATGGCCATTTCACTGCTATTAGGCAAATGCCACCTTTAGGGAGTGTTTTAAACATGGAGCCCATTTAACTATGCAAGAACAGACGACAAGACAGTAAAGCAAGTGGGAAGAGAGGAAGTAAAATTACATTGCTCAAAGCAAGAAGATCAACAGAGGGTTCTCAGTAAGCACTCGTTGATGAGATGTCTATGAAAGAGCACATACTCTGGAAAGCACTGCATATTTTAAAGGGATAGTTCACCCAAAAATGGATATTCTGTCTCAGTGCTTTTTTTTGTCCATACAATGTAAATCAATGGTAACCAAAATAGTTAGGTTACCAACATTCTTCAAAGGATCTTCTTTTGTGTTCTGCAGTAGAAAGGCAGTATGACATGACAGTGAGAAACGATGACAGAATTTTAATTTTTTTGGGTGAACTATCCCTTTAAGTGTCATACCTGTATACATTTTATAAAGGACAACTGGCGAACATTCAAAATCATGCTGAGTGTTGTTCTAACACCCGACAGGGAACGTGTTAGAAACATAATTATACTGTCTCTTATTAATTATTTAAAGACAGCATCACATGTGTGTTGATGGGGAAGGAAATCCCAGAATGCACAGCGAAAAGCTAAGGAAAAGATGGACAAGGTGAGAGAAATGTTGATTACAAACTTAGTACTGAAAAGGATTGTTAAAAATGTTAGTGTGCTTTGTGTTATGCTTTTAGGCCACATTCACACTGTCAGTCTAATTCCGATTATTTGTGTATCCGATTGGAATCTGATCTTAATTACTGAGATACTGTATTGTATCACAACTGTTCAGATCCGATTTGTGTGTCCCGTGTTGTTCTTTCGTTTTCCAGAATATCTGCATTGGTTTCTATGGCAAAGACGTTGCGTTGGTAGGATTTGGACTGACAGTCTGAACGAGGCTTTAGAGTACTGCGCTGTTAGCTTAGCAACATGCTAACATCAAACTCTACTGTATTGGATGTCAAGCTTCTTGCTTGCAGGTTGTAAAGTTGTTACCTATGCAGAGCGTCCAAATCTGACAATTATGAGTTTCCATGGCGGTTAGGATGATCCCTTAAGAAGGCAGCTGCTTATATAGACAATAAGCAGTGAACTACTGAATAAACATCATGAACAACATTCATGGTTAGAAACTAGAAGAAGTGATGTACATGGCTGAGGAGAGAGAGAGAGAGAGAGAAAGAAACCGAGAGGTGGGAGAAAGATTTTACTGACTGTGGCAATAAAGTTTTATTCTTGCAAAGTTTCACATTTAAGTGGGGCACTGTCAAAATGCACATATATGCAGGGCTATTTTCATACACACATGAAACACACAAGTGGCAATAACCTCTTTCCGCAGGTGCTAGAAAACGAAAGAAAAAGACGTGGAGGGGCCGGGGGGTTGAAGTTAAGTGGAATCGATCCATTTCTCTTATCCAATTAGCACGGCAGACTGAGAGCACTTACTCACTGCAATTACGGCTTTTGTCAATAGTCATGAATTCAGTCACCGTCTCCATCCCCTCACCTCCTTCCCTTCTCTATTTTTTTAAAGGGCTTAAATATAAGCAGATATGATTGAGGAGCTTCATAAAGTTGGAAAAAATGAAAGAATGCACAGACACAGGAGCATGTGTCGAGTGGCATGGAGAAATACGCTCAATAATGTGCAAAATGCCAGAGGTCTGCAGCTTTGTGTGTTTATAAAATGTACAGCAATTGCTTTCAATATATATTCAATAAAAACTGTATAAATATATGTGTATATACACTACCCAGTCAAAAAAAAAGTCACTGTTTGGATTTAAATAGGCAAATATTTAATAGTCTATGACATTATTGCTGTGATTATATCAGCGTGTCATCTCCCATTCCCTTTAAAAGCCAGGTGCGCTTGCACCATGGTGGAATGTAGACACCCTCAACCTGACGAGTCAGTTTAAATACATGTGTGTATTGCCTCGATTGATCAAATAATTAGCGCTCAAAAAGCGCTCAAAGCATCATATTTTTAAAATTTCAGTACCGACATGGTACCGAAGTCGGTACTTTTGACAACTCTATTATTGTGTACATAAAGATAAAAATGCCTACTAATCTTTTCCTTTTAATCCTTTTATTTTTAATATTTGGCATGTTTGTGTGCTGCTGAAAAAAAATACTGTGACATTGACTTTAGACCAGGTTTTTGTTGGTCAGTGGCGCAGTCATTTTCAGTTGCCTCAAAATGGCAATACATGCCAACAATGGGCCTGAACACAGCATAGCAAGAATAATAGTGTAATAATGTACTGTGTCTATACATATATTTCCAGGAGGCTTCGATGCAGGATTAATATTCCCTTGGCCGGCTCTGGTATTTGGGAGAGGTGTGATTGTTCTGCTGGAGATATATTGGCCCTATTGATTTAGCATTTCCTCTACTGTATGTTGTGCTGCTGACGGGTGGGCAGCGGGGGGTGAAGGAGCGGCCTCCTCTAGGCTAGCACATCCAGGCCTTTCAAAGGACACCCTTAATGCATGTTCACTATTGATCTGCTGAGTACACGTGCAGGCAGGACCATTCAAAACATCTGCTATCCCTTACACATCACGACTCGGACCGGCTACCACACTGAGCTATTGAGAGCAGCTTTGCAAAGCACTTCAAGAGTAAAATCTATACATCTCCACTTCTCCTTACCACGGCCGACTGTCTCCAACCTTTGCTCTTAGAGACTCCCCTGGAGCTTTCTTGGTCTCTTTCTCAATTATATTTTCAAACAAGCAGTTATCCGTCAATGAAAGACCTTGAAACATGCTCACGAGAAATCGTAGGAACATAGAAAGACGATAGATAATGGGGAAACATGAGACACCTTCTTTTAAGAAAATTAATTTGAGGGTGTGTAGTCTATAAATATGTTAAAGGAATAGTTATAATACCCAACTATGAAGAATCCAAAGCTGATTTTTTTTTTCTTTTTTTTTTCTGTGGAACACGAAAGAAGTTCACACCGCCCTTTTCCGTACCAGTGTTATTTTAGTATTATATATGTACTATTATATTAAAAAAAAAAAAATATATATATATATATATATTTTAGCTTTCATTTTAGTGTTTAATTTTAAATTTGAGTAATTTTGTTATGTGCTTTTGTCATTTTTTTTTAAATTTCAGTTTTAGTAATTTTAGTGCTTGAATATTACAAATGTTGCCTTGACAACTAACTGAAAAGTTTAGGTTTTTCATCTTATATTTATGTATTTCAGCTTTTTTTCAATTACTGAAAACTATTTTTAGTAGTTTTAGTTAACAATAACAATTTAGTTATATACAATGAAGGTGAATGGTGACCAAGCTGTCAAGAATAACAAAAACGCACCAAAATAAGTATCATAAAAGTTTGCATTCCACAGAAGAAAGTAAGTCATATGGGTTTGGAAAGAGGGTGAGAAAATGATGACAGAATGTTACATTTTAGGTTAACTACCCCTTTAATTCACATATGAATAATGATTGTGTGTGTGTGTCTGTGTGTGCAACTCACTGAGACAACTGTGCCCATAATGCACCATGAAGTCGGCTCCCAAAGCACGCGCAGTGAAGTCGTCCACGCAGCAGGCCCCATATGTCACATCTCCCATCACCAAAGTGTCTGCTTCTGTGAATCTGACAAAGAACAAAATCAACCAATCAATGACCTTGATCACCACCCTATTGCAATTCAAATCTTCAGGCTGCAAGTAAAATGACAGGTCCACACAGTTGGCAGATCAATCACTCTCAAGCGGAAATGTCACTCAGACATCCATGCCTCCAGTTAAGTGGGCTCCCGTTAGCTGTAAACTGATGCACTCTGTGCAGTCTAGAAAAACATCTAGAGTAACCTTCAGAGACAACAGAGCACTGGACAATGATTAACATAAAACCTTCACTGATGGTAGAGGGTCAAGCTCCATGCTAAGGTTAATAGCTATGGTTTGCTCTAAGTAGTAAAAGTAGTAAGTAACCAAAAGATTATACAGTAGATTTAAATTTTGCAAGAGGTAATCCATGAGCTATCACCATTAAGAAAGCCACTAAACTGGGTACTTAAAGGGTTAGTTCACCCAAAAATGAAAATTCTGTCATTAATTACTCTCCCTCATGTCATTCTACACCCGTAAGACCTTCATTCATCTTCAGAACACAAATTAAGATATTTTTGATAAAATCGGATGGCTCGTGAGGCCTGCATTGAGAGCAAGTTAACTTAGACTTTCAAATGCCCAGAAAGGTACTAAAGACATATTTAAAACAGTTCATGTGACTACAGTGGTTCAACCTTAATGTTATGAAGCGACGAGAATACTTTTTGTGCGCCAAAAAAACAAAATAACGACTTTATTCAACAATATATTTATAGTAAAGGGCGATTTTAAAACAGTGCTTCATGAAGCTTTGAAGCTTTACAAATCTTTTGTTTCGAATCAGTGGTTCGGAGCATGTGGAACGACATAAGGGTGAGTAATTCAAGACAAAATTTTAATTTTTGGGTGAACTAACCCTTTAACACAGTGCCATAACCAATGATGTCTAAAAAATTCTGGAAAAAGCTGTCTGTTAGCATGTTAGCATTCCCATTCATCTCAATGGCACTTCCTCAGCTGGTGCAAAACCTCTCGGAAATGTGTCTGTTTACATTGGAAGCAAAAATGCTGACAATGTGACACAATAACAGCCAATCAAGACAAAATATATGTTTTTATGTGGAGCAGTATTATGGACCAATGAGATTTTTTTTTTTTTTTTTTAACTTTTTTTCACTAACCTCAAAACAAAAAATTAAAGATATAAAAATGATCATTATTATTATTTTTTTACATTTATAATTTTAAAAATGTACACTTTTAAATATATACTTTTTACATTTATTATTTAATATTTCTAAAGAATTCTGTTCAAAAATGTAGATTTTTCACAAATTAACATTGTGAGAAATGATAAATAAACAATCATTAAATTATACAGTTTTCTCTCATTTGGAAACTGCAATAAATACATAAACATGTCTGCTGGAAAATGATGGCATACAGTACATTACACGTTCTAACTGATTCTACCTTTCTTGCAATTTCGACAAAGCCTCATCTATGTCAGCATGCTAGAACATTTTACCTAGCTTACAAGTTTAAATGTTTTACAGAATTTACAACCAAGTGTTGTAGAAAAGCACAAAAATAAAATGGACGTACATGATCAGAAAATATGAGATATATCACTGACCCAATAAGGCTGATTTATACTTCTGCGTCGGACCTACACCGGAGCCTCTGTGCCGTAGGCTATGCGTCTGTTTTCATTTATACTTCTGCGTCGTTGTCTGCGTCGACGTGCATGCAGACCACTAGTAGGCAGTGTCCACGGTCATGTTGAGTATCAAGGCAAAAGCCGAAGAAGAAGCAGCTTGTAATGTACGTTGTCAGAGAAGCTTACAAATAGAAGCGGCAAATAGATAACGACTTTTGTTGCAGTTTGACTGCATGTGTCCCCTGAAACAGAGCGGTTTTCATTCCTATGGAAGTTAAAAACGCTCGCTCTCGCTCTCTATTGCTCCGTGCCAGTTTTTTGACCCGAGGGAGGGGTTCTAGCAGACCAATCACAGCGCTCGTGGTCTGCGTAGAATTGACGCGTTGTTACATTTTTGAAGAGGTGCACGTCAGGCTACGTCGTAGGCTATGCATGGTACAAACAGCCTACGCCGTAGCTACGGCGTACACTTGACGCAGAAGTATAAATCAGCCTTTACACTGGCCCGCATTCTTAAAAATACAAAGTTCTGCCATGAATCTCTAGATGGCGCAGGCTAATATGTCCTTTAACTCAACCTGCTCATAATCACATCATTATCTATAGGGCACAGCTGATTGGTTCCTGCTGTATCAGTAACCAATGAGAACGCGTACTCAACCTTCAAAATACTTTGGTAGCATTTGCCTTAGCAGTGCTACGTGCTTCAGAAACCCTCCAGCTTCCCCAGCTCCACCTGTATAGATCTGCTATGGGTAATTCACGTATGCTATATTGTACAGCAGCAGCGTGTCTTAATTGTTCACAGCAGCGTGTCTGGTATGTATTGGCAGTAGCAAATCCCGTACTTGCTCTGGAGCAGCAGCAATAACCTACAGCAGCAGCAGCAGCAATAAAAGCAGCAGCAGCAGCGTACCAGATCTATTCCGCCAAGACCAAACATACAACATTGTCATACCCATTACCATGCCAAACACTCCAAGAGCTGTCATGACAGAAGTGCATATTTCAAGAGTTGAATAAGTATACTCTAAAAATACAGATATTCAGACGCAGCTTGAGAGGAGACTTGCATTTGATGCTGCAAGTGATGCAATAACTTGTGCTGTTTGTTACCAATATGCAAGAAACAACAGCTAAGTACAAAAACAAATCTAAATGTAATTTAATATCATACAAAACAGTTTCATGGCCAGCAAGAAATATTTAATAAATATTTATTAATTCACCAGCCATTGGCTGATGTGTAAAACATTAGACTCTGAAAGCAAGAATTTAAGTGTCTGCTAAATGACTTTTTACTATGTAACTTCCAAAAGTAGTGACTGGAGGACATTACTGAGCCTCCATGTCCAGTAAAGCACACTCTTAAGACATGCTACTACAAATTGTCCTTGGCTTCCTTCCTTCACTTTGTAGGACAATGACAAGCATTCCAGTGAGGTGGATCTCCAAGGAGCTGTTTGAAGAGCCAACGATCTGTTTTTGTTTGCTTCGGCAGGGGTCGTTAAGTGTTAGCACATCTATTGACTGGCGCACTGCTGCCGCCTCTCCTCTGTGTGAAATTTAAATGCAGGATAAACATGAGACAGGAGCACATAAATTATGAGTGAGAAAAACGAGAGAGAATGAATATGCGAGGAGAAGAGAGGAGGAAAAAGAGAGTAGAAGCTGTTGTATGGGAAGCTGGCTGTCTGGAAGCAGACATATTTAGGACAGGTATTATTAATAGAACACAGGCACATTTTTGTCTTTTTGTACACACACACACACACACACACACACACACACACACACAAGCACTTCTAAACCCCTCCACCTGATTCACCTTCTAACCTCTCATTCAGACTGAGCTCTCTAAAGTGGCCAATACAACACCATGGCGCATAGTAAAGTCTGTACTGATCGTTCTGTCTGGACTGTTCACTGGACATTTTTTCTACTTCCTGTCTGGGTCTTTTTCCTCAGTTTGTCAAACTATGTAGTCGTTTACCTCTGTTGCGAGCCAAGCACCCCACCTGAAGTCGACTTTTTTGCCTATTGCCAAGTAACTACTTGGTGGGTGAATCTCTCGAAAAAACATGTCCTGGTTATATTTCACCAAAAAGGGTCAACTGCAAATTATTTCTGGATAGATGTAGCATTTGAATAGATATTAGACTTACATTTATTCTATGTGATCCTCTGGTCCCTGAGTGCCTGTTCTTGCACCACTGTAGTCGAGCACATGATCGACCGAGAAAAAAACATTTATGTGGATTTATAGGCTAATAAATATCTAATTAAATGAAGAGAAAAAAAAACTCTTTGGTGGTCTTACCCTCCATCCAAAAACAACTCTTTCTTCACAAATCACATAAATTACATTTTTTGCAATCAAAACGGTGAATTTTGCCACAATGGTGAATTTTGCCAAAAGGCAATGGGTTTTGCAGCACTGATTAAACAATTTTTTTTTACTGCAAATAGGTTTAACTGAAATACATGAATCTATTGAGAATCACCATTTAGATAATGGAATTACAAACAACTAAAAACAAAAAATGCTATATGGTAATTAGAACTAATTTCTAGGTGCTTAAGTGCTTTATTGTCATATCAATCAATGCTATATATATATATATAGTTCAGTTATGAAACTCTAGATGGCACAGGCTGATGGGTCCTTAACGCAAGCTGATTGGTCCATTTCACTTCTGCAGCCAATGAGCTTGTTGCTCACACATTTAAATGGCTGGTTACATTCACTATAGCAGTTTGCAACGTACTTCAGAGCTCCTCTAAAACCCTCTACCTTCCCCAGCTCCACCTGTATAGATCTGCTATGGGTTATTGATATATGCTATTTGTGCAGAAGCACTATGTCTTACTCGCAGCAGCGTATCGGCGTATGTATTGGCAGTAGCAAGTTCCTGTACTTGCTCTGCAGCAGCAGCAATAATCTACAACAACAGCAATAATCTACAGCAGCAGCAATTCGGTAGCAGTGTAGCAGACCTATTCCACCAAGACCAAATACATAAACATTGTCATATCCATTACCATGCTAAAAATCTTCCGCGAGTTGTCATGATTGAAATATATATACATATACAGTATATAGTCCTGATAAATAGGCCACAGTTTGTATGTAAAAATGAAGGATGTCAATTTAACAATTAATTATAAAAACGTATAATACTTATACTGTAATATGAACTGTGTCTGCACGCCACACACACACACGTCGACTCTTCATAACACGCTGCCTGTGTTTGTGTCTCATGCATGGCTTACTTCTCTAACCCAGTGCCCCCAAACACACCCTCTTCTCCTCACACAGTTATTCTCATGTGAAGGACGCAGGCAAGTAGCCGTTGCTTGTAAAGCAGAGAGAGATGGATGAAGAGAGCTCATCTGGTAAATAAATATTTGCTGTGGTAGATTTGATTCGCTCATCCTTTCTCTCATCAAGGTCCCTCTCTTTCTGCCCATCTGCTGCACGTTTGCGGATACACATTCACGAGTGGGTGGAATCATCAACAGCCCAAAACGATAAGATGCACACAAATGAGATGGTTCAGAACAATACATATACAGTGGCACCAAAATATTTAGAAACTTAAGCCACACTTAAAAATGTATGAATGTCATTGCATCACATAACAAAATATCAAACTGCAGCACTGCACAGAGAAGCCTCGCCCACACTGAAAACTCAGTATCAAAATCCCACTCCTCATGTTAAACATAAAACATGGATGAGGAGAGGTTGACTGTGGAAGTTCAGAAGCAGAGAATATATATAAAAAAAATCTCTAAAGTTCCATGAAATTCACAATTTAAAGTGACAGTTTACCGAGAAAAAGTTGAAGCGGGGCCGTAACCACCATAGAAATTGAGGGGGACAATTCCCCCCACAATAATTAGAAATGGCCAAATTGTCCCCCCCCAAATATTTTATATAATTGATGCTGCTCTGTTTCAAAAAGTTTTGAAAGTTACATTTTTAGGCTGGTCTGCCTCAGCGCTCTAACTGCGCTCATCAATGTCAAAATGATCGAGATGACCAATCAAATCAAAGGAGGCGGGCCTTACCGTTCACAGAAGACGAGCGCGAATTCCAATACAACTCTTTAGTTTTAGTGGCGAAAGAGGGTGTGATAAGATGTAAGTAGCTAAATATTTCATATCTGACTGATGGAAATGTTCAACGACCGACAAAAACTACTCAACTGTATTGAATTGAAAATATGCTATAATTTACGTAACTCATGACTGAATGTGACAAGACAAGAAACATTTTGCGTTTTTGACACAAGAGTGAATGTGTGCATATTTTAAAATAAAATATAATTTGCAAATAGTTTAAATTAATTACTTCACAATTAGGCCTAGAACTTATTTTATGTACCATTAATATTTCTTTATTCCCTTAAATCCATTTTAATCCTATAATTATTTCATTCCTTTAAAATAAAAAGACCAATACCCCCCTACTACCCCCCATTCTACTGCTTGAGCTACAGCTGCAAAAGTTATATAATTAATACGATTAATGAAATAAATAAAGATCTATTTAAATATAATGAAATATACATATAGAAATACAAATTCTATATGTTTATCTATCCATCCATCCATCGCATAACTTTAAGACAGGCAATAGTCAAAGTTTGCCTTGACGAACTTTACGCTTCTAGTTAAAAATTACACTTACCACAGTTATATTATTTCAAATTTCAATTAATTTTAATCTACTTACTTGAATGCAAATTTTAAAATCACAATTTTGAATTCCGTTTGCCACCTCAAATCAAATTCAAGGCCTTACACACAGCCCAAATATAAACTCTTGCAAATCTGCTGCTGGTAACTACCCCAGCCTGCGTCGACAAAACACGTGCAAAACCTCATTGTCAGGTTTCCTTATTTGCGAGTATATCCGATTAACAGACTAAAGGGGCTTGCGGATGAAAAACGGAAATACATTAATATAAACTCTGAGTGTCAGATTACCGGAGCTTGTGCAAGAGCGAGATAGTGTTTGCTACCTGGGAATGATGCTGTAATTATTGGAGCAGGAGTGTGGATCAAGTTCGTGCTCCCACTGGGACTGAGGCTCGGAGCGAGTAAGATGAGGGGTTTTAGTCGTGATTAGTGCTGCGCACGCCCCTCCAAATGCTGACCACAGGATAGAAGAGTCACCGTCAGATATGGCCCCGGTCTGCTTGTTACTGTAGCTCTGCTATTCTTCCATCAAAATCAAATCCACTGTCTCTCTCTTTCCGTCATGCTATCTGGCTCCAGCTACAACATCTGAGCTGAAATGTCATTAAGATGCAATTAAGATGTAGAAATGTCTGTGATCTCAATAACAGGGCTTGTTAATTAGTGTCTCTGTAGCAGCTAGCTTGCACACAAAACAGTCAGCCAGCGACACACTCACACAAAGCGGATCATAATAAAATAAAATAACAGTAATATATTATATATTTAAAAATATACAATATATAGATTTTCAACATGGCTTTGGACTCAGCCAAGGCCTGGGACTCCCTGTCACTGTGATGGTTGTTGGACGGTTTAGTGTCTCTCTCGGACACATTCTCATAAACTCCACAAACAGTTCATGTGTCTGTCTCTCTGTCATGTCTCCCTTCCTCCTGCCTCAGAGTCATGCTCCTGCAGGACCGGTCAGCGTCTCTGCGTGTCTCTCACTCTCTCAGTTAATGAACATTAGGGTGTGCTGTGTCTGGAAGCGGATCCATCCGTTTCAAGCTATTCCTCCTGTCTCTCAGAGGTGAAATCTTTACTTGGCTTTGACAGGACTTTCATCAAAGCTCAGCGTGAGCGAGGGGCTGCTGGCTCAAAGCTCTCCTGTTTGTGAAAGCTGGAAGAAAACAGATCTTTCTCTTTTGGCTACTTAATCAAAGCCTTCAAAAGCAAATGATTTCAAATAAATTGTGCCTTTTTATGACCGGTAATTGTCTAGAGTATGGCAGCGAAACAGAGTTAGAGAAGTGATAATTATAATTATAAAAGGATATTTCAGAAGACGTGAGAAACAGAGCCAAGTTATGACTTTAAGATCTTTAATCTTTAATGTCTGAATCATAATCCCTTATCATTAAACATGCAAAGCACAAATGTTGATTATTGAATAGTGTGTGCACAACGGGCCGCATACATGATGCACGCTGATTGACATGACACAGCAGCGGCATTTGCCAGTCCAGCTGCTTTTCTATGCTGTGAAGAAATGCTTTTGGATCGTTACTTCCCTCTTATTTATATCACTGTCAAACATATTAAAATTTTACATTTCTAACACAGACCCACCATATTCCACCAGATTTACATGAAAAAGCTACAAATCTAGGTATCTAAACCCATCCCAATGATCCAAACCCATCCCAATTAAGAGACAGTTGACCCATACAGTATTTGTATACTTAAATCAAACTTAAAAATATGTCTTCCTTTGCATTAGCAAAATTTTAAACAAAGTAGCATTTGTTTAAAGGGCACCTATAATTCCCCTTTTACAAGATGTAATGCAAGTCTCTGAAGTCCGCAGAATGTGTCTGTAAAGTTTCAGCTCAAAATTTCCCACAGATCATTTATTATAGCTTGTCAAATTTGCCCCTATTTGGGTTTGGGCAAAAACATGCCATTTTTGTGTGTGTCCCTTTAAATGCAAATTTAAATTCCCAGCCCGCTTTCCAAAAGAGGGCGGAGCTTTAACAGCTCACGCTTCGGTTGCTCAACATCAACAACAAAACCGGAGAATCTCACGCAGCCAAAATGACGATTGTCAGTAACAGTGTTAAGTCTTACATTGTTCAAACCGGAGTCAGACACTGATGGAGAGACTCAGGAAGAAGTTACAACTTTTAGAATGCATCTGGATGTTTCTGAATGGTTAGTGGATAAAGTTATGTAGGCTAGTTGCTGTGGAGTCGATTCAACTCATTGAGTAGCATGTGCCATCATGTTAATCTTTTGTGCAAATCTAGCGTTGAATTGACCCTCGTTTGTGAAGCATCGGCGTAAAATTACGGCATGGTAACAACACACTACTACAACTCTTCCTCTTCTCTAAAGCAGCCCATTCTAAGGCATTCTCGGGGGCGGGGTTTATGTAAATTTTAGGGTTAGTGATGTCACTAACCCGGGAAGAAGCTCGTTGTAGTTCCTACCAGCCGTTTGTTGTAGTCCTTAAACAGCGAATTCTTTAAAAGAAAATATCTCCCTTTGCATTGAACTTTGAGCGTCATAACTTTGCAGATGTTGTTTAAGCTGAAACAGCAACATTACACACTAACTAAAGTTAAAAGTGAAATCATAATCAACCACCCCTTTAAACATTTTTTCCCCTGTGAAAATAATTTCTTCATGCCTTAAAATAGCTTGAATGTAACTCTACACCCCTGCTTCATTTAGTATACGTGGATTCATGAATATGCAAATTAGCCCAGCCTCCACTCAATCACACCAGCTCGTACTACCACTCAGTAAACTGTACTAAATGCTACACAATGGCAAGTGGAAATATTGGTTTAATTCAGCCATGTATGTTTGAACCAGAAACTGATTCAGAAGAAGAAGAGGAAGAGTGAATTATACAGGCTCCTCTACAAGTAGATGTATCAGAATGGTAATGTGTTTTACGTATCTCTCTACAGCATCGGACAAATAATGGTAATTGATATGATTAGCCTTTGGCTTGACTACGTTATCAAACAGCTAATAATAATGTTACACAAACCATGTTTCTGTTCACCTTCTAACAATCAGCATCATCTAAACATCATAGGAAGTCAGTGGAGAAAAGCCCTGCCCCACACATTGACGGATTGGTTACATATTTGTCACAGCAGGAAACGGGCGGTTTCAAACTGCGTTTTTGAGACTGTCTTTGGTACACTGCGGTTTTAAAAGTTTTAAAAATGAAACAAAATTAAAACCTTGATTTTCACCACAGGGGGTCTTTGACTTGTGTCCAAATATTTTTGGGGCTAATGTGCACATCTTAAAAATACAATAAGAATGAAAGCTTGTGTTATGTAAGGTTGCGGATGAAAGTCCAGGACACGAGCCCCTGAGTGATTCAATGCTGCACCCTCTGCCCTGTTTCAATAACTCGGATTGTGTGTGCTTGTGTGTTTAGCCTCTCACTTCACTGAGCTCAGTTAACACAAAGACTAATATTAGATCAGCGACGAGGGGCTGTCACAGAAAACCGTCCCTTTGGACTTTCCCTATCCCAGTCCTGTTTCCCCAGTCTACAAACTACTCCTGAACCACTTAGCAGAGCACAATACACACCAGCCCACACAAATCACATTACCTGTACCTTCTCAACCTACACAACAGTAAATCAGCCTTAAATCCGGTCTGCAAAGCCATAAAAGTCCTTATTAGCAAAGCTTCTGTGGCTATTTCTTCTTTTCAGCATGATATAAACCTACCAGTGTCAACGTGATTTATGAAAGGCAAAAATATTCTAATTGTCCAGCTGTGTGCCTCTGTGGACTGAGGTTTTCTCAGACTAGCTTAGGGGCTGAGATAATGTGCGAGGGTGTACGAGATGAGCGGGTATGCGTTTTGCTCATTTGATGAAAAGCCTGAAAAGCTGGCCTCAAAACCGCTTAGTGGTTTTCTCCTTGTGTGAGCAGGTCTCAGTGTCTGGAGGGGATGCATCATTGGCTGTGTGACACCGTCTATGAAATCCTGTTAGTCCACTTCAGGGCAGAAATCAGCCCAGGAGAGATAGACGCTCTGTTGAGGATGCCAGGATGCCCGTCCCACAACAGCCTCAGGTCTCCCACACACACTCCTGATATGGAGGCATGACCTGAATTGAACTGTGTCCGAGCTATTATTTCAGAGTGCCTTTGTTAAGAGTTCTCTTTATATTTGTGAACTGTTTGAGCGATTCTAGAAATTATTTAAATTAATTAATTATTAATAATTTACTTATCTGACTAATACATATCACCCTATTTCCCCAGCTGTACGTAGTTCTTGTGTTTCTCTTTTCTTCACTGATTCTTGTTAACAGTAGGTGTTCATCACTAATGCTCAATCATCACTTAATTAATCAGTTGATTATCTCATTAACTTCAACTCTGCTTCAGTGTTACTTGAACACTATATAGTAAGGGACCATATGTACTCTGAACAGAGTTAATTTAACTCTGGGGATTTTGCGGTGTACAGTTCAATGCATTTGTGGTAACCACCAGGCCACAAATCTGCCTATTTTTCTAATTTAATCAGACATAAATACAGCCTTTTTTATCTGACCTAATTCAGTCAAGCCAGTGTGCAGTTATATAAACTGGGGGCAGCAAAACGATATGCCGATGCTGTGTCATTTATTATCACGTGCCTGTTTTTTTTTTTTTTTTTTTTTTCTCGTAACCCCAAACCTGTTGATAGGGAGAGCACAGTGTTCACCAGTTACCACTACAGGATTCCAGCCAGGTCTATGACATGCATCAGATATCTGAACACTCTGTCTCTCTCTCGCTTTCTCAGAGACAGTAAAAGTGATGCATCATCCCATGAGAGCAGTAAGAGAGAGGCAGGTGAGCAGAGTACAATAGAAGTGCTCTGACTGGTGCATCTGTACGTAAAGAGCTGTCACTGCATTCTGTATAGCACACTCACGCATACAATCACATGCAAACAGACGTGATGGATACATGTACATATATAAACAGCCATTATACAAACAATCTCGTACAGAGTAAATGACTGCAGTCATCATTTACTCACCCTCAATGTGGTTTCAAATCTGTATGATGTTCTTTCTTCAATAGAACATAAAAGGAAAGGATTTTAAGAATAATTTGGATATACTTTTCCATTTAATGAAAGTCAAAATTTGGTCAGGGTGAGTAAATGAATTGAGTTGAACATGTAATAAATGAATTGAATTCAACATGTAACCCAGTTAGTTATCATATAACATATGGTACATCATTTGTGCTTTTGTGGTAAAATACTGTAATTTTATTTTACACTATTCAAAAAAATTGATTTAAAAAAATGAAACAGAAGTTGCAACAGTCTTTTCTTCCCTATTGTATCATATATCTGAGTGAAACGGTTTCTCAAACAAGAAAAAAAATGTAGGACGGGGCTTGATTTTGTCCATCAGGAATTGATTGGATCGTTGGATTGTCGTGGTTTGCTACTGCTGTGATCTCAAGTGAGCGACAGATTGTCCCGCCTTCGCGCCAGTAAATGTCATCAGAGAAGAGATGTTGTTGCAAGAGGGATGAAAAATTACTTTGACTAAAGATTATTAGGGCACAATTTAAAAAAAAAAAAGATAAAAAGAAAGACATGCATGGATAAATCATTATAATAAATACTGCAATATTCCATAAAAAAAAAACAAAAAAACAAGAATTGTCAATTTTGACTTCATTAACTTTATACCACTACATCTATAATAAAATTCAAACTACCATGTCATTGTTCAGTAAAATATTCTAACTATTTTTAATGTGATACTGATATTACAACTTCAGAAACAGAAGCTCTTTCAGTTTTACAAGCACTGTGTTGTGGGCTCTTGACTCCTTTTCTATTCTGCTTTTAAAGTGTAAAAATGTGATCTGGTCACCCAATTTAATGAAAAATATTCCATGAATTATTCCACTGGGCTACACTGGGAATCTTTAATTTCTCTGCCCAAATCCTCCCCACTCACGTCTCTCTCCCACACCCGTCTGTTTTGGCAGGGGTCCTTTTAAAACTTCATTTTATCCTCTTCACCTCTTTTTTTAAGTTTTATTTTTTGGGCAATTTTGCCTTTATTGGATAGGACAGTCAAGGAGAGAAAGGAGAGAGGGGCACAGGATCTAGAAAAGGATCACCAGCCGGGACTCGAACTTATTGGGTCGCCTGAAGCGCTCTTGCGCATCAGAGTGCTGCCAACAAAGCTATGGCTCAAACTTCCTCTTCACTTCTAATCCCTATTAGCATCCTTTACCGTGGGAATGTTTCCAGAGTAGGGAAACAGATCTTTTATCTGTGAAAATGACGGTAAGCATTTTGAATCATCCTTCAGTGTCTCTAAAGTTTTACTAAATACTCTGTAAATGCAGGCTCTGCTTCAAAAGGTACACAAACACACATGTATGCATACATAAACAAAACCACTTTCAGTAATCCCCGAATACACACTCACACGGGTCCGGCACAGCGCACAACAAATCAGGTTAGGGATGTGAAATATTTATATGCCGCACCTGCTGATGCCTCATATTTCATTTGGTTCTGTGGCGCGTGGGCTCATCCCTCCTCTCGCTGGCAGACGCGCCTGGTGTGAGGACATGAGGAGAGGAGAGATTACCTCCAAGATGGAGAGGCTCTTCCCTTGATATCTGAGCAACTCTACAGACGGTCTGCCTCATTATTTCCTCTTTAAACTGATTGAGAGAGGAAGACAGGAAAGATAGAGAGAGAGCAAGATAAAAAAGAAAATGAAAGGAGCAGCGGGAAAATAGAGAAAGACAGAGTTAGGGAGATGAGCTGTATGTTGTAAGGTTTGCTTTATTAACAAAGCAAAACTGACAACGGTACATCATTTTGCAGATTTCGGCACCTGAAGCGGACAGCAATGTGCAGCTATACAGTACAGTTTGGTGAATCAGGTTACTTAACGGTGGTTTTAACTTACTAAATTTACTGACTTTGACATTATAACTCATAATGTCTCATTCTGTAATTTATTTATAAACGAAATCCAGAAGGGATGACTAACAAACGTCATAATTATATCTTACAAAAAAACAGGAAAAAAAAAACATGCATTTAAAGATGGAGACTGATATGGAGTCTTAAAAATGCGGTACTTATGGAACTAAAAATGAGATGAAAATGGCAAAAGCCTGCTTGAGTACATAGATTAAAAAAAAAAAGATTGCTGTGGACAATAAAGCCTCTTTATAGGTCTTGTCTTCATTTGAAGGCCTTTCTTAAAAAAATAAAGATATCAGATTAATTTGATTAAAATTTTATTATAAATCTGATTTCATACGCAACCAAAATTTTTATATTAGTTCAACAATACTTTGCACACAGAGAGCACAAAAAGTACCATCACTATCAAAAAATAGGGGAAAAAACCCTCACTTCTACAACAGCACAAAGAGAACCAGCAGGGGGGCATGACACTCCGAAGATCAAACGTTCTCCACTTTAGCCTCTGAGGGTTTTTTTTTTTGTCCTGTCAGGCCAAAAAGTCTCCATACCCACACAACTTGCACAAACCGAGATCGAAAAAGCATCCGCCACACAGCCTAGCGCCTCCTCTAATGATTGGTTGAGCAACGAGTCGTGCAATAAGTAAAGCAAATAGAACCTGTTTCCAGAACATGCAGACAGATGTTTTCTCTAATGCTGTTGGATAATCCCTTAACCCCCTGAAAAACAAGATCATTACAGCTATTCCACACGCTGGATCTCAGCCACTGGTCCTGACATGCTTTTAGCCTCCAATGGGTTTGCCATTATGCAAATAGATGGTTCTCACACAAACACCCACACAAGCACACATGCTAAGACAACTCAATCAGTAGTCATATATGTCTACTGTATATGTGACTATAAAGATCTTTCATTAATGGTAAGATGAACTGTAAGTGAGGTAAACTGAATTTCTGGGCTTATCTGAGGAGCTTATCACGAATGGACCTGGCATAAAGGCAGGAAAGGGATAACGTACATCCAGTGGTGCATGTAGGGCTTGAAAGGTCGGCCGTGAGATTTGAGGGTAGATTCGGATGACTGGTAATTCGTTTACCTTCATGTCGTTCCAAGGCTGTATGATTTTCTTTCTGTTGTGGAACACAAAAGACAATATTCTGAAGAGCGGTTGGGTCCAAATAGCATTGGGCCCCATTGACTTTCATTGTACAGACAAAAAAGAAAAAAAGAAAGTAAATCATTCAAGTTTTGAAATGACTCTCTCTATCTCTTTATACAATAATTACACAAACACATTCAGATGGACAGTTGTTTTTGGTTTTGTTTTATTTATTGCATATTTGAGATATTACAAAAAAAACATGCTGAATATGATAATGCATAGCTTGAGATTTAAGACTCTACAGAGAAGCCTTGCATTCAGACATATCACAGAAATAATGAGGTTCAAGTTCATTCATTAAGCCATCTGATTTCAAAGCCCTATCACAGTGGAATTAAATGACCATCTTTATCTACATTTTGGTTCACTCAATATATCAGTCGTGTCATTCTGATCACAGAAATCTATTTATGTTTCTATTCACAGTTTCTCCTCTGTTGTGTAAAGTCATTTAGTTCATTTCTTCTCATTCCCTTTTTTACCACATCTTTCACAAATTTCTCTAATTTTGACACTTCTTGCTCTGTACTCCCCCAAGCATCATTAAATGCATCTTTTTTCCCCTTTTCACACTTTAAAGGCTTTTTTCACACGGAGTTCAATTCAACAAAATAACTACAAAAGTATATTTGCATAACCCACAAAACTTTTGCACCAAAGAATCTTTTCTGCACCAAAACTATTAACATAAGGTGCGCTGCTAAAATTGTAATTCTCTGGAAAAAAAAAAAAAAAAACAATTAAACAATGAATAATTAAAAATTAAAAATAAAAGGTCAGTTTTAATAAATCAAACCATAAATAATATCATAACACAATAAATGTTTAAATAAACAATTAAATAAAAAGTCAGGACGATAGGTCAGGGAAAAAAAAAAAAAAAAGTCGAGACGATGACTTTTTCAATAAAGGGACAGTCACACTATACTTTTCATTCCACTGACTTCCATTCATTTGCATGCAAATGCAGGAGACAGGAAATGCAAGCTTGTGCAAATTTTGCTGCCTTCCAAAGTTCAATTAGGCAGAGTTCACCAAATACACGTGACCAACAGAAGACTGATACTTTGACTGATTTGAATCCAAAAAGTAAGACTGATTAGCCCTAACTAATTGCTAGATGGTTAGACTAGGTCTTAAAGGGGACCTATTATGCCCCTTTTCACAAGATGTAATTTAAGTCTCTGGTGTCCCCAGAATGTGTCTGTGAAGTTTCAGCTCAAAATACCCCACAGATCATTTATTATAGCTTGTCAAATTTGCCCCTATTTGGGTGTGACGCCATTTTTGTGTGTGTCCCTTTAAATGCAAATTTAAATTCCCGGCCTGATTTCCAAAAGTGGGCAGAGCTTTAACAGCTCGTGCTTCGGTTGCTCAACAACAACAAAGCTGGAGAATCTCACGCAGCCAAAATGACATTTGTCAGTAATGGTCATTGTTCAAACCGGAGTCAGACACTGATGGAGATACTCAGGAAGAAGTTGCAACTTTTAGAATGCATCTGGACGATGCATGAATGGTTAGTGGATAAATTTATGTAGCTGCTGTGGAGTTGATTCAACTCATCGACTAGCATGTGCCGTCATGGTAATCTTTTGTGCAAATCTAGTGTTGAATTGACCCTCGTTTGTGAAGCAGTCCGGTGTAAAATGGCGGCATGGCAACAAAACTCTACTACAACAACACTTCCTCTTCTCTAAAGCAGCCCAACATGGCCTCACCCCCTTTGTTGCGCGTTTCCGGGGGCGGGGTTTATGTAAATTTTGCGGTTTGTGATGTCACCAACCCGGGAAGAAGCTCATTGTAGTCCCTACCTGCCGTTTGTTGTAGTCCTTAAAAAGAGATTTCTGTAAAAGAAAATATCTCCCTTTGCACTGAACTTTGAGCGTCGTAACTTTGCAGATGTTTATGCTCAAACAGCAACATTACAAACTAAAAAAAGTGAAAAAAGTGAAAAAAGTGAAATCATAATCAAGGACTCCTTTTAAGATACAGTCTTAACTTAGTGGCTCTATTTATGCAACTGGACAGTGCAGTATAATGTTCACTTAGTCAGCCACTCTCTTCCTGTCAAAAATTTTCAGCATCTTCTAAGCGCTAGAGGAAACAGAACGACTGGCCCACACATCAAATTCCAATCCGGAGGCACCTTCTCACCCCCTTCAGTCTCACAGAGGTGCCTCGTGTGCTCTGCACCTCCATCTCGTCAGCAAGTCTGTGAGGCTAAACCCTTAACAGAGAAAAGGTTTTCTGAGGACAGCACAAGGAAAGAAGGCAGTGCGGTGTGTAAAACCAAGTTTGGCCGCTTTCTATAACAAATCAAAATCAACACTCAACTTTGCTTTTAAAGCCCTGCTAAATAATTTCACATCATTAGCGTGAAAATAAATCTGAAGACATTTGTTGTCAAGCACCACAGGCACAGAGATCATGCTGGAAAGTGGATGAGGAAAATATGCAAATTGGAGTCGCAAAGGCACAAACAGTAGAGAAAATTATGGTTAGATACTTGTCTGGGCATTTGTTCCTCAATTAAACCAAATAGGATTTGCAGGAAAGTGTGAGTGTGTGTAACCTTGAGGAGAGAAGGTGAGCTGAGAGCCCACGTTGTTGATTTGTACTCACAACCAGCAAATATCCCATAATATATTCAAAAATGTTCCATAATAAATTCAGATATATCCACATATATGGGAGGATGACTGTAACACTTCTTGCTTTAACATCTGTAACTCAGTTTTTTTCAAACTTTGATATAATTTGCTCACATTTATCTGCTACAAATTAAAGTACAAATTGCCAAATTGTGTAAAGTACAAAAGCGCCGTTGTTACAAATGACTCCACTACCGTTAGAGTCCAGTTACAGAAACGGTTTAAATTTTGTACACGTATTTATTTGATAAATCAATCACTATTCCTATACCAACTCCCATCAATCCTTTTCCCAAACTTCAAGCATTTTATTTAAAAAAAAAAAAAAGGAAGAGAAAATATTATTCTAAAACTGCAGACTGCAAGTTGGGAAATAAAAAATTACACTGTTTTACAGTCTCTATTCAAAATAATGAAAATCGAACAAACAAACTCTGTAACGTCTGATCTACATTTTTCAATCTTTATAGTAGATTGTTTAATGTGTCTTATTTTTGGAGAACTGATTCTAAAAGAACTAGTGCTATCAATCTGAACTATTTTAAAGATGTACTACTGTTCAAAAGTTTGTGGTCTAAATAGAAGAAATTAATACTTTTATTCAGCAAGGATGCATTAAATTGATCAAAAGTGACCAATTTTTAAACAATAGGGTATGTTTTCTACCCCTAAATTATGCATACAAGATTTGTTAAGCGAATAATTAAGCAGCGAGAATCGAAGCTGCAACTTGAATTGGACTGAATTAGCAACCTGCAACACTGCTGTGCAGAGGCACAGAATGTTTATTTTATTGTTTCATAAATAATAAAAACCAACACCAGCGAGGACCATGCCGTTGAGGTGGTCTCTGTGTAATTAGCTAAGTCTGACTACTACGTGGCACCTTTATATTTCACAACCATGTACACTTTCACACACACTAAGTAACATGACCAAATGTGTTGACAAACTTTGACAAAAGGCGGCCTGTCTCTATGACGACGGTGATGTCAAGCAGATTGGGAACAGATTCCCAATGTACCGTTTGCTTTTGCAGCCTGTGCGATGGCTCTAGAACCCAACGAGTTTCTCAACGTCCAATTTACCATACTGACAAGACCGATCGTTTTCTCCAGGTGTCTGTCTTCATTATTTCAGCGGTTTTTCTTCAACCTATATTGATTCTTGTGACTTATATACGTGTTTGCTACCAAAACTTGGTTAGTGTAGTCCAGTCTTTTGTCTTTATTAGAACAGATCTGGAGTTTCCTTTGACAGACCTTTGATCCGAGTCAGGTGCATTCTCACTTGAGTCTTTATTTAGTAGATATAAGCTTCAGTAGATAGAGGTTCCCTGGGACTCTGTGGAAATAAGGTGATGTTCAGGTGCAACCTGCAGGTGCGGGTTCTCCTTTTTGCACCTCAGTGTGATGTTCACAGCATGGATTTAAAGGGCTCCATTCCAAGTACCCGAGAAAAAAAAAAGTATATCAAACAATTTGCCCACCTGCTATAGCCTCCTGTGACAGACCCAACAGAGTGGACAGCAAAAGGTATTGAGCAAAGTTTACAGAGAGAATCTTCCAGGCGAAAATGACATGACAGCTTCCCCGCTAACATCTGTAAGCGCTGTTATGGCCATCTGTAAAAGTGACTGTGACTGCAAAGGATCTCAGGCGAAAGGTCTTCAAGAAATCACACGTCCTTCAAATCAAAACTAAGAGCAGTTGACTGCTGGCCATCTGGTTTAAATCATCTCAAAATGGCTGAAAGAAATGCTACATATGTTTTTTAGACAACAAGAAGAGCTGGCAGACTCTGTTCTGTAGCATATTCTTCCTTATTAATTACAAAATTACATAAAGTGGCCACAAAATGCCTTTTTGAAAAATGCCACTTTTGGTCACAAAAATCTCTGAATGCCATATCAAGCCAAGTGGCATTTGCAAACAATTTATGCTAGAGCTTGTGTCTAAATTCACTTTTATGAGCCATTTTTGCAATTACATTTAACCAAAGTCTGACAAGATAGGAAATCCAAATACTTAAGGCTGATTTATACTTCTGCATCGGACCTACGCTGGAGCCTCTGCGCCGTAGGCTATGCGTCTGTTTTCATTTATACTTCTGCGTCGTTGTCTGCATCGACGTGCATGCAGACCACTAGTAGGCAGTGTCCGCGGTCATGTTGAGTATCAAGGCAAAAGCAGAAGAAAAGAAGCTTGTCATGTACGTTGTCAGAGAAGCTTACAAATAGAAGCAGCAGAGAAGCGGCAAATAGGTAACGACTTTTGTTGCAGTATGACTGCATGTGTCCCCTGAAACAGAGCATTTTTTCATTCCTATTGAAGTTGAAAACGCTCGCTCTTCTCCGAGTGTTCCGCGCAAGTTTTTTGACCTGAGGGAGGGGTTCTAGTAGACCAATCACAGCGCTTGCGGTCCGCGTAGAATTGACGCGTTGTTACATTTTTGAAGAGGTGCACGTCAGGCTACGTCGTAGGCTACGCGTGCTACACACAGCCTACGCCGTAGCTACGGTGTACACTCGACGCAGAAGTATAAATCAGCCTTTAGGCTTAACTTTGAATAATTTATTGGTATCACTTTACAGTAAGGCTCAATGCATCAACAGCATTTTTGACCCGTGCTGGCAAAATGAGTCGCAATGAGTAAATTAACACATTCTCCATTAAAAAACCTTCAAAATGATGTATGATTTGTTGGAATCTGACAAAAAAATGAGCTACACCTGTTTGAAGTCGATAGAATCAGCAAAGTCAATTTTGAGAAAAATCGAGTTAAACTTTTCTGAAGGTTCCAAAACAAAATCACCTAGCAGCCAAACCTTAAAATACCTGGTAATAACACCAAATTTGGCCCAAACCAAGTCAAAACCCATATCTATAGGGAGAAATATATATTCATCTTTTTTCCATAATTCCACAATTGTTTGATTAACATTAATGAAACAGACAGCCTATATATTAAGACCTACTGTATCACACGGATCTAATACAATGTTACACATCAGATGTTTTTCCCCAACAGTTAACCAAACGTTCACTTAAGACATAAAATGAATACTTGCCAAGACAGATTTTTTTTTTTTTGAAATACTGTAATTCTGTGTATGTGTATATCGGGATCACGGCGTCTTTGTGCATGCGCTTCGGATCTGTCAGCGCGAGTAAAGCCGGGGACACGCTTAATGATTGTAAGGCCGATTATGAATGTAATTTGATACATACGACTGATTGTGCCCAAACGCGCCGAGTCAGAGCCAGTTGCGTTCAGTCGGTGTATACAGTCGGCGTTTAAATTCCTTGTGTAAGCATTTAAATCTGCTTCATTCGAAGGAAACAGTCATTGTGTGTTGAGCTCAGTCTTAGAATGTTTTAGCTAGTCGTTCAGTGTGTCCCTGGTTTTGTTTACATCAGCATGAGTTTGAAAATCATATTTCATTGGTTCAGACTCATGCCATCGAGATTTCACTGTGAATATTCACAAAGTTGAAATGCTGCGTTTTACAACAATACCAAACTTATGCTGAGGGAAGTAGCAGTCATCCAGAAGCAAGAAAAACAGAATTTTTAATGGACAAAGGAAAGGTACTCCTCTCAGAAAACGTACAAATAAAGATACTTTTAGATGTTCAATTGTTATTTGGAGAATTGGGATCATTAGATGAGGGCTTAATGAACTCATTTTTGTGAAAACCTCAAATTCGACCAAAACTGACATTTTTCACTTGTTTTGCCTGTAGCTTGAAATTAGCCCATGCGCATTCCGACTCATTTTGACAGCACGGGACACATTTATTAATGTAGGTTAGTTTCTATACACTACCGCTCAAATGTTTGTGGTCAGTAAGATATTTTAATGTTCGTAAAAGAAGTCTCTTATTCTCACCAAGGCTGCATTTATTTGATCAAAAACACAGTAAAACAGAAGTATTACTGAAGCGAAACCAGACCAACCCTGCAAGGGGTGCCGGGAACAATCGCACTCGGACTCGCACCGCAGCAAACGTGACCTGTGTGAAAGCCCCCCAAAGCCCAAAGTATACTTCGGCCACGGACGGTGCGATTGACTTGACAAAAAGTTTACTAGAAGTTTACTGTCTTTCCGCACTCACGGCAAAAAGAGTACACAGACAAAGCAGAAAGCAGAAAATGAAGTATACCTGGGCCTTTAGTCATAATGGTCGACTTGTGTCGTATTGTTCCCGGGTGCAAGAATTCAAAGAGAAAACGTTTAGTGAGAGTGAGTTATTTTCAGTTTCCAGTGAAGGATCCAGCATGTTGTAGGCAGTGGCTAAACGCATAGAATCGTAAACATGGAGAGAACCCCGTAATTGAAAATCTGAAAAACCTCAGTATTTGTAATCAACATTTCAATCTGGATGACAATGAACAAAGTGTTTTAAGCAAAACAGAGGGGAAAAAAAAAATGAAATAAACTGCCGTTCAGTCATTTCCGCCCAAAGAAAGAGCAAACATTGTTCATTTTACATATACTACTGACATTGTAACAATACAAAGTGGGTTGAAGATCGGGGGAAACATACACATCACAAACAGAACTTAAAACACTGCCCTTCCACAGTTTAACTGACAGACATTCACCAAACAAATGCTTTCAAACGGAGTATAATAACAGGAACACAGCACTCAGAAGAGACAGGCAGTTCAAGGTGGTGAATTTGTTACAGCTTGTCTTTTGATGGCTCAAACACAGCATGTTAAATCCCTCCCTGAGAAGTTTAAAATATTAAACCTAAAAAAACATCTAGGTGAATTAGAGGGCCCGAAACGCTCTCACACTGAGCCTTGAGACCTCCTCAACATCAACTACTCAACTAGTCGTCCATCCACTCCACATACCTCTCTATTTCCTTCACCCTTTCCCCCGCAGTACTTCATGCCAGCGAGACAAGGCAACACACTGGGTGTGTAGGCAGGTAACTCATTACATGGAAAGGCACGGCAGCTCATTAGTCATCGACACAGACCGAGCAAGAAAGACACAGCGATTGAAAGTGAGAAAGGGGAGATAGAGAATTGGCTTGTTCTTCCAGTGGCTGTGGGCCTGGTGATCTCTCCTCCCAGTACGAGCTCCTTATGTAAGAACTGAGGAAGACAGACAGCTGGGACTCACAAATACACACACACACACACACACACACACACACACACATACGCAATCATAGCCCTGCTCCTGCCACCTACAGCTCAGCTGTGCAGTGTGAGTCGGGAATGGGGATTGTCAGCCCCATGCCAGGATCTTTCCTACACACTAACTCTGACATTTCCCCTACAGGGGCCGTGGGCCGCAGCCTGGAGATATGAATCAAAGAAAGCAAAAATGGGGCCAGGCGTCAGATAGGAGGCTCTAACGGCAGAGCGAAACAACATTGTCGGATAAAAAGCACGAGGAGGCATCTTTCCCCAATCCGTGTCGACTGGCTGTGTTGATGGGAATGATTCACAGCCTTTTCAAAAGGGCCAGTTCAATGCAATGTGAGAATTGTTATCATCTCTTCACCCTCATATTTACTTTTACATTTAATCATTTAGCAGACGCTTTTGTCCAAAACGACTTACAAATGAGGAGAACAAAAGAAGCCTTTGAAACAACAAAAGAGCAACAATATGTACTGTATATGGCTGTGACAAGTCCAAGTTAGACTACATGTAGCAAGGTATTCCACCAGCAGGGAACAGTCAAGGTAAAGGTCCATGAAAGTGATTTTGTGCCTCTTTGGGATGGGGCCACAAGCCGCTGTTCACTTTTGGAACGCCAGCTTGTGGAGGGCACTTAAGTCTGTAGTGAGTTTAGGTATAGAGGTGCAGAGCCAGTTGTTGTTTTGTGGGCAACATCAGCGCTTTGAATTTGATGTGAATGGCTATTGGTAGCCAGTGCAAACTGATGAAGAGGGGTGTTATGTGTGCTCTCTTCAGTCCGTTAAAGACCACTCTCACCGATGCATTCTGGATCACTTGCAGAGGTTTAACAGTACATGCTGGAAGGCCTGCCAAGAGAGCATTACAATAGTCCAGCCTGGATAGAACAAGAGCTTGGACGAGGAGTTTCTGATAGGAAAGGTCTGATCTTCCTAATGTTATATAAGGAAAATCTGCAGAGCTGGGCAGTTCTAGCAATGTGGTCTGTGAAGTTTAGCTGATCATCAATCACAACTCAAAGGTTCCTAGTAATATCAATCCAAACCTGTATGATTGTTTGGTCTCTCATGGAGCACAAAAGGTGAATACGGATGGTGATTTTGGCTGTCAGCTACAATAAACAAAAAATACATAAATGTTGTTCATATGAACCTTAGTTAAGGTAGACGAGACGTCACTTTTAAAGGTGGGGTAAGCGATATTTCAAAAACACTGTTGGACACTGCTGATATTTGAAATCAACCCAAACAAACCAACCCCTCTCTTAGCGGTTGTCAGTGCGCAGTAGTTTACCTGCTCAACTCTCACTAGCTGGCCTCTGTTTCACATGCAATGCGAGAGTGGATGTCTGTTTATCACAGCTGACGCACAACAAAATAATGCCTCACGAAAAATAAAGCGCAGATGATGAACGAACGACAAGGAAGCACAAAAAATGAACGTACAGTACACAAGAGTAAATACAAACGAGTTTGTTGTTAGTCGCCAACAGCACAGCAGCTCTAGACATTCAATGACACTCAAACCCAGTGTTACTCACATGTGAAGCAGAATCAAAGCAGCCTCAGCGTCTGTTTTCAGGCCTTCCCGCTTAGCTCTCTCCAGCACTGGAAAGCTTTTCTAATATTAAAGCGTATCCTAAAGTGCTTGCTTAGTCATAAACCTTCATTCCAAGGATATTCTCTTGTATTGTCTCCTCGATCGTCATACGCCCCCTAATGCTGATTGGCTACAAGTTTGTTGTTGGTGTCAGTCTGACTAACTTCCAAACGGTGTTTTCGAAATATGGCTTACCCGACATTTAATTTAAAGCAAATGAAAAAAAGCCTATGAGGACGAGTGCTGAAGCAGGTAGTGAGAAGGAGGGGTTAGAACAACTCAAATAATACAAATAATGCTCATTAATATTCTCTAAATTCGCCTTAAAATTTATTGGAATCAGATTTTGAAATTGTTTTGGAAAATTCTGATATTAAAATAGAATTACATGTTGTTAAGGTAGGAACATGGTTTTGAAACAACTCCAGTGTTTATGGTAACATCCTAAACTGTAAAATGACCAAAAAAACATTGGTCTTATGGTTTGACTTTACAGTTTAAAAAACTGTCAAAGAAATTGACAAATAAAGTTTTACGTAATGATAAACCTCACATTTTCAACCTGTAAATTTTTAGTTTTTTTAGGAAAAAGGGACGAGTCAAAATTATAAATTATTATATATGAGTCATTGACGAATAAGGTTTTTAAAAGTGTAAAAAAACAATGGAGAATTTTGTAGTTTTATTAAGTGTTAACGAGATTATGTGGTTTTTATAATCAATTAACACTGCTTTTGTCATTTTTACAAGATGGACAAAATTTGTCACCAGAAAAGTCATTCGGTTTAACCAAAATTTCAGTTTTACCGAATGACACTTTTGGTTATACCGAATGACGATATTTTCAAACAATGCTTACAGGCTGATATCTAGCTAGCTAGCTAGCTAGCTGGCAAAAGGACAATCAAACATTTTATATTTAGTGCAAGTTTTTAAAATATTACAACATTTTCCATGTTTTATAGCGGTTGTACCGAATGACCTGATGTTTCGGGACATGCGTATGAGCAAGTGAAAACATTAATTTTTTTTTTTTGCTCTCTCTTAACAAATAGTTAAGAGATAGTTAGTTACTTTGCTTTATGACCATGTGGTCCTGTGCAGGTGTCTGAATGATGTCACATCCTGTCACATGATATCTACTGCATGACTTGATCCAAAATGGTCCCTTTATATTGGTTACTCCGAATGACATCAGTAAAATTAATTTTTCCGGACATTTTTTCTCATAACAAAGCAACGACTTCTACACATAATTTTAATACCATTTTGCTCTATGTTGATATATGATGTTATAAAATCATGCCAGAACAAAAAATATATACATTTATTTCATTTTAAGATATTTTAAATCACAAATGAAATGGCTGTATTGGCCTTTGGATGATTAAACCGAATGACCTTTTGACACTTCAAAATCTTCAAAATACCTTTAAATGTAGCAAAATATAATTAAAACCTTTTGGATTCAATAAAAGAGATCTAGTTGTACTACCTTACATACTTTGGATGTCATATCTTTGTTTTTATTATTATTATTATTATTATTAAGGCCTTTGGACAGAAAAATGACCTGTCACGTCATTGACCCATATACATATTAGATGTGCCAGCATTACATATTACTGTATACTGCGGTAATTAGCATGCAAACTGTTATGGTCATGTCAAAATACTGTGAATAATACAAGTCTACCCCTAAATCCACCCGTGTATACAAATCAGCACTGCACTACACACTACTTTATTAATTAGGATGAAAAGAAAATGCCATGAAATCTTTTCTGAAGACAGTCAGTTCCCTTCAGAGAAACATTCATATAAAGCCAATTTACAAGCCAGCCTTATCCCTTACAGCCTTGTTTTCATCCATGTAAAACTAAATATGTTGTCTACCCTGACTATGGTCCATTACAGGTTCTCTAAAGCTATACAAAAGAGAAACAGAGCAAAATGTATGCCATTATTCACAAAAATAAATGTTAGGTCTACCTGACTACAATGTTAATATTTATAATAATTTTTAGTATATATATAGTAAGTTTAAAAAAAAAAAATCGTATTCTTGGTCTTTTTAATTTTATTAATTATTAATAAGGCCCCAATTCCCAATACTTTTTCACAAATTTAGGTGCCAATGATGAAAATATTTGTACTATTTGTATCCTGAGGAGACATGAACCACTTGAACTTGAAGAGAACAAGCTTTCCATTTATCTCCAAATTCATAGGAGGCCAGCAATCACAAGTTTACAGATATCAAACCCTAAACCTGGCTTCACAGACATATTTTTGGACTGGAAAACATTTCTTGGGGGCTGAAGAAAAAAACATGAGAAATAATCTAAATTTTTAGCTCCCAAATACCACATAAGCAAAGTGTGAACAAAATCAACACAGCAAAACCACTTCTTTAAATCTGTCTGATTTGACATGGACTGACCCAGTTGGTTCCTCTGAGTATTGTTAATTAGCAAGTTGAACCTGCAGATGTGTGAATGAAATGTGACATGAGCAGCCTGGATATTCTGCTAAATATATTCCTTCAACTCCATTATGCTGATGCACTCCGATGAACTTGGCAAAAGACATTCTCTTAAGCTTGTAGTCATGTATAGAAAAAAATCAGGCATTTTATTTTAATACTTAGAGTAGCGCAAACACATTTGCATAAATGTTGTGGGCTAGACGGATAAAAATCACCTTGTTCAATACGACTGCGCTGAAAGGCTACAGTTGCGACTATATGCCAACATTTTTATGAAACATTATGAGCAACAATCGATACAATAAAAAGCCTAGACCTTTAAACAGGAAACTGGATGAAAAGCCTGTTGCTATTCTGAGATGTCTTAGCTGTGAAGGCGGCATTATCAAGAACATAACACTTAGTGACAGACAGCACAGGAGGAGGTTTCTCTGAACTCCTCAAGGGCCTCAAACATGACAAAAACTGCAGGAGTCTTGGACCAGTGTTGCGTATATGTTCAATGGGGTTCACACGAGATCCTTTTACGCTTTCCGAATTGGCTGTCGGTGTATCAAAGTCAGACTGACGTATGCTCGGCTCTCGTGGTTTGTCGCAGTGTCTCTTAACAAGCCAAACTCAAAGCAGAACACCAGATGAAGATGTTCTTCTAAACGAGTTAAACAGCAACTCGGTACCACAGAGCTCAGTGATGTTTTATTTAACATGCTGGTAGCATGACTATATTTAGCCCTGTGTATCATCTTTTGTTTTGTTTTGTTTTTTTCATTAGGGGTGGAGCTAGTTTGCCCCGTTTAGTGTCTACCTGGAGATCTCAGAAAACTGCTAAATAAATCAAACAAATAAGTGACAGAATTCAGTTGATTCATTTCATTCATTTCCTAATTTAGATATCATGGGCATAAAATATATAATATCTTATTGGTCATCTGACCAATCGCCGCAGATTAGCGTCACGCAAACGAGGGGTTTGGAAAAATGAATCGTTGAGCTAATCGTTTGGCAGTCGTTGAGCAAATAAGGTAAAAATAAATGCATATTATAAGACAGTGAAAGTGTTTTTTGACCTTGCATGCTTGTAAACCTGTTGTTGGGGACTCCCAAAACAAAAACCTTTCAAATGCCATAATAGGGGCACTTTAATGTACATTATAATGTTGTGATTACTAAATTCACTTTCACATTTAAAACTATAGATTTTTAGAAAAAATATCGAATTTGAGTCTATTTTTGGGTTATCAGCTATAACATGAAAATAAGCATTTGCTGCATCTCAATTCGCCTACTTATACTATGCCCTAAAAGTATACTCTTTTTGTGAAGAAAAAGTACATGAGTATAAAGCAGAAGAGTAGGCAAGTTTCGGGACATACTGCCACGTCATAAATGCTGTTGCATAGTTACATTACACAGTAAACTGGCCTGTCAATCATCTTGTTACAGTTTATGTCCTTAAATACACACTTCAGATTTAATTTCATTTATACTACTCAACAATTCTTCCTACCGTATTGGAGAGAAAATAAGTATTACATTGATCTGCCAGTCACGGGTCTTTAATGCGAAGAACTCTCCTCATGTTTTTGCACAATGATGTACTTAAAAGTTCACAATGTTGTTGTAGATTAAATAAATATTTTTAATCAGGTTTGAATTTGATTAATCACTCAAAGACCTTAATCTAAACCTCTCTGCTTAATGTTCAGTCTCACATCCACCATGTCTGTAGTTTTTTGTTTGTAGTGAATACTGAATATTATTTGGAATGGATAGTATGCACAATGGGAAGCAGCAACTGACTTATCATATCTGCAAGAACTGTAATATCGGTGAATCCCTATTATGCATTGGTTCGCAACCAGGGGGCCGGACCCCACTAAGGGGCTTTAGCAAACCTCAAAGGCCTTGTCCCAAATGGCACCCTAAACACTCGCGGTCTTCCTACGAGTCCGCACTTTCGTGATGTAATGCCGCTTTGACTGTCAGGAAGATTTCTGCTGTGGAGCTTGCACCAGTGCGGGCTTGGCAAAAGTGCGCACCTAGGCGCATATCGACCGCATAGGGGGCGCTTGCGAGCACCCTTCTGAGACCTAAAATTGACAAATGGAACACCCTACGGTCACGTGGACTTAACAGACATGCGCATGCGGCAGCCATTGTAAGTCCACAAGACCGAAAGTGCTATGAAGTGTGCCATTTGGGACAGGGCCAAAAATGGCCTAAAAATTACATAAGATTATTTAAAATGAAACAAAACAAGCATTATATAAGCTAAACCAACGTTTCTTATTCTGATTATTCTGGGGTTTTTTTCCTTTGAAGAACCACTGCGTACTTCCTAGAAAAAAAATGATTTTTAGACATGGGAAAGTTATTTAAATTAAAAGCACCATTGGCATTTTTTTTTTATATATAAGAATATACATGTTTGTAGTTATGCCAAGCTCTAAAATATTTTATCAGGTAGAAATTATGAGTAAAAAAAAAAAAAAAAAAATCCCATCCTATAAATCACGAACAGTTGGAAAAGTCATGTAAATTCATTGGTTAAAAAGAATTTGGTCCCTGAAATTCATTAAGCTTTTAAAAATTTTGGAATCCAAAAAAGTAATTCCGGGCCTTTCAATATTTTTTGTGGACAATGAGGGGCCTTGGAGTCAAAGGCTACATTCACACTGTCAGTCCAAATTCGATTATTTGTGTATCCGATAGGAATCTGATCTAAATTATTGACTGTCCACATTGTGTATCGTAACTGTTCAGATCCATGTCGCTCTTTTGTTTTCCAGAATATCTGCATTGGTTTCTATGGCAATGGCGTTGCGTTGGTAGGTATACGACAAAAACAACAACAACAGCAATATGGACGGGTTTGCAATACAGACGTTGTCTTATTTACAACACGACAATGTGTAGCCGCCACGCTGGACTACTGGGTCTTATGAGGCAGCGGCAGAAACGTATGAGGCTAGTATGTGTGGCTTTATTCCGTGCCGTCATCTCTGCCGGTTTCAAAACATGTCTCCGTTATATTGTCATTTTCTGCTCGACCGGCACTTTGCAACAACACAAGCAACTTTCAGCATGTTTCCAAATAACAACATTTACGGTTTATGTGCGTGAGAGTCACAAACCACATGAAATCTGATCAGAGCAGTCAGACTGAAATAGGATTTCAAACCACATATGAATGTTGCTCATATGTGGTTCATGTGATTTTTGGACGTTCACACTTGCTAAATCGGATCTCAATCGGGTATGCAAAAAAATCTGATTTGGACTGACAGTCTGAACGAAAACAAACAAAAAAAAACAAAACAAAACAAAACTGAGAACCACTGATTTACTAATACCCAGCCAATCCACATACAATTCGTATTTCCATTCCACAAGAAGTAGGTGCGAGTGTACGAGAGACATATGTTATACATTATGGCCATGAAGTGTGTGGGAATCCACCTCTAAGAAGGTATATGCACCTTTACCCTGTGTAGGTGTTTTTAGCAGTGTTTGAGGAAATGTAAAGAAAATACCTACAAACTTGTGTCTCAGATGTGGAAACATACCATTTGCTTATGTGGAAGTGGAGCTGATTGTGAGTGTGTATGTGAATCAGCTGCAGCTTTTGCTGTAATACATAGCAGCTTGCTCTCATTAGAGCTTAAAACCTCATCTTGTTTAATCAGCTTATACTTTGACTAGATTTATACAACCTCTTTTCCGCACACTGACATGGAGCTCAGTCTATCACAGACCACATGACAGTGGAGTCTCCAACCTCTAGTGTTCTTCTCAGTCCCATAAAGACTATTCAAGCTGACTCCAGTATGCAACGTTGTTTCTAATCCATTCTGGTTCTCAATCTCTGTCTAATACGATCTTTATTTTATCTCATGTTTGGGAGCTGTGCCTATTGCTGTCTTTAGTGTCATGTAACAATTAATCCTTTCCCATGGCCCTGGGGCAGACCAGTACGACCCTGAACAAACTGTAATCTGGGGTCACAACATACACATTAAACATCTGGCACCATTTACCTGGTATTAACATCCACTTAGGCCAATATGATTGACAGAATCGCTAAGCAAAAACGTAAATGGTGTCCAAAACTTTTGCGATTGGATCACTTGAAACTACATTCTGAGGTAAACCTGTCTGGTATTGGTAGTTTATATTTCAGCTTAGAGTTGTCAAAAGTACCGACTTCGGTACCTATCAGTACTGAAATTTTAAAAATGTGACGCTGTGAGTGCTGTTAAACACCTCTGATTGGCCATTGTGTTGACGCGCTCATCGCATATGTCTGTGATTGGCTACAATAACCAACGTGCGGCAGTTTTAAATAAACTTCCTTCAAATGCTCCCGCGTATATCTGTGTAAGCGCTCGGTGAAGAGTGTCATTGATGACTTTTTACTACATTTTTACAGCGTTGATCGATCACAGACATATCCGATGAGCATGTCAACACAATGGCCAATCAGAGGTGTTTACGAATCCACTCAACAGCGCTCAAAGCATCACATTTTTAAAATTTCAGTACCGACTAGGTTCTATTTCAGGCAAATATTAAATTCTATTTTTTTTTTTTTTTTTTTTGTAAAATCAAATCAGAATAAAGCACTGAAATAAATCATTTCAAAAGCCACATGTTACAACCAGATGCAACAGCAATGCATCTCGAGCAGGTTTATATGAATGTATCTCTGAAAGGAACTAACTGTCTTCAGAAAATTTTAGACGGCATTTTCTTTTCCTATTACATCCATATAATTCCAATTAAAGTAGTGTTTATGAGCACAGCGGTAACCAGAAAACGCTATATCGCTGATATTCCATAAGCGCCACCTACTGTCAGAAAGTGAACTGTATTTTCAGTCAGTATGTCTGTTGTTTTTGTTTTGTGCAGGTATGCAAAGCTAAAATCAGACCATGAGTTTTTTGCTTTAAAGTCCCTCTGTAGTCAATAATTTTATCCCTTAAAACTCATCTTTGATCACCAAAATGACATATTTAAACGTTGTTTCCTGTGAATTTTTTTTTTTAACCTTTAAATAGCTTGAAGGTAACTCTAAACCCTATATGCTAATTAGCCCTGCCTCCACTCACTCGCACGAGCTCAGAGATCCACTCGGTCAACTTACTGAGGTAAACGCTGCATAATGGTATCGCTTTTTACAATGTCGGACACATAATGGTAATTAATATGATTAGCCTTTGGCTTGACTACGTTATCAAACAGCTAATAATGTCTTGCTAATATTACACAAACCATGTTCCCGGTCGCCATCTCAGAGTCAGACAGCTACCTTCTAAAAAAAAAAATAAATAAATAAATAAATAAATAAATTCATCAGTAATCAGAGTCGGCCATGAAAAAATAATGATCGGCACATCCCTGCTTAATACCAGTTGTAAACAGTGCTTCTGCGATCTGTGGGCACCTGCTCAGGTTTCGCATGCTGAACAGCGGCAAAGGCTAATGATGAGCATTATTTTCCAACAAGTGCTTAATGTCTAAACAGCCGGAGCCCTAAATACCAACGAGGAATAAATGTCCTATGCAAGCCAAGCTAAAGGCCCTCAGAGAAACAGCAGATCGAAGAAATCCTCCTGGCAGAGATCCAAAGATGTGGCTGCGGGAATGAGGGGAAGAACATGTAGAAGAGGGATGGAAAGCTGTGGCTGATGTCAGGAGGAGACGGGGGCTTTTGCAAAGTTAATTAATGGACATTAATTGCTCTCATTAAACACTGACTGGTTTTAACAGGTTTTCGAGTGTCTGGACATTTGCGATGCTAAGCCCTGCTACGATGAGAAAGAGGTAGCTCTTTAGCTGAGAGCACTATGGCTGTCTGATGATACACATTACATGACACACACTCAAAGCACTTCTCACACACTTAAGTGGACATAGAGACAGTGAGAGAGGGGTCAAAACCCTTGTACCATGATATTACTGGGATATTAATGGGACACTATATTGATGTTAATACCATGGTATTGATTAACGTATGTTGGAATACCATTTAAACACAATATGAAGAATATTCAAAGAAGAAAAGCTGGAAAGATATAGAAAAAAGAGATTAGGTCAGTGTTTATTTCTACAGTTTTCCTTCTTTAATGAAAATGTCTTTTAAATGTAGTCAGTATTTCATCATGTTAAATTCATTCATTTTAGTCAAATTAAAAATTTGAGTTGATGAAAATATAATTTCAGTTATACCAAATAATTAAAATATTTTATATATTCATTTAAACGTAGTTCCGTTCAAAAATTTGGGGTCAGCAAGACTTTAAAAAAAATAAATAAATAAATAAAATAATATATATATATATATATATATATATATTTTAACACCTTTGTTCTCCATGGACACTTTAAATTGAACAAGAGTGATAGTAAAGACAGATATACATTTCAAATGTTGTTTGGAATTTCTTTTATCACAGGAATAAAGCACATTTTAAAATATATTAAAATGGAAAACAATTATTTTAAATTGTAATAATAATATTATTAATAATTTCACAATATTCCTGAGCGTATTTTCTCTGCAGCCAGCCTTATTGTTATCAGACTGAGGTGCCAACTTTCACCTGAGCATGTGGATATTCTTGTTTTTTTCTTGTACGATAATTGGCGCAGTCTGCTTTATTAGCGTTTTATTTGTTCGCTCTGCTTGAGCTTAAATGCTTTTGTTCTGTATATTTTTTGTTTACACTGTTTAATTGTTTTCAGCTGAATGAAAACCTCAAGATATAATTTAAGCTTGTTGTGTATACTACTGCCTAATCATAAGCTTGCTCAGAAAGACAAAACTTAATGATTAAAAAAAAATAACCTCTTTCTCGTTAAACTTCATTTAAATATACAAATATTTGAATATTCTTTTTTTTTTTTTTTTATAAGCCCAAATATTCAAATACAATATTTCTGAAAAATGCCCATCCCTATCAAAAACATTTAAAAAATCTTACAGACCCCAAACTTTTTAACAATAGTGCATTTAAAAGAAATTCTTGCGGTTTTATTTTTTTGTCAAATTTTTTGTTAACAGTATGTTTTAATTAAAATCATTTATCACACATTTTCCCATCTCGTCATCATCATCTTTGACAGGAACCCTCAAAAAAACCTTGTTAAAGGAACAGTTCACCCAAAAATGAAAATTATCCCATAATTTACTCACCCTCAAGCCATCCTAGGTGTATATGACTATCTTCTTTCAGACGAACACAATCGGAGTTATATTAAAAAAATATCCTGGCTCTTCCAAGCTTTATCATGGTAGTGAATGACGTTCACGATTTTGAAGCCCCCAAAAAGTGCATCCATCCATCATAAAAGTAATCCATGTGACTCCAAGGGCTAAATATAGGCATTCTGAAGTAAAGCGATGGGTTTTTGTAAGAAAAATATCCATATTTAAAACTTCATAAACTATAATAAGCAGCTTCTGACAAACATTCGTAACCATTCGATCCTCTACTCTTAAATCGAAATCCTACGACATTTCTATTTAAAAATTCTCATTTTAGACTTATAATTTGTGATCAGTGTTTTGTTTTGCTCTATCCTCTGCGCTTCCACCTTCGTCAATACGTCATTCGTCACGTCAGAGGTTACCTTTCCGCATATGCTTTGGATTGCGTATGGATTACAGTTCGCTTCAGAAGGCCTTTATTAAACCCCTGGGTCCGTGTGGAATACTTTCATGATGGATGGACGCACTTTTTGGGGCTTTAAAATCATGTGCAATTCACTACCATTATAAATAAAGCTTGGAAGAGCCAGGATATTTTTTTAATATAACTCTGATTGTGTTTGTCTGAGAGAACTTAGTCATATACACCTAGGATGGCTTGAGGGTGAGTAAATCATGGATAATTTTCATTTTTTGGGTCAACTATCCCTTTAACAATAATTTTCATTGAGAATAACACTGGAACAAGAGCAAAAAGTAGATGGTTACATAAACTGGAAGTTGATGAATACAGGATGTGATTGCAGAAGGGCTGACAGCAGAACTACATCAAAATGAGAGATTTGTGTTAACCAGGAGAGTCATCAGACAGCAAGACTTTCACACGACCCAATCAAAATATCCAAAGCCGTTCGCTTCAATTCACTGACTCTATGCTCACCTCCAAATCGAACCAGCGGCCCCGATTGAGACGGAACCATTTCAGTCCCATAATGTTTTTGTAATACAGATGAATCCTCTGGGAATGTGACACTTTGAATGTGGTTCCTGGGGCTAAACATATCTCTCAATGGAAACGCTCACCCATCTCTCCACAGCTGAGAATGTCCCTCATTATTATTGAACAGACATCCAGAATAGGACTGCTTATTCTGAGGAAAGTGGGAACATACTTTAAAGAAACAGGTGGAACATTCATCCCAGGAGATGGTAGGAGAGAAATGAAATGTTTAGTATGAAAGGATGTAAGGCTCTTAAAGAAATATCTGAGCCAAGAATGAAATTTCTGTCATTATTTACTCATCCTCATGTTGTTCCAAACCTGTATAACATTCTTTCTATAGCAAAGAAAAGTCTGCTTGCCCTGTGACTATACTATGAACATAAACATTTCCCAGGTAAAACAAAACAAAACAAAACAAAACACAAAAAACAAAACAAAACAAAACAGCTGGTTGACTGGTCTTAGCTTGTTTAAGATTGATGTAGCTGGTTTAAGCTGGTCTCCTAGCCTGGCCTAGCTGACGTTTAGCTGGTTGGTCAGCTAGTCTCCCAGCCTCCTGCCTCCCAAATGTGGCCAAAACCCCTGCTAAACCGGCTATGACCAGGCTGGAAGACCAGCTAAGACAAGCCAACCGCTTAGGCTGGTTTTAGCTGTTTGTTTTTTTTAGCAAGGATATTTGTTGTCACAGCACATTGTTTGTCATTAAATGGAGCTGCTAGCGCTCATTAGCATTAACATTATACCCAATCGAAGTGGGAGATGTGGCCAGACTCGTTCTTAACCTACACTGGACCACGATTTGTACTTTTGTATGCTGCGTGGTCTGCTCAGACTGTAACAAGATGTAATTGAGAAGAATAATGGTTTTGTCCACTTCATGTTATTAACTAGCGAGACCGTGATAGCTAGCTTGTGTCTGCAATTTTGTCTAATTTTCTGCTGAGCCCCAGATACGGGCTATGGTGGGGAATGATGATAAGTTTTTAATGAGCGCAAAGGTCTTTTACAAACTCAAACACTCTGCCTTTTTTAACCAAGGACGTCTACCCAAGCCAATCCACTGTCCTTAGGTGCGCTGCATGAGGGAGACTTCGTGTGTGTGTGGTACCCACCTTTCAATGATGTCAGCGATCACACAGGCAAACATCTGCAGACCCTCAGGCAACTGCAAGGCCACTGCAGGTCAAAGACAGAGAGTCCAGTCAGTGCAATATAATACAATATGAATGCCCTGGTTTCCTGCATGTCAGTCTGGTGACGCAATAAATAAAATAGGGGTGTGCACAAATAGTCGAATATTCGATCTGTAATTAATATTCGAAAAATAAAAATACTATTCGAATTTTACTATGTTGCTTTGCTGGCCGTAAATGCAGTAAATCCATTATAAATCCTAAGCAATAAAACTCGCAGTTATAACTAAATGCACCGGGTGGCGCTGTGGAGCGTGTTTAACAAGCTTATTTTATTTGATCATCACATAATGTTGTCGTCTGCCTCGCGAAGTTTGAAATTACTTAGATGAAAATGATCTTACAAAATGGAATAATATCACTACCATATTGAGAAAACACATGAAATCCAAACACCCGTCGAATGAGGAAAGACAGCTGTCCATCACTGCATTCACGACAGGTAAGCGCAGCTGTACCCCGAGTGAACCGAGAAGATAACTTATCTGATAGCAAAATGATCTCGAGAATGTAAGTAAAATAATGCCATATGTTTTTGAAACAAAAAGCATGTTGAATTGCACTACTTGAAAAAAATATGCATTGCAATAACCGTGCTTATATTTTAATGCATTGTATTTTTAGGGCTTGCATTTTTATGGGCTGAAATTCAACGTGGTTGTATATATAAGCTGTGAATATTTCAATTCAAAACATTTCACACACATTTTCATTGTTAAAAATGCAAAAATCCATATTCACTTTTCAGATTTCACTTCCAAAATATTCATTCTGTTTAAAAATACAACCTATAATATATTCAGCAGGCAATTTTTGGTCCATTTTATTTCGCGTCCACAAATTCAGTGGTTCAAATTTCAACATTTCACATCCGGGAACTGCAGGAAAAGCAGCAGAGTACCGAGCATAATCTCCATCTGCTGTTAGTCGACCTCACCAGCAGGTGGTGCAAGCGTGTGTTGACGAAGAGCAGAGTAACAGTTAGAGCAAGTCATTCATTTCATTCATTAAAACGGATTTACATTAACGGAGCAAGCGGTAAGTGCGTGATGATTATCAGGGACAGTAGGCTATATATGCAGAAAAGCTGATAAAGACACAGAAGATGTGTTTACATTTAATTCAATGTCTTCACTGTTACTTTCCCTGTGTAGCCAACATAAATAGCCAATAAAAAAAAGAAAAAACCTCAAATAAACTAATAAATAAATTTTATTAAGTGAAACATTTTATTTGCGTGGTCAACTAAATGTAACTAAAAATAATTTGGGGTTCCATGAACAGTTGGCTTTGACTTAAACACTATTTTGCTTATCGGACCGATACAAGAACATGTAGTCACATTTACCAATACGGCCACAAATATAACAAGCATCCCTATTATAATCTGTATTCTATCAAATTTACTCTAAATAAGGGTGTCATTTACTCAACAAATGAGTATGAGACTTCAAAACTATTTGTCGAGATAAAAACACAAAACTTTACCTTCTGTTTAGCAGCTATTAAAGATTTTATGTGTACTTAGCTATATCACAGGAACATCCGAGCACAACTACAGCAGCTAATTATTTAAGGAAACCACAGTACAATACTTTAGACGGGGTTGTCAGCTCTCACGCATTTGGTGTGAGACATGCTATTGGCTTCTGTCTCGCGCTTTCACAATGCCAAAACACAAAAGTCATGCCTCATTATGAGCAACCAGTTTCAATCATGAAATGCAGCCAACAAATTGTACAGAGAAATTAATTGGTTCAAAGAAACAGAGCACTGGTTATTTCTATCTGGCACATTGCTGAGGTTGAACACAAACCTAAAAAATTTTCATTGTCTCTGTGGAAAAAAACAATGTTCTGCTTATTGCAGCAGTGGTACATAAAGAAATTCTGGAACATTTGCATTATTACTGTGTTGTTTATTTTTTATTTTAATTATTTCAGACAAGTAATACTATCTGTTTTCTATCCACTGCCAGCTTGACAATCTCAAAACTAAAATCTTAAAAAGGGGTGAAAAAAAATAGCTGTTAATCTAAACTTATATGCGACTGTAAACAAGAAGGTATGTAACAAATAATATAATATATCATAATATAACATAACAATTAGGTGCACGTTCTAAGATAAATGGTGGTCAAATTTATATGCACACATTTAAGATATTCTGCATATAAATCACATAAGCAGCTGGCAAAGTTGGCATGAAGCATAAATGCAAAGTTGGCGCCATTTCAGACAAGCTAACCATTTTAACAGCTGCAATAACTTGCTTGTCACACTAAATTTACACCATAACAAAAAACCGAGACAAAGATACACTTTCTATTTCTCGAGAGAACTCAAAACTGCAAAGCAAAAAGCCATCACTTAGGGTGGAAATACATGTGCGGTTAAATGCTGTGAAGGAGGAATGCATTAAATCAGTGTGAAATTAATGTGGATAAAACAAAAGAGATGATAATAGGTACGTGGACGTTATCAAAGCTGAGTGGTATACCATTGTTGGTTCCATTACAATGTCTTAAACTAAGAAAAATCAATACATTATCCCTTATTGAGGACACTGACCTGTCATACAAACCATATCTGCACTGTTAAATCCAATTAAATGATAATAATTCAATAAGTGACTACATATTACTAAAACATGCAAAGCGGTTAACTTCACCATATTAACAGTTATGGAAATCTAAACATATTACTTTACAAAATTAAAACACAAAATGACAATACTCCATATGCCCAGTTTTGGAGATATTTATCTTATCTTGCATCACTTTTCTAAGAAGGTGACAAATTAACTTTACCTGGATATTTAAAACAGCTAAAAGAACAGCTAAAGAGAGATCAGCTTATTCTATCACCAGTCTAATGAGATCATGTTCTTGCGCTGTGCTTTTTTTCCAGAAATCATTGTATCATTGAATCTATAAATTATGTGGTTGATGAACTTCATAACATTAGACATGTCTGAAGAGTGTGTATTTTTTTTTCTTCCTCATTGGACGCCAACATCATGCTTCGATATGTTGCGCTGTTGTCTTGGAAACAGACTCATGCCCTAAAATTGGATCCGTTACATGTACAATACAGACTAACAAATGAACAATGAAACAAAGGGAGAGTGAAATTTCCCATTATCACCTTTGTACATGTCTATCAGGTCATAATGATGTCATACAAGTGTGACCAATCCAGGGAGGAGACTTTTCTATAAGTCAATAAGTGAGAATGAAACATACCACAGTTTCTATTCCATCTCACCTCATCTAATTCAACTTCTGACTCTGCTACACTACTTATAAGATATTATAAATCAAGCCAATATTTTAATATTTTCATAATTTTACATTACAAATGCCATATTTCTGGCCTCTCCTCAGTACTGAAATACATAGTGGCTTACTGTCAGCGGTGTAGTTTGCTGTATGAATTATTAAAATATGCTGGATCACTGCAGTAAAATCAATTACAACCATAATCATTCCATCAAAACATGGCATGCCCTCCAGCGTGAGAGAGTTTCTGGCCAGTTTCTGACACATCTGACCAGTGATGCATTCTCCAGTTTTGAAAACATTTGGTTTTCTGTGAGGTATTGAACGCTGTACACACACACACGTATTTATATATATATATATATATATATATATATATATATATATATATATATATATATATATATATATATATATATATATATATATATTATATATATATATATATATATATATATATATATATAACACAGGTAGTGCTGTGCAAATTGTGAAAATGACTGTGAAAGTCATGGAAGCATCAGTTAAAATGGTTTTAACTGAAGTCGTTTTTGTGGTGTAATGTGTTTGCACCGTATGTCATCACTTTCCAGCAAAACGGTGCTTATGAATTTATAGCGGACATGGAGTTACACAGATATATAGCTTTCAGCTATTAATAGTGGTGCTTGTGAAGCAAAGCATCACTATTGTTATCTCACACACTACTACTTAATCTTTTTTGGACAAAACTTTGGCGTGTAACTCGTCCCGCACCATTTGTCATGGACGCTTGAGGTGTCAAATTGTGCAGCTTATTGAAGAGAAGTGGGCTCTGACTTTTAAGGCCCATTCACACCAAGAACGATAACTATAAAGATAACAATAAAGATATAGTTCTAAAAATCGTTCTAAATGTACAAGAATAGCAGTGTCCACACTACAGCTATAACGATATAGAGAAACGATATCGTTGGGATTAGGGCTGGGTAAAAAAATATCGATTTCTCGATTTTAATCGATTCTCATTTTTACGAACCGATAACGATTCTTAAATCCCAAGAATCGATTAGTCTAGTCCGTTTTCAGTTGATGAATGAACAGAACATGTAGCGCGCCCCCCATCCAATAAATTGCAATAATCTTTGTGCTTTGTTACTTTTGATATGAAGCAAAGTCTCAGATTTCAAATGACGTCCATCTTATTATGAGATTCAAAAAATAAATACCGTTTTGGCGCTGTTTAATGTGACGTGACAGATCGCTGTAGCTCCTCAGTTAAAGAGAAGCGGCAGCACGGAGCGCATGTGAACATCCTCTCAGCTTTAATACCAGTTACAGCGCGAAATAAACATGAATAAACATCTGAAGGTATGTTAAAAGATACAATACAACTTTCCGAAATCCGTATCATGTCTCGTGTAATAGCTCAATTAGTGTTTCAACCTCGGAAAGATGTCAATAAAACAGCTTGTAAAGAATGTCACGTAACATCACATTTACCTCAGAAAAACATATTCAGTGACCATAAACTCATTAGTCAGCTAGAAAAGTGAACTCTAGAAAGCAGCATTCTGATAAATATAGCTATGCACCGTTACATATTCATTATAATGTTCTTCAATATTTAATGCATGTTTGAATAAATCAGTTATGACAGCCACGATTTAAATGTTTATATTTAAAAAAAAAAAAAAAAACGAATTGGAGTAGAAATATGATTATGTAATTCTAAACTTTATTTATTATAAAAAAACATCATTGAGTTAATTTAAGTGTTTGTATATAAATAAGTCAATTTTAACCTTCAATATTATAGTAATGTAGTACCAACTGACTCCCATGTGTAGTTTACAGCATTAGTTGAGAGATTTTTTTCCTTTAGAAAATTTGCCATGTACTGTAACTGATATACTACATCCAAAATAATCGAATCGCAAGCATGTGAATAGAAATCGAATCGAATCGTGAAAATTGTGTCAATACCCAGCCCTAGTTGGGATTACTTTCAGGATGATTTTTTTTTTCCAGCTGTTAAATGATAAAACACTGACAGCCAATCAGAATCCATTCTAATTTAAGGGCTCGCGCATTTAGAATGGCAAACGACATTGCGGAGAAGTTAATCGCCAAGGTCCAGAAAAAGCCACCACTGTTTGACAATTCAAAACCCCTTTTCAAAGATAATTTAAAGAAAATGGATATATGGTAAACAATCAGTCATACCCTCAGAGAATATATGCCAGGCTAGCAAACGGTGTAAAATAAAATTACCTCAAGTCAGGTAGGCTATCCAGCGCTAGTTTTGACAACAATGTCTAGCTTCCTTTGAAGTTGCAGTGAAAAAGACTAGGCGTTGTTTTTATTCCACTATATTCACTTTGTCATCTAAATTCACTGTTAGATTAGATTGATTATGCTAGCTATTCACTCGAAACATAGCATGCTGAGGACATCTGCTGGTTAAAGCCATGTAAATGTATCAAGAACAGCAAAAACATATTGTACAAACCACAGCGCATGAGCTTAGAATAAACAGACCGTTATCGTTCGATGGTGTGAACGCAAATATAGTTATTGTTATAGTTATCTTTACAGCTATCGTTCTTGGTGTGAACCGGCCTTTAGAAGCGATCAGGCATACAATGTTCGCCCGGTGGCTTAAATGAAATTTGTGAGATCATATCTCGGAATCAGAACGTTATAGAGATTTGGGGGTGAGCTCATTTGACTCAGCCCAGCAAGCAGCCAATAAGTAGTGACAATGTCATAGCCATGCCCTAGCAACCAGTTACAGCACCCTAGCAACCAACCCATAGACTTTCATTGAAAAAATGTGAGATGGATATCTGGATCAGAACATCTTAGAGACAAGTGGGTGGCCTCTTTCAACTCAGACTGGTAAGTAGTCAATAACAATTTTATACATTTTACTTTTTTTAATTTTGAATGCGCTGGAAAAAACCTTATTGCTGAGCCCTGCTATTGAAGACACATGCATCAGTGTGAGCTCAGGAGCATGTGCCCTACTTAGAATTCACACCCTCTTTTAAGAAACATTGAAATTACATGAATATGGCTCAGCTGGGATGAAACAAGCAATAAATGAGAGTGGAGAAAAGTTTAAAAAAAAAAAAAAAAAAAGAACATAAGCAATTTGTTTTGAGTGCAGACAAGCTAAAGAGCAGCCAGGAAGGGTGATGGATGAAACGAAGAAGGGGGAATACAGCTGGGCTGAGCGACTCTCTGATAAAAGGTTAAAAGACCGGCCCCCTTTAGTGCGGACAGACACAGACAGGTCATTACCTGTGAAAGGGCGAGTTTATTAACAATAAAAGGTTATTCAGCTCAGTACAGCCTTGCCTGACAAATCTTTCCATCCATCCATCCATCCTCAGCCGGCCGTTGACGAGCTCCATCTCACTAAGGAGGCCAGGCACTGGCCAAGGGCTAAGTGAGCACACATTTGTACACTGCATATCCAGAAATGCCATAGAAGCTCAAGGAAATGCCAAAATGCCAGAACCCCCAACTGCACAAACACACACAGAGTAAATGCGCTTAGTGTGTTCAGCTACACCTGTTACCATGCCACAAGGACTGACAAACAAAATGTTAGCCCTCATCAAACTCTCTGGATGACTGAAAGAGCACAGCTGCTACAATAAAAACTAATACTCAGATAGGATGAGCTATGTTATAATTAGTTAAATTAATGTAAATTACGATTGGTTGACACAGGAATGCATTCCAGCCCTTCCAAAATAGACCACACTATAAAAGCTATCATGCAAAACAGCAAAGTTGGGGTTGCGGGACTACCTGTTTGGCCATCCAATAACAGATAGGGGGAGTGTTCTGGGAAAACCTATTTGAAAACAGCCATTATGGTCACAAAAAAACACACTTTAGCTTTAAAAAAAACCCCAGTATATTCACAATACAGTGCAGCCCCTTGTACCTTGCCTAAATATTATATTTCTTGATGCTTCTTCAGAGAGGTTTAGCTCTGAATGAACATCGCATCTTCACTCCTTCCATCAGTCTGTTGGCAAATACAAACAGACAGCCCTGCAGATAGAGTTTGCATTATGATTACATTTATTTCAAGATACCATGGACGAATTATTCAAACACAAGAATGAATTAATCTGGGAGGTAAGTCATCTCTACGATCCTCTGCATTCATCATTGCCATCCTTAGGCCAGAAAAACTCACAAATAATCAGTCAGGCAACCAATGCATCCTCATTATGTGAAATGAACATACAAACAGATGTTTGTGCAGCTCTGATGAAGCCTACTGAGCCAGATAAGAACAACAGAGACACAGGAGAGACAAGAATGAAACGGGAGTGATGCTAGACCTGGGCAGAAGGGGATGTAGCCCAGAATCTTCAGAAGGCTCCATTTATTTGAACAAAAATATAGACAATAAAAACAGTAATACTGTGAAATATTATTACCATTTAAAAAAAAAAAAAAAAAAAATGTAATTTATTCATGTGATGGCAAAGCAGAATTTAGCACCCATTAACTCTAGTCTTCAGTGTCACATAATCCTCAGAAATCATTCTAATATGCTGATTTGGTGCTCAAGATTATTATAAATGTTGAAAACAGAAACCAAAAACCCATTGAAAATTAATTGCTACTAGCAATTACCTTTTGCTGAGCAGCTCTTGTGCCACCCCATCTCACTGCTGCTGCTTTCTATCTGTCTGCCCATGAAAGAAACCTCTTGACCTTCTAGAAGCCATGTTACTGCCATACAGTTCAAGTAAAGTTAATTAAATCACAGAATAAAATGCACCTTGGCTTCTAATATTTATCCTCTGGCATAAAATTGCGATTTTACTTGGTCTTTTTTAAAAAAAAGTGCATATTTGAACTCGAGATCTTTAGGAAAATAATGAGCTGTGCGACATCACAGACTTTTCTTTATTTATATTTTAATTTTATTGCATCATTTCTCTAGAACTTTGACCCTTTGTTTCTGTAGATCATTTATTTTATTATATTTGCTAGCATTAATAAGACCATTTATGATATTTGCAGAAATTTGCATTATGACAACAAACTAATGGATGTGGTCTTATGTGTAGCGTTGCCCCCTGAATGAATCATGTTGATTCATTCTAAAAATTTTTTGCAAAAACAGTTTCGTTTCCAATGTTAGTGCTATGCAAGTCATAACATTAAAAAATATTCAGAAGAACCTCTCATTTCAGACAGGAAATGTATCTCTGAAAAGTGCTGTTACTCTGAACTCTGGGGCTATGACTACATCATGTGAAACAAAACAATGTTATATATATATATTAGTGTGGAAAAGGTGTGTGGAAAGCTTGTCTATATATCAGGCATGACTCACTGGTCTCAGAGAACATTACAGTACATTTAAAAGATGCCTGTAACAGAAGTTTCCTTATCATTACATAAAGTTCTCCTTTTCATAGCTGGAAATGAAAGTAGATGAAGTTTGTGCTGATGCCACAGAACAAGAATATTTGATACAAATCTAATATGACAAAGAATAAACATTGACCAGGCACAGGTAATAAACACAAACACAATTCAGCCTACTATAACTACATCAAATTGAATACACACAAGTGAAAATGACAAGGCCCTGCAGCTCTCAACAAAGGTTTTTGCAATCAGTTGATTGCAAAACATTGAAAGTGTAGTGCAAATCATTACTTTAAAATTCGGTCAATACATCACAAGGCCAAATGTTTACATTTGAAATGTAGACATGTATATCAATGGAATGTCAATGGAAATTCTAGCTGGCTAACATAGATGCAGTTTGGTTACATTTTCAAAAATCATCAGTTTGAATGTATTTGGATCACAAAACTCACCATTCAGATCATATAAGACTGAGTCACAGATCATTTTTCAAATCAGCAAAAAAGCGATACGTGTTGTTGATCACGCAAACTGCCCATTCTAGGAAACACAGAATAAATCTATCATGAGTCACTATGAATACTGCATTAACAGTCACATCCATTACTGTAAACCGTTATTTTTGCATGATGCTGCATGCACGCCGACGCCGGTAGGTGTCAGTATAAGTAAGTGCAACATTGTCCAGCGCAAGATAAACAAACACTTAAGTTACGACAGCTGAGGAAGATCCACGGGTGGTCTATGTGTTTGCGAGTTAGACGGTAGCAAAGTAATCAGTGTCTGATATTTATCTAAATAAATATAAATATAATTTAATATGTGGTTAGTGGTTCTCATCTATGGATCTAATATTTCACAAATAAGTTTATGTAATTACGTAATAAGAAATAAAACCATTTTTTTAACAATGTGAACATACATTCCTTCTGGAGATGCCTGAATGTTTTGTTAAAAATATTTGACTTGCTGTAGCCAGATTATAATAGTCATCCAGTTTAAGTTAGTTTTTACAGACCTACATTATTCTGCATTGTGAAGAGCCGTGTCAAGGTCCAGCACACTTCTGAATGTTTGGTGCCAGTTTTCATAATGCATGTCAGAATGGTAGGTGTCACTTTATAATGGTTTGTGGCATTTTCTCTCATGCTAGTTTACAATTATATGAAATACCAACCTGACTGGTAAGTGTCAATTTGTAATAGCTCATACCCCTGCTGGTTGGTACCACTTTATTTAAAATGTTTCACTTTTTTAGTTGTGGCCACCAAAAATATCTTTTATTATTCCAAATGACACAGCTGAACTGTCAATCCTATGCAAATAGAAAACAAAAGTGTTATCAAAAACAACCGGAATGTAATATACCCTATGTTTGAAAGCAGTGTATTATTAATTAAATGTCATTCTGCCATTAAATGCGTATGTTACACCATTTACATAAGCTAATGCTCCATGTGTCATTAGGTTATTGGAGGTATGACAACATACAATGACATGCTTAGCAATAATGTCAATGGCACATGATCCAATCCATCGGCACATATCACAAGTTTTAGTTGCACATACTACTATCCATTGGCACATGCCAATGACAACTGGATCTGCCACTAAGCATGGCGGCATGTGTCAATGGCTTTTGTGTATAAGATGTAGGGCTGGGCGATATGGCAAAAAAATAAAATCTCGATGTTTTCAGAACGATTGACCGATTCACGATTTTGATTTCAATTTCAATTTCAATTTTTTTTTTTTTACTGTTTAACTAGTCAACTTAAAAAGTTAACTACAATATGATTTAAGTAACGTCATTCTCTTTATTTACAATCTGGTTAAAAAAAGTTCCATTCCAAGTGCACCACACATGAACTGATCAACATGGTGTAAATGTAAAACAGTTTGTTAAATATCTTTGCAGAAAATATGCCTGAAATATGAAGGCTAATGTTGTACAAACTTATCTTAAACACATCCTATATACTCAGAAATAATATAAAATAAGAAAATGCTAAATATTTCTTAGCCAAAAAGTAATAGCAATAAATAACACCTGTAATAGGCTATTATTAACAGCAAATGCTTTGTAAAAACAACAGCAGCTTTCAGCCTGTCACCATCATGCAAACATGAAATATCAAACATACAGCAGTAGTCCTTTACAGGTTTTTGCATTCCATTGCACTATTTGTCCTATTGTTTTTATATCTGGCGGACATGTTTAGGTGTTGCACTTGTGTCTCGTGTCGTTTGCAGCGTCTCACCCATGAAACGGCATTCTAAAAACATAGCGGTCAAGTTAAAAAAAAGCTCAACTCGCGTTTAATAACTTTGCCTTTTTTCTCATTCCACTGCCTGTGTCTCATTTTTATAACGCAATAACGCATTTCTGAATGAACAGCCGCTTAAGAATAGTGATGTGTTCTGTGTTCATAGAACGTCACATGAGAGCGGTTAATCAGGCGCACCGGCGCCATCATAAGGTCAGATCATTTTCTTCTCATAAAACGGTTTTCATTGCTGTATTGTCAACATGTCTAATTGTAACGCTTGCTAACATTTTTATTCAAAATCGCGATTTCTTGATTTTAAAAATAATAAAATCGAGGCAAAACATTAAATTCGAACTAATCGAAAAAATCAGAAAAATCGCCCAGCCCTAGTAAGATGCCATGCCATAATGTTAATACCACCTCTCCAATATACATCCAATTTATTTCTAAACTGTTTACAATCACTTAAGAAATAACCAACTGTGTTTATGAGAATACTTGCCGAGACAGGTATATTTGAAATAATTTTGTGTGTATGTGTCATTTCAAGTGCAAAGAGACGCAAAAGAGGAATCAATTCGGTGTCTGAAACGCAGCTCTCTTTAAGCACACTTTGGGTGCGTGCGGCCGAGCACACAGATAACAGCATGCGAGTACCAAATTCAGTTCTCTTTTGCCTCTTCTTGCACTTGAATATGTAAGGCAAAACACGAGCAAAAAATAAACTTTCACTGTATGATCGATGGTTCAACTTTGCAATAAATACGCAAATCACATGTGTGCCGAACCGTGGGGCCTGGTCCGTACGGATCAATTACGATCCATTACACTCCTAGAATGTAGTGAAAACTATACACAAATCAGTAATGTTTTTCATTGTAAACCATCACTTTCCAGCAAAATTGTGTTTATGAATTCTTTCAGTTACATTATAGTGGTTTAATATTTTCTAACTTGTTAAATATTTCCTTTTTGTAAAAGAAAAAATTATGAGTTTAATTTGTTATTTTAGTGAATCTTGATATATTTTGAAATATTTAAATATTTCTCAGATACTATTTAAGAAAAATAATAGTGAAAACCACAGAAGAGAGAGGAAAATGTAAAAAGAGAGAGAATCTGGTCAAAAATTATCTTTGCCCATTGAGTCCACAAATAAAGGGGGCTTTTAAAAAAGAAAACGTCCACAACAAAGAGCCCAGCAGACTGTAGCATTCTCTCCAATCCCCATGAAAGTACTCAGCACAAGCCACCTGCTAACACATTCAGCACATCAAACACTTGTCTGTTGTCATTCACATCAATAGAGGCTTGAAATTGGGCATTTCGGTGGCTGTGGTGCATTATTAGGACTTTTTGTGATTAAAGATTGGGCATCGCTGTAGGTCTGAACTCTACAGACAAATTCCTTATGGTGAACATGCATCCAGATTTACTGAAATCAACTAAAGCCTTGTTCTGCTTCATCTTTTCCCCTCGTCTTACTGTGTAATGGCCCATCCTGAAGGCTCTTTGACACCTGTACTAGAATGACGAAGGATATGCTACAACAGGCCCCTGGGACGAATTTCCGTCAGACAGTGATGCATGACCAAAAGGAGGGGATACGAGGTCGGTCGGGTGAGAGTGACAAAAACCACAATTAGAAGCCCAAAAAACATAGAAGGTCACATAGCATTGGCATTTCTTGAAACAAAACTGTATGTATGTACAACTGCACTACTGGCCTATTTTGACTCAGCTGTTCTGACATGTCAGAGACAGTCGCATTGGTATAACATGTTTGGCTTGCAGCGTGCGGACATCACAACGGTTATGACAGATTAAGAGTGCAGGCTAAACAAGCAAAGCCAAGTAAGAGCCAAAGGGTTGCCGGATCAAGACCCACAACTCTAAGCCGCGGCACCCATGACAAGGCCTTCAAGCTGAGTCAATTCATCATCAACGCAGAGATAAACAGCTCTTGATTGGACGCATCAGACTAAATGAGGATTAAATTTGCATAACGATAAATGATACGGCACGAATAATAGGATTAGCGTGCTGCTAGCTGTGATTTCACCATCTTTTTTATGCTATGATGAAATTCTCAGAGGTTAGCTTAAGGTGGTGAAGTATGTGCATTAGAATAAGATGTAATTACTTCCAATAAAAGGATTATTTTACAGTAAAATGCTATAGTGAGACAGCTTGGGCCAACCCTAGGAAAAAGTTGACCACTTATAATTGCTGAAATCTCACTAAGAAACTGTATGACATCTCATTAGAGCATTTTAAAACAAGCCATAAGTTTTGCTTTCCGGGGGGAATAATTTCACACCAATCTGACAAGATCTTTGAAAAAAACACTTATGGAAGTCACTAGAGAGGATATAACATATTTTGATGCAAAACAGCCCAGAGTACTTCAGTTTGCGACCGTATGAGACTAAACACTGGTCGTTGGATGGATTAAAACACAACATACATTTTTGAGACTTACTGAGATTCTTAAACTATGTTAGAAATCTAGGTAACACTTTACAATAAGTCTAAATTATTTAACCTTTTTTTAAAATTGCATTAGGCATCATAAATGAATGGCACTTTTTAAACAGCAGTTATTAATCTAGGTTCATGTTTCTTTATAAAAATACTATTATTCATTGTTAATTCATGTTCATTCATAATACATGAACAATTTATAGAGCTTAAATGTAAAAAAAAAATATATATATATATATTAGAATGTGTAGAAATTAACATAAACCAAGAAAAATTCTGAAAAGTTCATTACTTAGGTACCATTAGATATCATGAATTAACAAAGTTTAATCTTACTGTAAAGTGTTACAGAAATCTGAAGAAAAATCAAATACCAAGATAATATTTCAAGCTGCTGTGCTCTGAAGAATACAAGTCATTCTGACTGTGGCAAATGCGTCCTTGCTATTCAGCAGAATCGGTTGATGGTTAATAAGCTAATGACCATATCTACCACATTTTACTGAAGCAAATTTCTGACAAAATTAGGTAATTATGCATCTAAATGTCATCATGAATTTCACCAATTTTTCCAGCTGGCTTAAAGCAGCCCTCTGCAGTAATTTAAAGCTTGAACTTTGTTCCAAAGAAACAGCAAAAAGACCACAACTTAATTTATGCCTGTGTGGAAACCTCCAAGGCAATTCTGCTTTTTAGTTTGCTCGACTCTGTCCATATAACTAAAAACACAATAGTGAAGAACATTAATCTATATAATGCAGCCTGTATGCTCTCATAAAGGCAATAAGCTTGAGACATACCTTATGTAATGCTGCTGCATTTTCCTGCAAACAGAGATGAACTTTAAGGCAATTTAATTCTCTATGGACAGATAATCAGAATGACTAATGTTCTGGAACTGAAAGTGTAAGCCTAATAACATAAAATACAACACACGCCAACATGCTCAAACTACCTACAATATATAGCCTCTTTTGTTAAAGTAGGCAGCAAAACAAAAGTTTATTTGCACACTTAGAGGAAGTAAATAGCTCAATATAACACAAACTGCATAACCTAATAGCTTAATATAACCTTAAACACATAAGCTTTTTCAACAAACCGATTTTAAATGTACTCACCCCTCTTGGCTTTGGCTTGTCGCACCCTCCATATTGTTTTATGGATCTCAAAATTGTAATTCGCTGGCAAAGCCTTAATTGCCTCGTTGAGCTCTGGATCTTTGAGGATCTCATCAGGAATCTGATTTGCCACTCTCCTCGGTCCTCGCACTACATTAAAAAGACAATATGAGAGTTAATTCGCTTAATTTGCTTTAGAGATACTGAAGGCTGAGTTTGTTGCAGGCATCACTGAACTCAAGTGTGCTTTAAGACACTGTTGTGCAATGTACAACATGTGCAATTGCAAATTGCCTTAGCAAGTACCACTAAAAATCTCATTTCATTTTTATGAGAAATTGATTGCGCTATAGCCTATATAATAAGACAAGGAAAGCCCATGCAATCATTTCTTAGATCCAAAATTAATCATCACACAAATCAATCACCACACTGTCAGGACAGCAGCTGAACTGAGAGGTCAGCCATCAGCAGAATGAGTCTGTCAGTGACATTCATTCATTTTTGAAGTCTATGACAGACAGACCATCTGTAATGCAAGCTCTAGCTAGTTAAAATGGCTATATTCCTATACACAGTATCCATAAAAACATGCTTACTTATTTTACAGCATTAAAATAACAATAGACTTAACATTTTTTGCCACTGATCAACAGAAAAAAAATCTAATGTATTATGATGGACCAAAATGAACACTAGTGCAGTCAATTGCTTTAGAAGTCACATAAATAGTTAACCTGTGTGTAGGCTTGCTGCAGTAGTTGGTGTTAGCAGTGTTACACAGTGTTCAGCCGTACATAATTACATTACTTGGCACCACCCCCACTGTTGTTTTGATTTTTTTTTTTTTTTATATGGAAATAAAATCTATTTAGTTCAGTTGGATAATGACGCTACAATTATAAACTGAAAGCGTCTGCTCTGCTCCATACAGCACGAGCTGCAGAGGTGCAGCAAAGTGCAGCAGGAGACAGATTTCACTTGTCAGTGAGATGACTGACTAGACGATGGCGTAGGATTTGGTGCGCAACAGATTCTGACCGTCATTGACAAATATCTTATCTTGTAAAATGTGCAGTCAGTACCCCCGCTCCCTATACACAGAGTGCACATGATCGCCAATTCCAAAGTGAAAGTGAAAAGCGAGCGCACATTCAAAAGCGATTTCAATACTTGCATATTGATAGCGGCTCCCTGATGCCCGCAAATCATATACAATATCTCCCCCTGGTGTTAATACCGGTGTTGTCGCAAGTTTATTTACCGGTGTGAAAATTTCCTCACCGTGACATCCCTACCTATTCGTGGAACGCCAGTTTTATGGCAGAAACTTACACAATGAAGAAAAAAAAAAAAACAGCTCCAAGAAAAAGTAACTGAAAAGCACAAGGTTGGGGATGTATGGAATATTTTCAACTCGTTGAATATCCTTAGGAGCAGTGCGAAGGGGAAAAAAAAAGAAAAAAGGGACACCAGAGCGTCCACCTCGGTTGAAATCGTGTTCTGAGGGCAGTCAGAGTACCGGCAACGGTCAGAGTACTGGCAACATGTGAAAAGTGCCGGTACGCAAAAAAAGTGAGGGTACGCTACAGATTACAATACAGAAGTGCTGGTGTTGTTATCTGATTGCCTAATCCTAACCCCACCCCTAATCTTAACCCCTCCCCCACACTTAATACTAAACCTACCAATACTAGGGGGGTAATAATTTGGTGGGGGTAGGAATTCGGCACAACACCGGTATTGCATACCGGCCCACCCAGAATGTTAGTATTGCTAAATCAATAATTTAAAAAAATGGAAAATGTACGGCACAATTGTAAATCTACTTATGACAGACAGACTACAGCCTCAAAAATTGAATGACCATGCAAGAAAGAGACTAGTTAGGGACCAATGGTGGTTCAGGTGCTTCACAAGTTTATGGGAGACTGGAAAAGAGAAAGTAAGTATTTGAAAATAAATGTCATATTAATATCTACAGACTGCCAAAATTGAGCTTCAGACTAAACATCATGTTCATCATAAACCAAACACTATGCAGAAACACACAATTCCCTATAGTGAAGCATGCTGGTGGGAGCATCATGCTGTGTGGATATTTCTCCACAGCAAGCCCTCAAAGTCTTCTAAGGGTAAAGAATAAAATCCAAAAATCCTGGAGGAAAATATGACTGACTTGCAACTTGACAGCAAAACAATGTTCTGGAGAAAAAAAAAAAAAAAAGTCAGAATTCAGATTTCACTCTAAATGTGGACTTGAAAAAGGGCTCAATGCAACCTGACCAAGGGGTATTGTTTCAGCCTCTTCTGCAAAATACTTAAGCAAACAACTATTTTAATAAGTGTAATACATTATGATAAATGTATTTATATATTATTATGCTAATCGGAGTCAAAGGTTCAGTGCTTATTATAGGCACAGTACAACATATATTCATTAGATATATAAAAAGTTACAATCATTCCAATATTTCTTATCATAATAATATTTTCATCCAAAAAACACAGCAATGTTCAGGCAAGAAACCTTACAATATGTTTACAATTTTTTTTTCCAGTGAATATTTCTATATATAGCTGCAGTGTTTTTGAACACACTGAGGATGATGGGAAGAGGGGTGGCAGTAAGAGGACAGAAGTGATCTGAGTGTAGCAGGACTGATGGTAACACATGAAAACATGATCATTTTTCACAAGCCCACTGCAGCCAAGTGAAGGGATAGCTAAAGAAACACTCTTTAATTTAAAGACAAAAACAGTACTGATGTCAAAAGAAAACGCCTTCCAAAACATATATGCAATTAATGTCCTGTCTTATTTTATTTAAACAATAAAAAATATCACGACAATAAAATCAATTCATGAAACAGTAAAATGGAAACGGAAGCATGAAAAATATCAAATCAATGTTTTGACCGACATAAACTACAATTTATACATAATTAAGTGTTTGAGGTGTATCAAACCAAAATAAAATTACTGCTAAATAAACAAACATTTGTGCTTGAGACATAGTCTTTGTGACAACTAGCCCCGGTAACACATGCTATACTTTAGATCACATTTAGATCACATTTCTGATGAAATAAGCCACATAGTGACAGCAATATATCCCATAACACAAGATATATATTTCACTTAGCATTAGACAGAATTACCGCCTACAGATTTATCGCGACGTTACTTTAAAACACAGATCTTGATTTTTATAGCTGATAGACATCGCAACCGCAACACGATGAACTATTAAGAAATCAAACTAATAATACTCACCATTAGGTTTTTTCGCAGTGATCACCTCAATCTCTCTAGTGGGAGCCGCCATCTTTCCCCAAACAAGTGCACGTGGAGTGAAACAGACATTACGCATCGAACACAGAGCTGATGTGAGCAAATCAACTGTCGATACCATTGATGTGAACGATGTATTCAGGGGCAAGGAAAAAGTTTTCAGACATTTTGATGCCAAGGAGGATCCCTTTCTTAAAATAAAAAGGCGACTATATATTCACTTTTATAAAAAGTTGAAATGTTGTTTCCCAAATTAAATACATTGCTTTTATATTGGCATTGTACAAAATCTTGAAATTGTCACTGTATGACATTGAGTAGCTAATGGTAGATGTGAAAACTTGAAGAGACACGTTTTCCATTCAGTTAGCTACTTTGTAAGAATGCATCCTCTAAATGCAAATTTAGTTTTGTTTTTGTATTTTAAAGTTGTAAATTCTGTCTATAGAATTAACAAAGCAAAATCTTTTTATAATATTTTTACATTTTATTTATATAGATACAGTAGCCGGTTGGGAATCCCTGCATTAGCCTCTTGTATGCATATCTGAAACTTATAGGACTGAAACTATAAGAAAAATGTCAGCATTTAACAAAATTAAGCTTTCTAAACACAAACAGGGTCGGTGCTTAGGTGTTGTCATTCTCACAGCCTGCAATCTCTTCATTAATCAAATTCTTTCATGACTCCTCATCTCCATCTGTGCTTTCTCGCCTGGTGTGTCTGCCTGTGAATGGAGACAGAAGTGCTATAGCTTGAGTCACCAGTCTCCTTCACAGTGAATGAATCAGTGGTTTCAAGTGTTCCTAAGTATGCATGTACAAACTACAGACAGAGGTGAAAGGGCCAGACAAATAAATACACAAAAAATATAGATATATTTTTTTTAATCTTGGATAAAGATAATAGTTATGCATGTGTTTACATAGGCTACAATTTATTTTACTAAAAAACTCTTTTCCAAAAGACATCTGGCCCAAATGGCAACCTTTTAGCATGTAATGTTTTTTTTTTTTTTTTTTTTTTTAGTAGTAGTAGTAGTAGTAAGTCTTAATTAAATTTGGTGTAGCTCCGACCTCATGTATGCTGTAATGATTTGGCTGTGTATATACATCGCATGACAGAAGAGATTAAACAAAACCGCCTTTATTAAATCCACTGACAGAAACACAGGAGTTCTCTGGAGAATAATATTAACACAACCACTTAAAAATAAACAATGACCGACAACAAACTGAACCAAGCAGGAAGTATTTATACACAAGGAACATGAGGGAACTAAATGGGAACAGCTGGACAGGACTAACTGATTAGTAACCATAGAGACTAACGAGAACTAATACAGAAACGACAGGAACAACCAAACAGAACATAATCGTGACACATGCATGGGAGGATTAAATATTTTAATGGAATTGAATTAATTTACATATTGCCATATAAAATACATAGGCATTGTTTAGGCCTAATTGAGAAATCATTCCCTTACAATAATGGCCAAAATTTACTTTAAATTGGATAATGATGTGATTTAGTTTAACATTATATTATCTAATTATTTTATTATTTTATTGTAGTTTTAATTTTTTTAAATTGTAATATATATATATATATATATATATGCGAGATTGTGTTCAACGTTTGCCTACTACACTGTAAAAAAGAATTGTTGGTTTAACTTAAAAAAGTAAGTTACCGGGTTGCCTTAAAGGGATAGTTCACCCAAAAATGAAAATTATCCCATGATTTACTCACCCTCAAGCCATCCTAGGTGTATATGACTGTCTTCTTTCAGACGAACACAATCAGAGATATATTTAAGAATATCGTTAGTCCTCCAAGGTTTATAATGGTTGTGAATGGGGTGCCGCGTTTTGAAGCCAAAAATAATGCATCCATCCATAAAAAAAGTAATCCATATGACTCCAGTGGGTTAATAAAGGCCTTCTGAAGTGAAGCCATTCGTTTTTGTAAAATATCCATATTTAAAACTTTATAAATTCAAATAACTAGCTTCCGGCGGATGACCGTACGCAGAATGCGCAAGTCGACTTGCGCCAAATGAGTAATGCAAAAATGCATCGCTTCAGAAGGCCTTTATTAACCACCTGGAGTCGTATGAATTACTTTTTTTTATGGATGGATGCATTATTTTTGACTTCAAAACACGGCCCTCCATTCACAACCATTATAAACCTTGGAGGACTAAGGATATTCTTAAATATATCTCTGATTGTGTTCGTCTGAAAGAAGACAGTCATATACACCTAGGATGGCTTGAGGGTGAGTAAATCATGGGATAATTTTCATTTTTGGGTGAACTATCCCTTTAAAATTTGAGTTAATACAATTATGGCGATTGGTTTAATCAACAGAAACTCAACATATTATCACATCTGAACCACATTAATTATCTAAGTTGATCTGACAAAAGAAAAAAAAATTGTGCTAACAAATCGTGAAAATAATTTTTTTTTTTACAGTGTAGAGACAGAATAAGAGCAAGACCGAGAGAGAGAGAGAGAGAGAGAGAGAGAGAGAGAGAATTAATCGAGCTCTAAACAAGAATATATCAAACACTAAACCAACACATGGTAATGTCAGATTATTTTGGGGAGAGAGGGATAGAGAGGAAGAACGGTCCATAAGTGGATTGAGAGCCCCATCAGCTCTGAGGTATCACAGGCACGCGCATCTCTCAGCTGGAGCGCATCATCTGTCCATTCCACCACTCGACTCTCGAGCCACTCACTCACCGCGCTCGATATGTGAAGGTGTAACGCTCATGTATGTGATTTGTCTGTGTCCCGAAACCCGAAATATCTGGACGAAATGCTTTCAAAAAGGTGGATTGTTGGAGATTTTGTATGGAGGCAGCGGGACACCTCCCCATAGTTCGGCATAGAGTGTCTCTGAAGAGTGCACGAGAGACCGTCACCAGAGTTGCCGCGGCTCGGATTGAGGACCATCTGCTGAATTTACTCAACAATCTGTGTTTTAGAGGGATAACCGAATTTCAAACGTGTCAGTATCTTGCAATAAGAGCTTTTAGAGCATTTTGGATAATATACTACAATACTGCTTGTTTCATGAGGGTCGCTGAGAGCTGAACTACACCACCAGGTGCCCCTGCTTAATCTATTCACTGGATAACAACAATTAATACTGCAGAATGTGTTCCTCTCCTTTTGGACTGCTCTCAGTTGCATCTTGTGAAATATTTGCTCGGGACCACACAGGATGAAATGGACATCAGCACTGCAATAAATTAGCCTAATTGAAATTCAGTGAGAAGTCTCCTCTGAGCTATAGGAGTACATACATTTATGTATTCTGATTAAATCAGACAGCGTTTGATAGATCGCTTGGCATCTTACTGACAGTGTGACGTCTGGAATACAAGAATAAATGAACCTGAGTGGACAGACAGAGAATTAACAATATCCAACATGTTTAAACGGGGTAAGTGCCTTTTAAAACTTTTATCCCTGCTGTTTTTAAATAGACAGAAGTTGAATTTTGATCTTGAGAATAGCCTATTTATACTTGAATATTGTTTTTTTGTTTTTTGTTTTCTAAATAAAGATGAGAATGAATAGGTTGTGTGGAATCACTCCATGCTAGGTGGATATTTGTAATTAATACATTTTTTTTTTAAATATATGTTTCTATTTGAGCTGTTCTTCATGTCATAAAGGGTTTTTATTATAGATAAAGACGCTTGTTGCAGTATTTGCAAAAACTATAAAGTCTTATTTTTTTTTTTTTTTTTATAAATTTAATGATTGATTTTTTTATATACATACAAATAAGGATGCTTGTTGCAGTATATAAGGTTTTGAAAGTTTATGTAAAAGGCTGTTAAGTACAGATCTCATCCATGATCATCTTTCCAGAATCATGTGTGTCTGCCCCCGGGTAAGCTCAGCGTAAAGCAGATGTGTTTAAAATATTCATCATCATATCATGAAATATTTTCTTAAGATGCTAGTGGTGGGTGCCGCACTGCAGTTTATGGCCGGTTTTTCATCTGAAAGCATTGTGCTGTCTGCCTAGCTCCAATATATTTCTCTTGGTGGGTTAAACAGGTTTGGCTCCGACAGTCTGTCACAATTATTTATGGACATTGTTTATGATCAAATGATGAAGTGTAAGGAGTCAATAGTAAGTCTATAGTTTAACTGGTTAGTGATGGAGCTGTCAGTGGGAGACAGTTGAATGACCTGCAGATCATTGCAAAGACTTGTTTTCACTAGATCTGTGATTGTCAGTCCTGGTCCGGGAGTATCCCAGTAGTGATCCTTATTTAACACACCTGATGTATATCGTCGGCTCTTTAGTAGAGGCTCCAAGACCTGAACAGGGTGTGTCAGATAAAGGAGACATCTAAAATGTGCAGTGCCAGGATCAGAATTGACAACCCCTGCACTAGACCAAATCATATGCGATTAAACAGATCATAAATATTACTGTTTAAAGATTACTATGACATTTCACTTGCCCCATTTCAATTTCCCCCACTTTTAATCATCTCTAGATCTTTTGCATGGCACTATCACAAGCTCTGAGGTTGCTGACTGCTATAACTGTATATAGCAAGTCAGTTAGGAAAACCGAATTTCCTTGGAGGAGGCCCAAAGCTTAACACAGAGACAATTGTTATTTCAATAGACTTGACGTAGGAACAAAACACATCTATCAAGCCTCTCACCGGCACGCTAAAGACCCCTTATGAATGCCTGTGAGGAGCCTGTGGTGCAGATATGAGAACAGTGGTTGGTTTTTGAACTGATTTGGATCTGATTTTCATTTACCTCGAAGTAAACCGCTACCTCTAGTGTAGGTTTGCAGCATCTTTTTTGAGACATTTGGTCCTGCATATTTTGGGACACACTGTAATCATTCTTTTTACCAACTCATTGAGAAGTCTCATTGAGTTTTTGTTTAAATGGCTGTATCTAAATGAAAAGTCGTTGTGAATATTATCAACCTCAAACTTTCGAACACACACACACGTTGGGTTTCCATGTTTAATGGGGACTTTCCATGGACATAATGATTTTTATACTGTACAAACTGTATCCCCTAACCCTAACCTTACTCCTAAACACAACCATCACAGAAACCTTTCTTAATTTTTACATTTTCAAAAAATATCATTCTGTATGATATACAGTTGCAAGAAAAAGTATGTGAACCACTTGCAGAATCTGTGAAAATGTTAATAATTTTAACAAAATAAGGGAGATAATACAAAATGCATGTTATTTTTTATTTAGTACTGTCCTGAGTAAGATATTTTACATAAAAGATGTTTACATATGATCCACAAGACAAAAAATATTTATTTATTTATTTATTTATTAAAATAACCCCATTCATAAGTATGTGAACCATTGATTCTTAATACTGTGTGTGGTTACCTGGATGATCTACGACTGTTTTTTTGTTTTGTGATGGTTGTTCATGAGTCCCTTGTTTATTCTGAGCAGTTAAACTGAGCTCTGTTCTTCAGAAAAAATCTCCAGGTCCTGCAGATTCTTCAGTTTTCCAGCATTTTTTGCATATTTGAACCCTTTACAGCAGTGACTGAATGAGTTTGAGATCCGTCTTTTCACACTGAGGACAACTGAGGGACTCAAACACAACTTTTAAAAAAGGTTCAAACATTCACTGATGCTCCAGAAAAAAACATGATGCATTAATAGATGGGGGGTGAAAACATTTGGAATTTGAAGATCAAGGTAAATTGTATTTAATTTGTCTTCCGGGAAACATGCAAGTATTTTCTGTTGCTTCCGAAGGGCAGTACTAAATGAAAAAAAATGATATTTAAGCAAAATAAGAAAAATTTGGACCTCTTCATCTTGTTAAAAAGTTTTCACCCCCCGACTCTTAATGGATCGTGTTTCCTTCTGGAGCATCAGTGAATGTTTGAACCTTTTTTAAAAGTTGTGTACTAAATAAAAAATAACATGCATTTTGTATGATCTCTCTTATTTTGTTAAAATTTTTCACATTTTCACAGATTCTGCAAGGGGTTCACAAACTTTCAAGTGGCACTGTATAAGCTGTTTTCCTCATGTGGACCAACCTTGAAAATGAAAAAAAAAAAAGTTTTACATCTCACCCATGTGTTACAATGCTCCTCAGTATCACCGATAAATAAGACCTGTAAATTGGCTTCAACAAAATGGATACCACTGGCAACAATTATCAACAGCATCACAAATGATAAGGTCATCCAGCTGAGTAACTGTGTTGGGTTTTATTATTTGTTTGGTGTGCGTTTTTTTTGAATTATTTTTTTTATAATTATGAAGAAAATTTGTTTTTAAAAGTCAGATGAGTTGCTTTTAGGCTAATGAGGTTTCTTTGCTCTGTTGGGTATTAATTGGTCTTTCACTTCAGAGTGCATTAGAAATTACGGAAAAATTCTGCAGTAGTTTTCTGTTGTGTCTATGCCGCATAAACAGAAAACAGTGAGAACATAGTGAATTTATTGGACGCTTTGCACTGGTGTGACATTTTCCAGAAATGTCCGGCCTAACTGGTTGTGTGGCAGTGCCCTGTGTGCCAGTCTCAGCAGGGCTGTGCTGTTTCTTCTAGTAAGAGGTCCAATTTTCTGACATTTTTTCCTCAATTTCCTCCCAAACCAACTTAAACACACACAGGCATGTTTTGGTCTCGGTTGGTTAAATATAAAAGTGCTGCCACACTTATCCTGCCCATCTCTTAGCCTGCCTCCTATTTTCTGTCTTTCTGTTTCTCTCTATCTTCTGCTTGCACTTTTTCTGACAGTTATTTAAATTGAAACATGTATATATGATGCTGCATGGTACTGTATATTCAGATTTCTGAAGCTTATCTGAAGGCAGTGCTTCAGACTATAATTGGTTTGTTGTGCTGAGTTGTCAGTATAGAGAATGGCCTCGTTTTAAAATTCAGCCTTGAAACATTGTGAGTCTCAGAAATCCAGCCTGATCTACATCTGGTGACAAATATATTCTGTGCTCGAGTTGATCCAGTTCGTTTCTACGTTGTGCACAAAACAAAAAATCAGGCATAACCCACACCTGCAAGCAAACCAAGGAGATTTTCCCTGCAAAAAAATGAGAGAAATAACTCTTTTGTGGATTAGCTATGATTATGCAGCTGTGAGTGGAGAAAGTTGGTATTCAGACGTGATCCTAGACAATGTTGTTATGGGCAGATGGATGGGAGAGGGAAGCGGCAGTTGGTAAGCAAAAGAGGGAACACCTGTGGCCTGACACCACTCTCCTGCACAGCTGCTCATATTCTCCATTTCTGAGACCTTCACTCATCACCACAAACACCCCCAGACTGAAATACAGAGTAACTAGAGACAACCTTTACAGCCTGCACCTGCTCAGCTGTTATTTGGGCTACCCCTTATTATTTGTAATTTCCAGCACCAACGAAACCGCAAACATAATGACTGTTTTCAAACAGGTTTCTGAAAGACTCACCTTTGTTCTACCAAAAAGGTAGTCCTGTCCAAAAACGCACTCCATTGGTTGAGCCAGAAGTTGATATGTCGGACAGCTCAAAAAGCGACAGAGCCAAAGTGTTTATGATGGCTTACTTATAGTAACTGTAATATACATTAACAATAAAAATGACACACTTCACATTTAACCCTTAAATGTTTACCACAATCAATCTTCAGCATCATTTTCTCATTTTCACAACAGTGTCATTCAATTTTAAAAGAGCGATATCAGTACATTTTCTTTTGACATAATCGATGTTATAGAGTGCAACAGTTGGGTTCTTGAAGTTAAAATCCCATTCATTTTCTCCACAGGGAAATTGATTTTTAACTATAACTTATGAACCTTTACTGACAGACCTGCTGTGATCTACAAGGTTGTTAATCGATGGTATATACTTTTGTTGAAGCCATTAGACTGTATTATTTCAACTTATTTCATAAAAAATCTCCACCAATCAGAGAATTGCAGCAAGAACACTCTAGCGTCCACCCACCCACCATAAAGCACTGCGAATATGTTCCCTACATTCTCAAACTACTTAAGTATTTGTATGCATATTTTGCAATAAATGTAAAATATTTTTTTTTTATATATGTAATCAACATCTTTAAATCAATAATTTCATATTTCTCCGTCGTTTTTAATGATTGTCATTCACAAAGCTTCATGGGATTGTAGTTTTTTCCCTCATTAAAGCTGTTAAAGGGATGGTTGATTATGATTTCACTTTTTTAACTTTAGTTAGTGTGTAAGGTTGCTGTTTGAGCATAAACAACATCTGCAAAGTTACAACGCTCAAAGTTCAATGCAAAGGGAGATATTTTCTTTTAAAGAATTTGCTGTTTAAGGACTACAGCAAACGGCTGGTAGGGACTACTGCGAGCTTCTTCCCGGGTTAGTGACATCACTAACCCTAACATTTACATAAACCCTGCCCCCGAGAACACGCAACAAAGGGGGTGAGGCCATGTTGGGCTGCTTTAGAGAAGAGGAAGAGTTGTTGTAGTAGAGTGTTGTTGCCATGTTGTTGTTTTACTCCAGACTGCTTCACAAACGAGGGTCAATTCAATGCTGGATTTGCACAAAAGATTAACATGACGGCACATGCTAGTCCATGAGGTGAATCAACTCCACAGCAACTACATAAATTTATCCACTAACCATTCAGAAATATCCAATTGCATTCTAATAGTTGTAACTTCTTCCTGAGTCTCTCCATCAGTGTCCGACTCCAGTTTGAACAATGACCGTTACTGACAATTGTCATTTTGGCTGCGTGAGATCCTCCAGTTTTGTTGTTGTTGAGCAACTGAAGCGCGAGCTGTTAAAGCTCCGCCATCTTTTGGAAAGCAGCCGGGAGCAGCAGCTCATTTGCATTTAAAGGGACATGGCGTGTTTTTGCTCACACCCAAATAGGGGCAAATTTAACAAGCTATAATAAATTATCTGTGGGGTATTTTGAGCTGAAACTTCACAGACATTCTGGGGACACTAGAGACTTATGTTACATCGTGTAAAAGGGGCATTATAGGTCCCCTTTAAGTACACATTCTTTTTGTCCAATTTTCAAATACTTTTTTGCTTCAAATCAAAGTATGTAATGTTGTGATTTACTTTGTAGCTGGTTGGTTTGGTTTGTGGCTTGTAACTCTTAAATGAAGACTTTTTTAAAAGAACTATGGGAGAAATATTTCCGGAACCAAGGCTGCTGAAAGAGTGCACGGGTACTCTTGCACTCTATTACGCAGTGCTCTGGAATACTTGATTCTGATCAATCTGATATTTCATCTATTCGTCATCCACAGGTCAATATTATTTCCCTTAAGCACTGTAAAGTCCCCAGTTTGTCAAATATGCACATTATTCTTTATTAAGAAAAACATAAAATGTTAGCAACTTTTTTTTAATTGGCTAAAGATATTTTTTGATTAAACTTAGGAACCCATCTGAAGCGAAAGAAGAAAGTCTAATATGTCATTTTTTTCTCAGCTCAGTGTAATTCAGTAGTGTAGTAATACATATGCTCTGATCACATCACTGGACTTCAATTACCACACAGCTATGAAACATGCCTCAGACCTCTCTGCATGCCAAACAGCTCATTTCCTGAAGGACACTCATTGAATGACAAAAGGATGAGCGCAGAGGCCAGCAAGCGGCATCGCCTGTCATCTTACCCTGTCCCATGGGACATAAATTCTTATCATTCCAGCTTTCGGTAATTATAAGTAATTAGTAGCACAGGAAGTGGTATTTTAATGAGTGTCATTTTCTACTTATACCCTCATCTTTGTGCACCTTTTGACCAGTTCAAACCGGGCACAGGACACACTTGGTTAGGATGAATGTTTTATTCAAATTTTATGTGCTCGTTTTGCTTCTACATAGACAAATGAACCTAGTGTTTTGTTTTTACTCTCCATAAGGGTGACTTTCACTGGCATTAGACTGATGACTGTACATTATAATTTATAAGAATGAGTTTACAATCCAGATGCCTGTACCTGACATTTTGTCTTGCAACAATGTTCTCATTAACTCATAATTCATACACAAACTGTAATTAAATACACATTTCCTGGCTGCTGTGGTGTCCAGAAGGGAGGAAGTCTCCAGCATAGCATGTGGCATCTCTAAGTGCCCTTTACCAACACCTGAAATCTCAGCACAAATATCTCTCCTCTGTCTTTGGAGTGGAAATGAGATGCTGGCTTGGTCATTAGTGGATGATAATGAGGTAAGAGAGACAAACAACCCTAAGCCCTGTTGGTTTTGTTAATATTAATAATTAATTTCTGATTAAGTGACTAATTGCGGTGGAAAGGTCAATGTCAACGTAAGGTCCGTTGATGTTAGGAGATGAGTAGAGTAGAAAGGAAGGGAGGTGGGAAAAAGACGTCATCCCCTTTCAACTTGGGCACATGCCATCGAAGGATTGTTTCAGCTTAATGTTGCATGAAAAGTATATAATATTGATAGAATATTTAACGCATATTATATATATATATATATTAGGCACATGTATTCGTCCCGAACTATACGGTACGGACGTCACGTTTTGGTTCATGGAGTTAGACGACGAATACAGTCAGTCACAGGCGATCCACACTCCAATCCAGAAGGGGGCATGTGCGGTAATGCGACACTTTTTGCTAACCGCCACAAGAAAAAGAGCAGAAGAAGAACAGCGCATGTGCGAATGACTGCTTGAAAACCAGTCCTCTAGATGCACACACGCGTCGAATGTGTTTTTCTGTGCTCACGGACAAAGGAGTAGGCCTATACATTGAAAGGCTTACGCTCTCAACTGTGTGCGAAATGGAGCGGAACGCTGAAAATTAAGTATTGGAGGTTTGGGCTTAAGCTTTTAATGTTTAAATATAGTTTAAGTGGAGCAAATTGTAACATTTGTTTATTTTGTACTTTTATAACACGAGATGCTTTTCAGTTTTGTAGCTGATTGTGACCAAATACTTTTTGCTTTTTATTAGCCCTGCAAAAAAAAATTGACCTATGTAAGAGTGCATTCTGTTTACTGCTTAGTGCTTAATACACTAAAGGAGGCTGTACTGTACTAACTACCTCAGGGGGGACTAAATGCCGCTAGGTGGAACAAACTGTAATTTGCAGTACTGTTTGTTCAAAAACAACAACAACAACAAAAACTAGCATTGTGGATTTGTTGCTTTTTCCGGTAACACTTTAGTTTAGGGTCCATTTCTCACTATTAACTAGATGCTTATTAGCATGCATATTACTATGATATTGTCTGTTTATTAGTACTTATAAAGCACATATTAATGCCTTATTCTGCATGACCTTATTCTACATCCCTTAATTCTACCCAATACCTGAACTTAACAACCTTACTAACTAATAAGTAGTAATTAGGGGTTTATTGAAGCAGAAGTTAACAGTGAGAATTGGACGCTAAAACTAAAGCGTGACCATTTTTCCTATTGTACCGAAACCGAACCGTGACCCCAAAACTGAGGTACGTACCAAACCGTGACTTCTGTGTATATCTTATCTGGCCTACAAAACTAAGTAAGCCAGAATTACCACTGGTGCCCCTTCAAAAAAAAAGTGCATGATGGCCTGAAAGGATATGACAGTGCAACAGTGTTGACAGTCGTCCCAAGCGTTCTAACGCTCCACTGACAGATACGCCCGAGAGATGCTTTCAGTCCCATAGTGCCATGACCAGTGAGTACTGAGACAGGGATGCTATCCTCCCTGCAGGCTTTGGCTGGCATCTGTCACATTGCACTACTAACACATGACATGTGGATGGCGCTGGCTGAGGAACTGGATAATCATCGGGGAGACACGTAAATTCCAGAGAGAGCATGTGCGAATTGAAGCAGCCATGCAAAGATATACTGTACGGTACAGTGCATAAATCAATGATTATGCAAGGATAAGCACACACATAGACACACGCCTAAGTCATGCTCTCTGTTTTTGTTATAACCGTGTTCTCAAAGTGACCTTCAGAATCTGTTCATTTCCCGTGATAATGCTGGTTTTATGTTCCTACTGTGCCGACCTTAATGCAGATTATGGAAACAGTAACAGCATAGCAATCCAGTGTAATTTTGGAAAAATCTTTGCCTCTGATGGAAGTCTCTTTTATGGGTTTGTTTAATTATAAAACTCTCAGCGTGGAGCTTATAATAGCCAGAGACTATGAACTGACCGTAATCTTCCAGAGTCATTTTTAGACACCCTTTTGTTTGCCTCATTTCACTCTCTCACTTCTCTCCTGGTTCTCTACTTCTATCCGTGCTTTCTTCTATGAGATGAGACATAATATAGAAACTGGATGTGAATTGGATAATAGTCACTTTTAGGGCTGGACACAATTGACACAATTTTCACGATTCGATTTGATTTCTATTCACATGCTTGCGATTTGATTCAATTACGATTACGATTTCGATTCGATATCGATTATTTTGGATGTAGTATATCAGTTACAGTACATGGCAAACTTTCTAGAGGAAAAAAATCTCTCAACTAATGCTGTAAACTACACATGGGAGTCAGTTGGTACTACATTACTAGGCTATAATATTGAAGGTTAAAATTTACTTATTTATATACAAACACTTAAATTACACTCAATTATGTTGTTTTTATAATAAATAAAGTTTAGAATTACATAATCATATTTCTTCTTCAATTCGTTTTAGTTTTTTTTTTTTTTAAATATAAACATTTAAATCGTGGCTGTCATAACTGATTTATTCAAACATGCATTAAATATTGAAGAACATTATAATGAATATGTAACGGTGCATAGCTATATTTATCAGAATGCTGCTTTCTAGAGTTCACTTTTCTAGCTGACTAACGAGTTTAGTCACTGAATATGTTTTTCTGAGGTAAATATGACGTTACGTGACATTGTTTATAAGCTGTTTTATTGACGTCTTTCCGAGGTTGAAACACTAATTGAGCTATTACACGAGACATGATGCGGATTTCGGTAAGTTGTACTGTATATTTTAACATACCTTCAGATGTTTATTCATGTTTATTTCGCGCTGTAACTGGTATTAAAGCGGAGAGGATGTTCACATGCGCTCCGTGCTGCCGCTTCTCTTTAACTGAGGAGCTACAGGGATCTGTCACGGTCACGTCACATTAAACAGCGCCAAAACGGTATTTATTTTTTTAATCTCATAATGAGACGGATTTGAAATCTGAGACTATGCTTCATATCAAAAGTAACAAAGCACAAAGATTATTGCAATTTATTGGATGGGTGGCGCGCTACATGTTCTGTTCATTCATCAACTGAAAACAGACTAGACTAATCGATTCTTGGGATTTAAGAATCGATATCGGTTCGTAAAAATGAGAATCGATTAAAATCGAGAAATCTATATTTTTTTACCCAGCCCTAGTCACTTTCTTTATGTTGAGACAAACCTAATCATCATCTTGGATGAGGCCATAGAAGGAATCTCAGTCATCGCTGGGCATTGTTTCACATTTTGCTTCTTAGATTGAATGAATGAGTGAGTGATTGAGGCCCTGAGAAAAAGCACCAAATAAGAAGAAATTCCTCTGTGTTATAAGGCCTTCTCTTGCCTGAAGGATCTTCATTGTATGATTGAAGCCAATACAAAGATCAGCATTCCCTCCAAGATATTCTATCAATAACTCTACAGTGGGGTGTCGGGCACACAGTCCTCCTGGGGGCAGAATGAGCCTGTTTATCTCCTTTTAAAAGCTAATATGGCCATATCCATGTTTAACCTTATACACGGAAGAAAAATAGCTGTATGGAAGAAAAATAACAAGTGAGATAAATTTAACATCTCAAATGAGATTAAATGGAGATCGAATTATTGTTGTCAAAATTACCGGTACTTCGGTACCAAGTCGGTACTAAAATTTTGAAAATGTGACAATACCAGCATTTCTGTAGTACCGGGAGTACTGAGTATCCGGGTATATTCGGTACCCACTGATAGGACTGTGGCAGTATTTACGTGAATATGACACAAGTGAAGCACAAAGCTTTGTTTATGAAGAAATAATAGGTTAGCAATTAAATGTGACATCGCAGCCACTGAAACATTTGGATTCATGCCGAATGAGAGAGGTACGTGAGTCCATATTTAAGCTTTGTCAGCTTTGTATTCTGTTTTGCGAATCGCAATCTGGTCACCCGATTAGCAGAGAATTTAACAATATTCCATTAGTTATTCCACTGAACATGGAATCTCCGTTTCTTTTCCCAAATCTCCACTCACACAGGGGATTATAAATGTATAAACATTTAACTTTCTTATTATTTAGTTTACCATTATTTACTGATATTTATTTCATAGTTTTACAGGCTGTAGTGTGTTGTTTCACTGACGGAATAGCTAAAATAAACACGCACGTCTGTTACAAAATGTAACAGTTTTGACGTTTGACGTTTGAGCATTTATTTATTTTTTTATATTTCAAAATTTATTTCATTGAGGTATATATACACACACAAACATACACACACATGCTCCAAATATTTATATGTATGATTACCATCATATTTCATATGTTTTTAAAATAGGCTAGTTAAATAAAATAGTAAAATAGTTCTAACAGATTTTCCTGTGGTACCGAAATTGGTACCGAGAACCGTAAAATTTTAATGACATTGGTATCGACTACTGGCATTTTGGTACCGTGACAACACTAGATCGAATGGAGAATTTTCATCCAAGTAATCTCAGTTTAGAATAGTGGTTCTCAACTAGGGGTCCTCAGACCCCAACTTCCAAGTGTTCCATAGGATGACTTAAAGGGTTAGTTCACCCAAAAATGAAATTTCTGTCATTAATTACTCACCTTCATGTCGTTCCAAACCTGTGAGACCTTCGTTCATCTTCGGAACACAAATTAAGATATTTTTGATGAAATCTGAGAGCTTTCTGACCTCCCTATAGACAGCAACATCATAACCAATTTCAAGGCCCAGAAAGGTAGTAAAGACGTCGTTAAAATAGTCTATGTGACAGTATTGGCCGACGCTGTACACATGTGCACCACGACAAATGCATGTGATGCCGACACAGGAGCTGGCCAATAATGAGTCTGCGTTCTGACGTAGAACTGGGAAGCACTGCACTGTGTTTACAACGTGAACAGTATAGGAGACTGACAGGGAAGAGAAGAGATTATTGAATAAAGTCATTATTTTTGTTCGTTTTTGCGCACAAAAAGTTTTCTCATCGCTTCATAACATTAAGGTTGAACCACTGTAGTCACTTGGACTATTTTAACCATGTCTTTACTACCTTTCTGGTCCTTGAAATTTGTTATGACGTTGCTGTCTATTGGGAGGTCAGAAAGCTCTTGGAAATCTCTTTGTGTTCTGAAGATGAACGAAGGTCTTACGGTTTTGGAATGACATGAGGGTGAGTAATTAATGACAGAAATTTCATTTTTGGGTGAACTAACCCTTTAACAATTTAAATAATCTGAAGAGCCTTTTTCTACTACAGAACCTTTTGTGGAATGGAAAGGTTCTATGGATGTTAAAGGTTCTTCATAGAACCTCTATTTTTAAGAGCACATACTCCACATTTATGTTAATTAAAACGTTTTAAAACAATCAGTTTCTTCATAATTATGGCAGAGATACTGAAAATATCTTAGCCTATATGGGGGGACGGTGGGACCTTTGAATATTATGTTGGAGTCAAAAAGGTTGAGAACAACTGCTCTAGAAGTTCAGAAGAGATTTCAACAATATTTCAAATTGTTCAGATACTCCCTAGAATAAAATCTAATTCTTCCAAAACCAAATGCTATGTAATCCATTCCTTTTTATAGCTATTTACTCTAACTGTATGTCAACATTTGTGTCAAAGGGATTTTTTTTGGAGAATCATCTGAGACTAAGTTCTCTGTTAGATTTCAAGTTTTCAAGTTATGAAAGAACAGTCTTTGAGCAATAAAATTTCGTTTGATTGTTTATAAGACAATATCACAAGATTTTACAATACACTTTGTGACGGAAAAGGCAGAAAACACTAATATATTTACTTCAACAAAGGTACTGCTGCAAACATCCACTCTTAGATTGTCTTCACAAGCCACTGTATGCTTGCATGTCTCATATGTTACCATTTTGACATTAGGGCAGGTCATAAAATGTTAAAATGCTTCCTGTCCAAATAAACCGTAGATTAAATCTCCCAACGCATACTGAGTTTGGCAAATATTGCCACCCAAAACCAAACCCCTGGAAACCTCTGTGCCCTTTACACACACAGTTGCGGCACACAGTTGTGTTCTGTTTCAAATCTATGTTCTACTTTCTTTGATTTAAATTTGTATTCATTTCTGTATCCTGTTTTGCTAATTTAAAAGAAATTCTCAATTAAATTCTGAATGCACAACCCTGCCCTGAATCAGTGTGCATGATGTCAAGGTCTGAATTAAGCTCTCAACAGCAGTGTGAAGGCCACATGAAGAGATATTCCTGCATACAATACAAAAAACAACAAAGAAAAGATACTCTGATTTACTGTGGATTCAAAATACAACTAATGATACAATTACTTTTTCAGCCATGTTCTTGACACCCAAAACACACATTGCAGTATATCAACAGCGAACAGACCTGTTGAATTCCTCCATATTTATAGACACCGGAAATTCATATTACAACTGGACAACTGCAATTTTATCAGTCTGCCTTGTTCTGCTTATCTTGTATCCCATTCTCTTTATCTCTATATCTCTGTATCTTTGTGCACTCTCTAAACACCTGATACCTTTTAATAAAGGATACAGCAAAGCAATGTTAGCTTGCAACAATAATGAAAATCCACAGAAAAAGCATGCATCTCTTATCTTTTCATCCCAAACTGCATTGTTCTCAGAACAAAAAGGCATTCAAATGAAAGCATACATGCACAATGTTTCTTTCCTTGGATATGGAGTAGGTTGAAAATGATATACAGATATGTAATCAGCTTTTTCATTAATACTGGAGCCCACTCAGCTTGAGATTGGAATGAGACTGCAGTCGTTTCTGGAACAGTGTGAGATATTCAGTGCGTACATTGCTATGGGAGTGCAATCCTCTCTGTGCAACCTGTGACTCACCTTTATTGCAATCCATATCTGATGACCACAAAAATCATAGAAACCTGTGGATGGGCTCTTTTGACATGGCCTACACTGTAAAAAGTAATACACTATATCTACATAAAATTTTGGCAACAGATTACAAGCAATATTATTAATTAAATTCAACAAATAGGATTGAGTTAGAATTAATTCAAATTAATTCCTTAAATGTCTACCATTTAAAACGAGTAAAATTTAAGTAAAATTTAAACAAAAATATCTGAATAACAGACAGATGTCAAAGATGAATTAAGAACTCTTTATTTTTTTTTTATTTTCAACATTAAAAACCTGATGATAACAAGCAGAATCACTGAAGAAAAAAGAAACACAAGAATTAACAGAGGGTTAGATGTTGATTTTATTGAAAAATTTTAGTCACTATTATGGTGAACAGTGTTTCATTTAGTTGGGAAGTTTGACTCTTTGCTTTTTATGTCAGTTTGTGTTTTTTTTAATGGTGTTTGCTAATTTTACACATTTTAAATGGTTGACTTAATTTGATTAATTCTAACTCAATTCTTATATGTTGAATTTAATTAAAAATTTTGCTTGACAAGGCTCGACAATAACTGCCAGATGGCCCGGGGCCAGTGCGAACGACGCTCAGGACAGTAGACGCAACAGTCACTTGCCCGATCGGGCCAGTGCTGTAGGGTGTGCGATATATATCATCTATGATATCGTAATTGTTGATTAAACGATCTGAAATTATCGAGTATGTCCCTCACTTCACAAAAACCAAACAAAAACACACTCATTGAGTGCACACATACACTACGTGACGTAGTCTAGTAGGTTAGACTAGTGCGCATGCATATTTAGAGTGTACACTTTCACTGCGTGATTTAGTCTACTAAAATGCCTTTAGAATGACCCAGAATTCAGGATAAGGGGGCCCCTGTATATCTTTTATATTTATATAATTTAATATAGTTAACCAATATTACACAAAGAGTGCCGTTTTTCAACAAATATCAGCATGATTACAAATGTGATATTGATTTTATACAGTGTACAGTTTAATGAACAAGAACTTAATATCAAGTGACTCACATTTTAGACACCAAATCGCCTGTTTCGCTCTATTTTGTCTACAAAAATAGTTCCAAACAAAGTCCACAGCACTGTTTTGTGTCTCTTGAGCAACACTTCCTGAATGAATCAGCCGTTTGAATGAATCGTTTGAATCTCAATGACTCACTTATTAATAGTGATTCGCTGCCACCTACTGGCAGCCTAATTTCACATTTACCTAATTTCACATTTAAAGTGTCTTTTCATTTTTTTAAATGATTTCAAATAACAGTATTTAACGTTTTATATTTTCAACATTTCAAAACATTATTTATGCATCTGTAACTGCTCTTGACTGATTAACTTTAATCTATAGTTAAATAGTTATACATTAGAATACAATTTCTGTAGGCCTACCTGAAAATCTCCTGTTTAAACCTACATGAAAAACTTGAAAAGCACCGTTTATTACATTTATATGTTTGTTCTGTTGTATTTATTTGTGCTATTACTCGTAATTTGATTATTTGTTACTGTTTTATTACTTGACTGTTTATTACTACTACTACTACTACTAATAATAATAATAATAATAAGGAATTCATTTCATATTAATATAATTTATTATTATTATTAATAATATTGTAAAATATTTTTAAATAAGATTCATACATTTTATTTTAAAAATAATTTTATTTTATGTACAGTAATAATAATCATTTGAATTAATTAATAAGTAATCTAGAGGCTATACTGCATGTTGCATGCTGACACCATTCAATTTAAATGCTATAAAAAGACATGACCTAGATTGCAGCTGTAATTGATTTGTCCTGTAGTGAAGCTTTTTATTTACTTTCATTACTCTAAAGTCTTTAAACTCTATTTCAGTCCAAGTGTGATTGAAGCTTTTAGTGTCAGGACAACCTCTGGGAGAGCCATTGGTTTAGCAGATTTGCCCTTGTCTCTTGTAGCACAGCCATATCAGTAATTCATCTAGTACAAACAACAGAAGAGCAAGTGAATGCTTTGTGCCAACCAGCTCATTTACACTTCCATATTCCCATATGAATGTCATGCTTTTAGGCCACAATAAATCCTGTTTTATCCCCCATCTGTGTCTCTTCATTTAAACCACAAAAAACGCCTCACCACAGAGCTAGAGAAAGAGCAGTGTAATGCAATGAAAGAAAAATATTGCAACAAAAGAAAGATGCCACAGAGATGCATATTTTGTAGTGGATTAACATATTTTTAGAGGAGCCAAGGAGAATGTATATAAAATGTAAATTTAATGGAGACAGAAATGAAAATGAGGCAAAGGCTGCAGCTGCAAGGACAGACATTAGTTTATTTCGGGATATTAATGGAGGGAACTGGTATTCTTTGTCACGGTTGCTCTCTCCTATAATAGATCAGGAGGTTATAGCAGCCTTTTGCAATTTGCCAGCACCACAAAGCCCAGCAACCAACCTCAGATGGCCAATCAGAAGGCCGGATTCACCGAAGCCTTAGCGCCCATCTTTGGGCTTGACATCAAGACCTCACGTTACCAAGGGAGCTGAGAACTTCATTTCAATCACTTTGATTGTATTTGCATTTTACTTTGCTTAATTCACGTCTTTGAGAGTCTTCTTTAAAAGTACACGGCACAAAGAAATAATGAGATTCACTGGAGGATCTTCCATCAATAGAAATTTAAAGGAAAACTGGAAAAATCAGACTAGTGGAAAGAAGTGGAGAGGAAGTTCTGATTGCAGTATGCAAAGGCTGATTAAGCAAGGACAGAGGGTCAGTTAAGGCTGTTCAATGGGGTCAAAATCATGTGTGTGTCTAATAATACTCTGCTAAAATTGATCAACTGACAGTAAAGACATTTGTAATGTTACAAAAGATTTCTTTTTCAAATAAATGTCATGTAAACAGTATAATATTAAGCTTAAGAACTGTTTTTTAACATTGATAATAATAAGAAATGTTTCTTGAGCACCAAATCAGCATATTAGAATGATTTCTAAAGGATCATGTGACACTGAAGACTGGAGTAATGATGCTGAAAATTCAGCTTTGCCTTCACAGGAATAAATTATATTTTAAAATTGTAAAATATTTCACAATATTACAGTTTTACTGTAGTTTTCATTGAAAAAATGCAGGTATAGCTATGTATGTGTAAAGCACTCCTTTTGAAAACCTGTAGCATAGAAAATAGTTTTCAAGATGGCTGCCATCTTGTCAACAGTGAGCACACAACATATAGCAGGGATTGTCCTGGACTTCAATGAATTGAGTAGATTTTTTTCCTTCTGAAAAGAAAAGCTGTGTTTTCTATCCTCCAGTCCTTTCCAGGTCACATTTTTCTCTGTAACGGTTTCATTATTTAAGCTTCTCTTCTATTGCTCTCTGCCTTTGGGGTTCAAGAAAAATGTGCAATGCTTTAGTGAAAGAGAAACTACCTTGTGCTTACTCTGAAACTATACTATACATTATTCACAGCAGGTTAGGGTCATCGAAAGGGGCCGTTTAAGCTTTTACACACAAATGGAACCAAGATGCGACAAGGCCTTCTTTTCCTTTATTTTCCAACTTTAGCTTCAGTTTACAGTTAGCATGGCTCTGATAGTCAAAGGAAGTAGTGAAAAATCTAATACATATTTCATTGCTATGACTGTATTTAGAGGAAATTTTGAACCCCATTAACATGCTACTAAAAAAAGATATCTAAAACCAGTTTACAATGCTAGCTGGTTTCACAGATGAAGCTGGTTTATCAGGTTGATCAGCTAGCCAAAGAGCTTATGAGCTGAAGTTAACCTGGCAGACCATTTTGGTTAAACTGTTCAGGATATGGCTTACCATCTTCCACAACATAACTGAGCTTCCCAGCAGGGCATAGTATGCTCTTAAAAATAATGGTTCCTTATTGGCATTGAAGATGGAACCTTGTCATTCCACAAAAGGTTCTTTATAGTGGAATGAGGCTCTTTAGAATATTAAAATGTTCTTCACACACACAAACACAAAAATGGTTCTTTGAGGACTAATCACTGAAAGATTTTTTGGGAAACCAAAAATTATTTTATGGCATTGCTGTGTAAATGCCCTTTTGGAACATTGGAGTGTAATGTTTATCATCCTTCAAGTGAATTTACATTTATAATGCTATTCATTTCCTAAGATATTGTTCAAAACCTGCTAATATTGTTATGCTAATGAACTCACACAACCCCTAAAATTCCCCATGTCCCATATCACTCTTGTCTAATGGCACATGAATGAATACCGGCACAAACAAACAAAAAAACACAATAACAACCAAGACAAAAACCTAGCAGAAGGCTGTGGTCCACACATGAAGTCTCTCAATGCTGCAGCAATTATCTTGCTGATTGGCAAGGCCACTGGCTTTATGCAGATGCAGCTGTGGTGAAGCAGGTGCATTAGCTGCGTGAGTGTGGCTGCGCTGGTATGAGTCCATCCACAGGCCCCATCTTCTGCAGAATATGACAGCGTCACAAAGCAGACACTGCAGACTGCTGTTCTGGGAAGTGGCCAGTTGGACAGGTGCTAGCGTTTAACATAAACAAATGCTTTCACCTACCCCATCATATGCGGCTCACCCTCATTCGGTATTTATGGCTGTTTTTGGCAGATTTCATTGGGTTCTATCCAGCTGCCTACATAAACAGGCTTTCAAAGACGTCAAGAGATGCCATTGCGTGTTTCGAAATTTCACACTGTGACAGTGAGCTTTAGAAAGCTTTGTTAAAATCTCCCTTTAGACTTTTCTCATCATTAGCCTGTTTTAAAGGGGTCATATGATGCTATTTTAAAAGTTCATTATTTTGATCATTGGGTGTAATAGAATAGGTTAACATGCTTTAGGGCCCTATCATATACCCGGTGCAATGCGACGCATATGTTTTTTGATAGTTTCAGCCCGACACAGTTATCATTTTCACGTCCAGTGCCAACGTTGTTTAAATAGCAAATGCATTCGCGCCCATCTGTTCTCCCATGGGCGTGCTGGTCTGAAAACGAGGTGTGTTCAGGTGCATTGTTGGCGTGTTGCTATTTTGAGGCAACTGAAAACGACTGCGCCATTGACCAACAAAAACCTGGTCTAAAGTCAATGGCGCAGTATTTTTCTTTTTGTTATTTAAGGGGCGTGTTAGTAATATGCTCCTATAGGCGGGTGTACAACGCGCATACACTCTGCTTGTTACACACACAGGTACACGCAGCAGCACACAAACATGCCAGATATTAAAAATAAAAGGATTGCAATGTAAAAGATTATTATTGTGTACATAAAGATAAAAATGCCTACATGTCATAATGGATAGTCACTGCATGTATCAGAATTACTAGGGATGCACCGATTTTGGCCGATACAATAATTCTTTATATTTGAAAGCCGATATCCGATATATTGGGCGATAAATCTAAATCAAAATTTTTATATAATTTTTGAGAGCCTGATTACAAAGACAAAAGTTTCATCATTAAAAGCCATGTCCCAAGCACACAATTATAATGTTCTCATTATAATTTTATGTGGCCTATATGATAGATTTGCGCTGCACATGTTGCACTTAACTGTATTTACCTTTTTGAAGTGACTCCAATCATCACACTCCAATCCCTTAATATATCAGCCAAATTTTCTTATTGGGCTGATAACGATAACAGTAAAAATTAACATATATCAGCCGATACCGATATGGTGGCCGATATATTGTGCATCCCTAAGAATTACCTATTTGCGATAATGAAATTGGCTAATTATTTGACCAATCGTGGCAATACACACATGTATTTAAACTCACTTGTTAGGTTGAGGGTGTCTGTATTCCGCCATATATATAACAATCTGCCATGGTGCAAGCGCACCTGGCTTTTAAAGGGAATGGGAGATGAGACTCATTTATTGCACGTTATGCCCAAAACACACCCATAACTCATTAAGAGACTAGGTACAACCCTTTTGGACCATGCGCCTGGCATGCTGACCATTTTTTCCTAGCAAAAGTGGATTCGGACACACCGTAGGTGCATCTGCGCTTCAGACCATACGTTTAGATAGTTAAAATTGGGTCCTTAATGTTCAAAAACATTATTTTTCATTATTGCAGCTGCTCAATTCCCAGTCTGTCTGAAACACGCTGATTTCTAAAAAGCCCCTCCTTCCGAAAAGGAGTGCTCTTATGGGCCAGGTGACTCAGTGTGTTGTGATTGGCCAAACACCTTAAGTGTGTGTCGGAAATGTAACAACCCTTACCATAATTGCGAGCTTCAGCTTCCAAGGCTTCTAAAGCACTTGTAAACGCACAGTTAATAATAATAATGTCATCGGTTTTATCTATCTATCTATCTATCTATCTATCTAAAAATAATATAATATAAAAATATTAAAAATTATACATTTTTCAGTTTTTAGTTTTTAACTTGAAAATGTGTTAAAAATGTGTTAAGAAATATTTTGCTTGAGATCTGTTCTTCTGATAAATACATTGCATAGTTTATTTGTTTATCAAAGCCATAAAAGTTTGTTAAATTATTTGAGCATAACCTAATTAATATTAATGCAACATCTTCTCTATTTTGTGACATCACAACCAGCACATATGCACTTCCTCTCCCAACAACTGTTCCCTCCACTTTTTAAAACAAAATGCCAATGAGTCAAATTCGCCTTTGAGTAAAATAATGCGTGCTAAGCAAAGTTACACACACTTAAGTGTCACTGAGGCTTATGTCAAACTGTCCAAAAAAGCATGTTGGCAGAAAACATCTGTCACTGCGGATAGCTAATTATTGTCGGAACGTGCCTGAAGGTGTGTCAGAAACTCTGTGTTATCTTCATAAAAGATTGCCAGCATGCCTCCATCAAGAAACACAAGACGATCGCCAAGTAAACACATTGCAATTCAAAATGATAAATGGCCTGAAAAAGAATAAAAAGAGAGCGGGGAGATGCGATTGATGCATTAATCAGCGCAGTACAGACACATCAATCTAACTGAAGAACTCCCCATTAATCCCAAACTTGATGCCTCTATACCCAGCCGAGGATCGGGATAATAGCAGATGGACAGTACGGCCCATCAGGCCTAAAGTCTTTATGGTAGTGTCAATACTACTGGAGTCCCTTATGTCTTCAGAAGTAATGAGACAAAAGCCCCAACCCTGAAAGAGTAATATCATTCATTATCCATGGCTAACAGGCTCTCTCTGACTCCAGTGAGGGGCTGTTCCTGCATCCTGCAGTCTGCTGTCATTAGCCGGATGTCTTCATGAACCCCTGATGCAGACACAGTGTTGGGAGGGTGGAGGACTATGTCTCTGGTGGGCTGGACTGGACAAATGGGTCCTGACCTCCACACATGGTGTCAATGACCGCAACTGCTGCCTTGGTACACTGGGAAAAAAAAGGTTTTGTCACCTAAAATGCACTTCATGTGGTAACATCCACATTAACTGAATTTATAAAGATTTATTTATTAACTCACTGCAAAAAAATGACTTCCTAATGAATTTTAAATAAGACTTACTTGTCTTTTACTGTATGGACGAACATGAAGTCCCGTCCCAACTTACTGGCAGAGATTCCTCAGAGTGCTCTGATTGGCTAAAATGCACAAGCCAAATGTTTTTTTCCCCTGGTGTTTATAGACCCTGTGGCTGTCACAATTGTGACATCTCCGTATTCCCAATCCAGTGATATCAGCCAGTATGTAGTGCCATTATGTGTTTCCTTACAAGAAAGGAAACAACTGCTCATTTTCAATATTTACAGCAAAAACACAAACATAAAAACACAAATTATGATACTACAGAAGCACCCCCACAAAACACGCAACCCACGTGCTTGTAATCCTTCGGGGAAGACCTCCTACAAGCATACCCATGCGCAAACACTCTAAAGCGCGGTAGGTTAACGCTAACCTCTATGAACATGCAGAGGTGCTATAAACATTTGCACCCACTCATGCAAGCAAACAAGGCAGTCTGGCAACAGCAGTCACATGCAAAAGGATGCCAGCTGCTTTGCACCAACAGAACGCTCGGGATGCGGGAAATGAAAAGAAGTCTTCTGTCCTTTGACCCATGTATTTACATGTGTCCTTCATTTCAGTGAGATGTTGTTGTCATAATGAGCAGACGTGAAGAATAAGATACAATAAAAACACAGACAGCGCCATTTTCAGCTTCCTCCGTTTCAAGGCCTCCGGCAGGGATATTGCATGGATGCGTACGATTGAGTGAGTGTGTGTGTGTGCGTGCACGGCCTCGAAATAAATAATTGATAGAAAAGGGAATTGTTAGCAAGTGGAGGATAATCACAGAGGCTTGGACTAATTGGAGAGTGTTTTTCACCTTGTTGCCGGTGCAAGAGCATTTAAAAAAACTTAACCGGAGGGGATGTGAAATATGGACCTGAGACAAGGGAAAAGGAACAGGAACGCAAGACAGATTGTTCCATTTGTGATAAAATTCAATTAAAGTTAGACTTCCTTCAGAATGGGGAGAAAAATAACAATTGCAAGATGAAAAGCTAAACTGAGCACTCTAAGGCCCAAAAGACTTTAAGGAGGGAATTGACTAAAAATCAATTGCGCCATTTATTTGCATTTACTGTTTGGGTTTTTTTTTAGCAGCCGATTCACTAAAGGAATTATGCAAATCAATTAAAGGTGCAAACATGCCCACAAAATGTCATAAATAGTGCTAAATGAAATTTCCATGCTGCAGACAACCACAATCTGGCATAATTTACAGCATCGCTCCACAACTGCAATACAGACACCTGAATTATTTCTTTAAAATGCAACCGAATGTCTAAAATATAAAAAAATGAAAATAAAAGAGCGCTACACACCATACATCAATCGTGTCATATATATTTCACCATATATAGACTGTATTAAACATTCAACACACACACACACACACATATATATATATATATATATATATATATATATACACACATACATATAGTATATGATAGGTGAATAACGCAGATGTAGAAGCACCTAACCCTGGTTGTAAGCCTAAAAAAAACCAAAAACATAAATTTGTCTCTCAAATATGATCGCTTGATTAGAATGTTGTTCCAGGATCAACAAAGATGTTTATCCAGGAACATGTTGTACTTGTTGAAATCAAGTTCACCTGTAGGGTCCATTTAGAAGTGTTGATTTGGGGATGAAACTGTTCTGCTTTGTATCTTGTACTTTGATAAGATTAGTTTAGGCAGAAATTGCCTTTAGGAAGACATCAAGTTATGACTGCTTGAGCTTTTTTAATGTATTTGACGAAAATCTGGCCTTCATAGCATAGCTTGCAGTTTACATTAGATACTGAAGGAACTCAGTAACAGAGCAGGAAAGAGCGTGGTATTGTGTTACGAGTAAACTGTGTTCCACCGGAGAGTTCAGGCGAACAGTTATTGTGTCCTGTGCGTTTAAGACAGCTCGATGATACAGAACGTTCGATGGTGCGAGCAGAGTTTTTCCATTGCTGTGTTTTCAATCTGTGCTTTTGCCACTGCCTGTTGGCTTGCTGCAGGATTTGCTCTCTTCTCTCCTCTCTTCATGTTGAATTATTAAAAAGTGTTTTGATTCACTGAATGATTGTGAATCTGGGGCTGCGTCTCTCAGCAGCGCAGTCGCACTGCTTGTTTTTCATTCTTCGGTTTTCCTTCAGCACCCCTGCTTTCCAAACCCTGTTTAGTCACGAATCAGCCCTCTTTTTCAGGGAATTGCTACCTGTCATATGGGGTAGGCGTTTTCCCTCCAAAGATATACCCTGATGTCTACCCCCTGCCTGTGTGCTGAGCTATTTCTCTACATCTACATTCAGGTCAGCCTATAGTGAAAATAAATAAATAAAACAAACAAATAAATAAATAAATGCAGGGAGTGAAAGGGAGAGAGATCTTTTCATTCCCAGAATGCACTGGGAACTGCTTCCAAAATGGCACAGGATGCTTAAGTACTGTCCCTGAGGATTTAAAACTCCTTCCCTGTCTTTCGATGAAAAAGGAATGGAAAACAGCGTCAAATGTTCCTTGCTTTCCTTCTCTCTCTCTCTCTCTCTCTCTCTCTCTCTCTCTCTCTATCTATCTATCTATCTATCTATCTTCATTTCTTAAGTCTAACTAAAGGCCAGAAAATTCATTCAGATAAAATGTGTTTTGTTGAATTTTATGGCAACATAATTATGTCAGTAGTCAGTAGTCAATAAATTTCTCTGACGGTGGCAAAAAATAAAAAAAGAAAGCAGTTTCACGACTTTCAGCAGGGTGTAATTATGATTTTAATGTATATTAGTAAGTCTCAGTGGCTACTATTGTGCACTATTGTGCACTTTATCACGCCTGCCTTTACATGCACATGAACTTTAATGACATCCCATTCTTAATCCGTAGGGTTTAATATGGAGTTGGCCCACCCTTTGCAGCTATAACAGCTTCAACTCTTCTGGGAAGGCTTTCCACAAGATTTAGGAGTGTGTTTATGGGAATTTTTGACCATTCTTCTAGAAGCGCATTTGTGAGGTCAGGCAGTGATGTTGGTGAGAAGGCCTGGCTCGCAGTCTCCCTATAATTCATTTCAAAGGTGTTCTGTCAGGTTGAGGTCAGGACTCTGTGCAGGCCAGTCAAGTTCCTCCACACCAAACTCACTCATCCATGTCTTTATGGACCTTGCTTTGTGCACTGGTGCGCAGTCATGTTGGAACAGGAGGGGGGCCAAACTGTTCCCACAAAGTTGGGAGCATGAAATTGTCCAAAATGTCTTGGTATGCTGAAGCTTTCACTGGAACTAAGGGGCCAAGCCCAACCCCTGAAAAACAACCCCACACCATAATCCCCCCTCCACCAAACTTTACACTTGGCACAATGCAGTCAGGCAAGTACCGTTCTCCTGGCAACCGCCAAACCCAGACTCGTCCATCAGATTGCCAGACAGAGAAGCGTGATTCGTCACTCCAGAGAACACGTCTCCACTGCTCTAGAGTCCAGTGGCGGTGTGCTTTACACCACTGCATCTGACGCTTTGCATTGCACTTGATGTAAGGCTTGGATGCAGCTGCTCGGCCATGGAAACCCATTCCATGAAGCTCTCTACGCACTGTTTTTGAGCTAATCTGAAGGCCACACGAAGTTTGGAGGTCTGTTGCTATTGACTCTGCAGAAAGTTGGCGACTTCTGCGCACTGTGCGACTCAGCATGCGCTGACCCCGGTCTGTGATTTTACGTGGCCTACCACTTCGTGGCTGAGTTGCTGTTGTTCCCAATTGCTTCCACTTTATGATACCACTAACAGTTGACCGTGGAATATTTACTATGGGTGAAAAGCGAAAGTGAAAGTGCCCTTTGCGGTCGCATCGCGGGGCCCCCGCGTTCCCATTTCTCCCCCCCCGGAATGCGATTGCGCCCCTGCCCTCGCGGAGGTCTAATAGTCAACATTCCACTGTTTAGTAGTGATGAAATTTCACGAATTGACTTATTGCACAGGTGGCAACCTATCACGGTACCACGCTTGAATTCACTGAGCTCCTGAGAGCGACCCATTCTTTCACAAATGTTTGTAGAAGCAGTCTGCATGCCTAGGTGCTTGATTTTATACACTTGTGGCCATGGAAGTGATTGAACACCTGAATTCAATGATTTGGAGGGGTGTCCCAATACTTTTGGCAACATATATATATATATATATATATATATATATGCACCAAGTTGCTCAACTGTGCAAATATTAAAAATTTAAAATTTTGGGTTGTATAAAATATTTTGTATTTGCTGCAACTGGCCCCTATGGACAACACCACCTGGCTGGTGGCTCCAGGTAATTTGAGTTTGAGACCCCTGTCCTGTGATCTTTCCTGAACTAATGCAGAATGCTGCCTTGAGCCTGATCAAAGCTGTGAGCACAGTGATATTATTTTGTGTTGTGTATGCTGCTCTTCATGCTTATGCTGTATTCACGTCAGCACAGGGAATAAAACAAGATCCCTGTAGACACTACAATGGCTAGAGTTAAACATAGATAACAGAATGTTGTTACTCACAGCTGCTTGTTCAATACATCATGAACTCAAAGCAACTCGTTTGACAAGCAGACGGTGAATTGCATTTACTGGCCAAATTAAACGCATCTGTCATGTAATTGGGAAGGAAAAAGACATGATGTGAGCAGCAGTGTTGTTTTATGAGAAGGTGGCAGTAGCGTTTCCTGGTATTTCTCAAACATGGCCTGAGGCCCGTACTGTTGCATGAACATGAGGCAGTGATATGTCACGTACTGTAGGGGATCTCAAGGGGACAGAGGCTGCGTGGAGTATTCTCAGTCCAACCGATGACTTCACATGACAGTGACACAGGTTGTCCTGAAGAAGGAAGAATTTTAAAATGTCAGTAAAGAGTTCATGGGTTGATTCCATGAATGATGATCACAGATCCCATTTCAGGGATCAACAATAAGGTGAACTGGTCAGATATTTACTTGAACTGTCAACATTTTCACTACCCCCATATTTTTATCAATTTTTTTTGGCCTTTTATTAGGCAGTGTATGATATGGGAAACAACGAGGAGAAGAGAAAGGGGAACAAATGTCTAATGTCTAATGTTGTGTTAGATCCCATTGACTTTCACTGTAAGGCTATTCTTATTGTTGAGCCGTGTACAGCCTCTTATTTGCAATGAAAACACTGAGCTATCGAAGGCATTAAGGTCAATGATCCTGCTTTGCTTAGTCAATATAAATCCCCTCTCCTGGGCCAGCCTTCACTTTCTTAGAACTTATATCACCCATCTATGTCGCCATTTACTAATCAAGCCTATCCTTTTAAACCCCATCTGCACTCGATAAAAAGCTCCATTTAAGAAAACAAGGCTTTACTTTTCTTTTCGCCAAAAACTCCTGTGTACTTCTATTCACCATTCATTCAGTGCTGCTCAGTGATTCTAGTATAGTTGGACAGCGGTGCGTCTTATTCATCTCTGCCAAGGGATGTCTTTGAGGGCTGGGTAGTCCGTACTGAGTCACATAGTGTCAAGATGGTCAATTGGTAATGCATCTGTAAGAATGGAAGACTTGTCTTTCTTTAAAAGAGCCAATCGACTTATTGGTAAAGGCATCATTTGATCTTTTGCTCTAGAATGCGCATTAGCTTAACCAAACTGACAAACAAAGCTTTTCAGTTGTAAATTAAAGAAGACACTTTTATGATGAAAGATTTAGATCTTTCCTGAGCTGTCAAGGTTTGGTAAGTTAGCATGGCTATATGTTAGCCGCTGTTGTAACTACAGCATTTTTTTTGGTTCTGTCATTACATTTACATGTATTCATTTAGCAAGCAAAGCGACATACAAATGAGGAAAAATCTTGAATCAGATTTTTCTCTCTGCAGTTTTAAACATCATGAGCAATGCTGGTGGATTCAAAATTGCTTATGTATGGGGGTTAGCGACTAGCATCTGCCATTGAAAAGAATTGGAACGGATAGTTTTCTGCAGGCATTATAGACCTCCTTGTGCTTTTCCTATTAAAATTTAGGCGCTGTATGACTAGACAATAACTGCCCTGAGGTGTTTCCAAGATGTCTGCCAAGTAAACTGGCTTACTTAATGGGCTTTGACTGAGTTAGTGTGAGAAATATCAAAATACATTATCAAATATTGACCTGTGGTCGAGGGGATGTGCATGCAGGGGTTGCTATGACCACCTGTTGAAAACTTTAAAGCCCCCTGATCAGCAGTCTGTCTGATAGAGTGAAGGAGAGTGAGCAAGAGAGAATGTCCTGCTGTAATATACACTGCATTTTTTCCTCCTCACAGTCACACACATTACAATCCAAACGTTTGTTTTGACATCTGACAACAACTGAAAAAATCCAAGATGTCAACAGACCCTGGAAGACCGTTATTTATTTTGAGTGCATGAGTAAGAGAGGGAGAGAAAGAGGCGGTAGAAGAGTTTATCTTGGGGCAGTATGGCAATAGCATAGAAATAAATCATAAGCCTACAATGATTTTACTGTCTTCATGGTCATGTATATACAATAGTGAAATATCACAGAGCAAAAACTCTTTCTTCTGATCCTCTTTTGACAAAGATCTTACATGAACGGAATAGCCTCTTTGATGTTTCCTGGGAGAAAAGATTAATAAGATGGGATGTGAAATACATTATTCAGGTCCCCCAAAATGCCTTACATGATATTTTAACATGCTAGGTAGCACCTCTGTATGACTTGTATGTCTATTGTTGTATTGGAAATAGTGGCACGCAAAAATATTTGGACACTTAAAAGGATAGTTTAACCAAAAATGAAAATTCTGTCATTATTTACCTTATGTCATTCCATGATATGTCTTAGTTTTTGTTTATTTGTGTTTTTGTCCATACATTGAAAGAAATATTGTTTTAGACTTTCACACTCTAAAAAAGATGAAACAAATTAACACAGTAAAATATTGTTTTCCATTGAAACAGTAATATACCGTAAAAAACAATGCATTCTGGGTAAATTTTTTTCATTTTTGACAAATATTACCTAAAATGCCCAGAAAATGACAAATATTACCTTCTTTTTTTTTTACGGTATATTACTGTTTCAGTGGAAAACTGTATTTTACTGTGTTCATTTGTTATTCTGGGTAATATTATTTTTTTCATTTTTGACAAATATTACCCAGAATGCCCAGAAAATGACAAATATTACCCAGAATGCATTGTTTTTATGGTATATTACTGTTTCAGTGGAAAACTGTATTTTGCTGTGTAAATTTGTGTGGACAAAAACAGGTAAAATATTCTTCAGTAGCTAGGTTTGGAACAACATAAGAAAATAATGGCAAAATTTTCATTTTTAGGTGAACTAGTTCTTTAATAGTCAACATTCCAACTTCATTTACCACAATTTTTGTATATATGTTTTTATTGAGCTAATTACAATGCATTCTGGAATTGTCTTAGAATTCAGCCACAATTAGAGGACACAGTATAATTTGCCTACCTAGAATTGCTCTCACATTGGGAGCGCACCTATAACACCTAGCAGCTCAGTAGGTTTTTGGAGCAGTACTAATGTCTACACGGTCTTGCTTATTTACCCAACTTGGCCCCATTTCAAATTCACCAAATGCAGCCCTTCCTGCCGCTGCTTCTAACCACTGCCTCTATCCTCCCGAAGAAACACGTTTAAAAATAGCAGCTGTCACCGAGAAAGAAAGAAAAGAGGGATATAGCGAGAGACAAAAAAGAAAGGGGAGCGAACAAACACTTTTCAGATTCAAAGCAGCGCACAGGGTCCTTCTTCAACAATGGAAGCTCACTTCACAAAACCGAAGGTTATACAAAGACGGTCGACCCTCTAGGGACAATGCAGGTATTGTAAACAGCGACCGGCACACGTGAACATGTCCAGGACTCTGTAGTGCTGATTAATAGAGAAATGGCAGAGAGAAAGAGACACACAGATGCCATGATGAAGTGTCGGCGTGCGTGGAAAGGAGCTGGTGCCCTCGTGCATGCCGTGCCCGTGTGTGTGGTGATATCCTTGAAGCAGCAGGGCAACCGTGTCGACACCACACTACCATTAATCTGTTGATGACCTGACTCAGCCCATATAATGAATCAAAACACCTCACTGTGTGTATGTGTATTCTGACAGAGGCCCTAAAATTTTTTTTGGACACTTAAGTCACATTAAAAAAATGTTTGAATGTCATTACATTAGATACATAATATCAAACCAAGTGGCATCTACAAACAATTAATAAAGGCATTTACATTTCCAACCACTTAATAAATACAACTTCTTTTACTTACCCTCATGTCATTCCAAGTGTCACGTTATGAGTCCAAAGATGAACGTTGATGAAGAAAGTCAAAATAATAGTTTCGTTTATTTAAACAAAAATAACTAAGGCAGGTAAAACAGGAACTGAATCACATTGAAAATTAAACCAAAACTGAGCATAACTGTTACACTAAGCCTGTACGATTTTCTTTTTTTCTGTGTTACTTGTAATTATGCATAATTTACTGCTATTACTATAGTGAGTACATGTAGTAATGTAGTAATGTGAGTACATGTAGTAATGTGTAACTACTTCACATTAAAATAAAGTTTTTTTAAATGGGTTTAGTTAACAAAAACAGCCCCATTTTAAAGTATTGTGTTGTTCCTCTCCAGTTACTTCTATTGAAACGCAATTAGTGTATAGCATCCTAAATCAGTCACTTCTGAGGTTCCATTCCAGTTTAGGATGCTGCCTTAGAAGACAGCTGCCTATGTAGGCAGCGAGGCCTCTTAGATTTTAGAACAGAGCTTTTGTTCTCAGGTCTAGCTGAATAACGTTTGCCGAAGATGTATGTGTGTAATGACTGGTTTGTCATGGTACATGTTGTTGTTTGACTGTAGAACCACGTAACATTGTTTTTTGACAACAATACACGTTGCCATCTGTTTCTAAATACAACCCCTGGCAATGTGTTGAGCAGATACAGGATGTTGTGACAATAAACAATTGAACACTCATTATAACCAGTGACAAACAGGACAATGCACTGTAAATGAGCTTTTAAGGGCTTTGAAAAGGGCATTCTTGTACTTCCAAGATAATTTGAATGCAACTACAAATGTCCGTAGGTGGAGCGATAACTCAGACGGGGTCACCGCGTCTCTCTAGGGTCGTGACTGTGAGTGGGATAGACCACTAGCCAACTTTCTATCCATAATTTAGTCTCAGACAGAAGCCAAAAAGATGTGAAAGAAAGCAAAAGTCTCATTTCTCTGTTAAAGAGGTCAGACTCTGGATGACAAGAAGCGTGGATATTTTCTCCTTGTTGCAGACAGCGCTTGCGCCTGTGTGGGTACCTAGCTGACCCTGGAGGAACAAGAACACAATGAGAGAGGGAGAGAGAGAATATAAATACAGAGAGAGGAGAACCTCTGTGAAGGAACAGATGGTGCAATTGGTCTGCCAAATCTGTGTCCTCCCTGCCTCAGTGTGAGGAAAAACAAGAGGACATCCACTGCGTGTGTGTTTGTGTGTGAAGGTATGTCAACAAGACTGGGCAGAGAACAATTTTGAACCCCTCGACCCCTAATCCCATGAGCAAGGAAGAAACCCACCAATATTTATTGTTTTTAAGGGGCATTTTACCCATCAAATGACAATGAAAGTCTCAGAGGTTACAGGAAATGACTGACAGAAGAGTGAAAGGTGGGACTGCAGACAATTTGAACCCAACACCTTTTACTAGGTGCATAACAAAACACTTCCTGTCCTACAACATTTCACTGTTTTTTGTTGAACTGCATAATTTAGACCCTGTATCTTTTAAAATCAATTTTTTTATAATGTACTAAGGTTCCCTGAATCAGCGTTTGCAGACTGTATTAAATGTAATGCAATAAAAAGTACCATAAAACAGCTGTCCTCTCAGGCTGCATGCAAAAACAAACACACAGAGAGACCAGTGTAGTGCGGTTTATGATCAAATGACTCTTATGAGCAGGTTCTTTTTAATAAATCAGTATACATACAACACAACCAGTGTAGACTGATTCACAAACATCTGACTATTTTGAACCCATTCTTTTTAGTGAATCAAAAACATACAGCTTGACCAGTGCAGTTTGGTTCATGCTTGATTCTTTTGAACTGATTCTTTTTAGTGAATCATAATACTTGAATACATGACCAATGTTGTCTGAATCATGACTACAAATGTAAATGACTCTTATATCTTTTTTTTTTAAAAATGAGCTACTGAATGCATGGAATACAGTGCAACCAGTGTAGTTCGATACACAAACAAATGACACTTTTAAAAACCATTCTTTTCAGTAAACAATAAAAGAAACGATATGAATCAGTTCTTTTAAATTAATCAAAAACATTTAGTGTGACCAGTGTAGTCTGATTCATAACCAAATGACTCTTTTGAGACATTTATTTTTAGTGAATCAAAAACATACAGCACGACCATTGTAGCTTCGTTTTGGAGAACGAATGACTCTTATGAGCCGGCTCTTTCACAGTTTTTCTCAGTAGCTTTGGAGCATTTCTCAGATCACAACTGAAATTCTCAAAACTACTTTTTCAACCTCCACATCATCTAGTCACTTGTGCACAACATAAAAGCAATTTCTCATTCTTTTGTACAAATTGCAAATGCTTTTGTACATTCATGCAATTGATTGGGTACAATTGTCTGCTGTTTCCTACGTTATCAATTACTTATGTCATGTTGATCAAAATATATTGTACTGGTTCGTGGTTCTCTGTTGAATAGTCTTACCCCTTAAAACATATAGCATTAGTTCCTTGCATAAGTCATTACAGTTTTTCTTAGTCGCTTTGGAGCATTTCTCAGATCACAACTGAAATTCTCAAAACTACTTGTTCAACCTCCACATCATCTAGTCACTTGTGCACATAAAAGCAATTTCTCACTGTTTTGAACAAATTGCAAATGCTTTTGTACAGCCATGCAGTTGATTAGGTATAATTGTCTGCTGTTTCCTACATTATCAATTGCTTATGTCATGTTTATCAAAATATGTTATATGGTTTCCTGTTGAATTGTCTTACCACTCAAAACATCTATGCATTAGTTCCTTGCATAAGTCATTAAATGCAAAATGGTTGGACTAGATGTCATAAACTGTTGACCATATTTTCTACACATTTATTCACTTTTTGCAAATATGTCCTGAATTGATGAATTGCGGAGATGAATTCTGAATTTCACTAATGAAGGGGAATGTAAAGCATTAGATCAACCAATTATCAACAAGTTCTCTAAAATAGCTCAGTGGTGCATCTCATGAAGCTTTATTTGGGAAGCATATAGACAGAGGACAATACAGTGTTACAAATTCTGACAATGAAAGAACAACAAGGAAACAAACAGGGTCAACAGCTGAGAAGAAGAAGAGGAGTAAGAATGTGTGTTGGAAGGGTACAGAGGCAAAACAGTGGAAGAGGTCAAGATTGTAGACATGTTTCTGATGAAATAAGGGTCACTATTGTGCACCATGTTCTCAATCATAGCCTTAAAGTCGAAGTGGGTCGAAAGGTACAGCTGAATGTTGGGAGAACAACCGTGTCCTAAATCATTCAAACGTTTGTAGACAGAACAGGTGTATAATCAGACAATGTTCACTATACTGTACAACCCGAATTCCGGAAATGTTGGGACGTTTTTTACATTTGAATAAAATGAAAACTAAAAGACTTTCAAATAACATGAGCCAATATTTTATTCACAATAGAACATAGCTAACATAACAAATGTTTAAACGGAGAAATTTTACACTTTTATCCACTAAATGAGCTCATTTCAAATTTGATGCCTGCTACAGGTCTCAAAAAAGTTGGCACGGGGGCAACAAATGGCTGAAAAAGCAAGAAATTTTGAAAAGATTCAGCTGGGAGAACATCTAGCAACTAATTAAGTTAATTGATATCAGGTCTGTAACATGATTAGCTATAAAAGGGATGTCTTAGAGTGGCAGAGTCTCTCAGAAGTAAAGATGGGCAGAGCTGTGAAAGAGTGCGTAAAAAGATTGTGGAATACTTTAAAAACAATGTTCCTCAACGTCAAATTGCAAAGGCTTTGCAAATATCATCATCTACGGTGCATAACATCATCAAAAGATTCAGAGAAACTGGAGAAATCTCTGTGCATAAGGGACAAGGCCGAAGACCTTTATTGGATGCCCATAGTCTTCAGGCCCTCAGATGACACTGCATCACTCATCAGCATGATTGTGTCAATGACATTTCTAAATGGGCCCAAGAATACTTCCAGAAACCATTGTCGGTAAACACAATCCGCCGTGCCATCTGCAGATGCCAACTAAAGCTCTATCATGCAAAAAGGAAGCCATATGTGAACATAGTCCAGAAGCGCCGTCGTGTCCTGTGGGCCAAGACTCATTTAAAATGGACTGTTTCAAAGTGGAAAAGTGTTCTGTGGTCAGACGAGTCCAAATTTGACATTCTTGTTGGAAATCACAGACGCCGTGTCCTCCGGGCTAAAGAGGAGGGAGACCTTCCAGCGTGTTATCAGCGTTCAGTTCAAAAGCCAGCATCTCTGATGGTATGGTGGTGCATAAGTGCATACGGTATGGGCAGCTTGCATGTTTTCACACAAATTTCACACAAAGTCCGGGTGCTGAATTGGCCTGCCTGCAGTCCAGATCTTTCACCTAGAAAAATACGTCAAAGATGACCATGAACTCTTCAGCAGCTGGAAACCTATATCAGGCAAGAATGGGACCAAATTTCAACACCAAAACTCCAGAAACTCATAACCTCAATGACCAGACGTCTTCAAACATGCTACACCATGGTAAACATGCCCCTGTCCCAACTATTTTGAGACCTGTAGCAGGCATCAAATTTGAAATGAGCTCATTTTGTGCATAAAATTGTAAAATTTCTCAGTTTAAACATTTGTTATGTTATCTATGTTCTATTGTGAATAAAATATTGTCTCATGTGATTTGAAAGTCTTTTAGTGTTCATTTTATTCAAATTTAAAAAACGTCCCAACATTTCCGGAATTCGCGTTGTAATACTGTGCGTACATACTGTAATGCTACATTAGTCCACTTACATCTTACATTATACAGTAAATATACTTTATAGAGACATAGTCTTTTATTTTTCTTTCACAATTGTACTGTAATTTGTTGTCTGACCAACAGTAAAAATGTAACTGTGATCCTGTTCAGTCTCTTGCAATCAATATCCCTCATAGAGTAACATATAAATTTGTACTGTTGAAATGTATATATGCCATACAGATAATGTGCAGTCTTGTGCATTTTCAATCAATGTCATCAAAATCGTAGCCATAGTTTACATCTGTAAATACTGACAGAGTACACTGTTATATTGACCACATGGCTAAACATTTTGACTATCTTGTTTGTGAACAATGACACAAGGACTTGTTCATTGACATAAATACTTACTTTTGGGAGATGAACTAAGGATTTTGAGCAGGTTATAGGCCTTTGCAGGTAATCCAATGTGTGGTGCTGTTTGTACGAATTGTTCTGAGAAATTCTCTTAATGGTTTTTAAATCTTAAGGATGATTCAAGAAATGTACCAAAGCGACTGAAAAAAACTATAATGAATATAGCCAAAAGCCAAGTTACCATTTTGAATCAGTCTGAAACACTGCCCTGTATATGTTTTGTACATATGTAAACAAAATGGACCCTATTGAAAAAAGAAAAAGAGAATCAGAATCAAATCGAATTAGAGCTTGTGAATCCGATTTAAACTGATTGATTGATTGATTTATCAATCAATGAATGGTGCAGCCAGACTGTGCACCGCCTCTGCTGGGTATTTTTAAGGAAAAAACAGAGGATGGATGTTACATATTCCAAGAGTGAGACACGCAGCTTGAGTGTGCGGTTATGTTGTCTAATCAGGTCTATGTGGAACACTTCAAACATTCCCTCTCTCTCTCTTTGTAATCCACTCGCTTCCTTGATCATCTGCAACGTGACAGTACTAAAAAGAGGAAGGGGGTGAAACGTCTCGAACGCATATTTTGCCAGCTCCCCATTGCGTGTAACGTCACGTACACTGCCACCAAATAAAAAAGCGACTCAGCCCGGTGAACTTCACATGTGAGGCTATAGTCTTCCAATGCTCAGCAAAGTCACCAGGGTTACAGTATGCATAGAAATCCCATTCCCTCCCCACTGTAAGCTCCTGGGCACCAGGCCCGAATGCATGGACCTCTGCTTCCTGATCCGCCGTAATGGATTTTTTCAAGCGTGCAGCAGCGAGAGGATGTGCAGCTGCCCACAGTTGTGATAAAAACAGGCAATATGGAGCTACAGTGATGATGAAAAAAGTCCATGCGAAGAACATACACACACCAACAATCACATAAACACGCACGCATGCACACCGGCGGGAGATTTTCGCGGAAAAAGTGAGTATGTGGGCGGAATGTGAAAGGAGTGAGGCAGGACAGAACCTAGAGAGAGAGAGAGAGAGAGAGAGAGAGAGAGAGAGAGAGAGAGAGAGAGAGAGAGAGAGAGAGAGAGAGAGAGAGAGAGAGAGAGAGAGAGAGAGAGAGAGAGAGAGAGAAATAAAGCAAGGGAGAGGTACGGGAGCAAAAAAAGAATACAATCACAGGTAATCAAAGCATGCACTTCAAACAAACCAAGACATTTGTTATTATTTGCAGGGTTCTTTTCATCTGTTTGTTTGATACTTGCAGGGTATTAAAAATGATTCGCCTCAATCACCAAAAGCAATTTTCCCAACATACTCTTTTATTTCTGATGACTATGAAGCCGCTTCTCCAGTCACACCAGGGAGTTGCCAGGGGCGAATCTTAATGTGTAGGGTGAGACCCTCTCCGAACCCTTTGATTGGTAACAGCTATTCATTCAGTAATCAGCAGCAATCAACACACAAAACAGCAATGATTGCCCAGCTTGACCCCCAAAAATCTCACTATTAGTAAATGGGTGGATTATAAATCATCAGCGGCACTCTTTATGCCATTTGTTTTCAAATAATTCTTTGTGTTTACCTCATAATGCGGTATGTCAAAACACTGGAGAGATACGCGTGGGCAGGTAATTCAAAGATCTATGTTTGACAGTTACAGGATATTGTGAATCACAGAGACGGAGTGAAAATGTGTGTGTGTGTCTGTTTGTGTGTGTGTGTGAGAAAGACTGAAACAGACAGACAGAGGGAGAAGGAGGTGCTGCTGGCATTTAATCAAGCAAGTGTTCTTGTGCTAATCTGCCAGCCCACCTGATCAATGACTGAGCCCTCTGTGTCTTGTACCAGATGACCCCCAGGCTGAGACACATATTATCTTCAAGTCCCTCAGAATAACGTACCACCTTAAACACACACACACACACGCACACATTAATACACAGCGCTACTATACTTTTGGATTCTGATACTTTCTGATTGGTCAGTCGTGGCATTCTGTGCTAAAATGTTGTATAATTGACAACTCACTGGCCGCTTTATTAGGTACACTTTGCTAATAGCAGGTTGGACTCTGTTTTGTCTTCAGAACTGCCTTAAAGGATTAGTTCACTTATGGATGAAAATTTCCTGATACTTACTCACCCCCATGTCATCCAAGATGTTCATGTCTTTCTTTCTTCAGTTGAAAAGAAATTAAGATTTTTGAGGAAAACATTCCAGGATTCTTCTCCATATAGTGGGGTTCACCTGGTGGAAGGTCCAAATTGCAGTTTCAATGCAGCTTCAAAGAGCTCTACATGATCCCAGACGAGGAATAAGGGTCTTATCTAACGAAACAATCAGTCATTTTCTAAAAAAAATAAAAATGTATATACTTTTTAGCCACAAATGCTCATCTTGCACTAGCTCTGCTACAAACTGTATATTCTATCCCTCTACACTAACCCTACCCCTAAACCTACCCATCACAAAAAACTTTCTGCATTTTTTGTATTTCAAAAAAACACCATTTAGTATGTAAGCAATAAGGTACGAGAGGCTGTGCTGTATCGTGCATAAGTCACGGCTGAAAGGCGTTGTTAGGCACGACGCGAGTACCTTACTGCTTTTATAAAAACGGTTACCGCACAATACAAATATTAAAGCCAAGAATATGTATTAATACAACTTTCATGAAGTAAACTTTAACTAAAAGCCTTCCTTCCGCCAGAAAAAATAGTCCCTGACCGTGAACAGCAACAGAAGTTACATTATAACGCCATTAGATGGCAGCAAAGATTGTCTTTATGAGTGAGTCAGTCAGTAGTCAGTAGTTTTACATTGAAAAGACTGAATTGTTGTGAACACTGAACAAGACGCAACTGACAAATGCTTTGACTAGCGCTGTCAGTCACGGGAAAACCCATTAACTGTTAAAAGGACAAGATAATACATCGGACATTTAAACAAATTTTTTATTATGAACATAGGACTGACCTGAAGGAAAATGCTGAATGCAGGTAATAAACTCACTCGATCGCTTTCTCACAATACTCTTCTACATAATACAGTAAGCTTCAATGAACAATATCAATTGAGAACATAGAGTTTACGTTGCTAAGAGTGGTTGCTAAGGGTGTTGTGTAGCGATACACAGAACCGTTGGGTGAAGCGGTCATAGCCGTGTTTTATCGTGAATAATCGGAATCGAGGACAGGAACTAACCATTTTAAGCCAAGTTTTTTTAAGCCATTTGGTTTGCGAGGACACAGGAAGTGTCCTCATAAACCATGTTTACATTGTAATACCCATGTCATTAAACACATTTGTGTCCTCATAAACCACATATGCCAGAACACACACACGCACACATTAATACACGGCTCTCTGGAATACTTTTGGATTCTGATACTTTCTGATTGGTCAGTTGTGGCATTCTGTGCTAAAATGTTGTATAATTGACACAATATAAAAACTCACCGGCCGCTTTATTAGGTACACCTTGCTAGTACCCAGGTTGGACCCCGTTTTGTCTTCAGAACTGCCTTAATTCTTCGTGGCATAGATTCAACAAGATGCTGGAAACAATATGTTTTTTTTCCCATATTGCCATAATAGCATGACGCAGTTGCTGCAAATTTGTCAGCTGCACATCCATGCTTAATGACCGGCTGACTGTACATTATTTTTTACATATTTCATCAAAAACAGATGTACAGGGTGTCTTGCCTCTGTTTACGTACAATATGCCAAAAGATGGCTACTATTTTCTGCTCTCTCCCTTACTCATTTATACATTTATATCACTGTGCAGAACTCTGTAACCCCAGATGCATTTCTGTAATAAAACACTGCGAGAAATTATCCTCTGTATTTTCACTCAGCCCATTGGGCATCATTATTCTACCCAGCATTCCTCTCGTCACCTGTGACACTAAGTGGAAGAAAAATTACACCCTTGAACCTCTCCGGTTTCTCTCCCTTTCTCTGTCTCTACAGCAAAATTTTAAAGAGGTTGGGGGCAAAATAATAGACAAGAAAAAAACAATTAATTTTAAGCTGCAACATTCAAGCACTCAGAGTACTTCATCCTTTCCCCCAAATTACCGAATCACAAATGCAAGCTGAGCCACCACATGCTGCACACATTGGGCTGATCCCAGGGCATCGGCGAGCTCTATTCACAGTGCCTCTCTTTTTCGGCCTCAGCATGTACTTTAAGTAAACCCCTTCATTATTTGTACCAGAGTATACTACACAATGCCTGCTCCGACACGATAACCTCTTAACACAAGCAATTACGAACTAATCGCTTACCGAATGCAATTGCTCAGCCATGGATATCTAGGTTTTTCTCGTAGTAAATTACATCCCTTTGCCTCTAATAGAGATGAGGTTTAATCTGGAATGTATCAAATGAACCAGTAACTTTGTTTATTGCAATAACAGCCTTGATAATGCAGATTTGTGTGCATATTTGATCTGTTTACATGTTTAAACAGTGATACAGTGCCAGTGTGGATGTCAAAGTGGCCATGATCGATTTGGACTGGCGCATTGCTACATCCAAACCCACCACCAAAGGCAGCTCTAATGGGGTGGCCTGTAGTCTTGTAAGAGCCCGACACGGCTCGGCCCTGAGGAATGCAAGACACTTGAACTGTATAGGATGGCACCGCAATAAGCTTCACTGTGTCTGCTTCAGAGGCAGAGCCACGCTGAGCTGGGCCAAGTTTCATTGGCTTGCTATTATTAGCCCACCAACCCTCTAGAGGAAAAACACTAGGGAACACAGGGAGAGATAGAAATATGGAAAAAACATGGAAAGATTTTGATGGAGAAACTGAAAGCAAGATGTTCAACAGTGTTGAGCAAGATTCTACCCCCCTTGGACCCCACATGGTAGCCACTTCTGATGCCTGCTCAAAAATGTGCCATGTTATCCCGATATACTAGCGAAACAAATACAACTTTATATGGATCTTGTTTTCTTGAAGCAATTATTAAATAATACGAATAAATTTTTAGGTTATTTTATACTTTATATACACTACCATTCTAAACTTTGGTCAATAAGATTTTTTATGTTTTTGAAAGAAATGCCTTATGCTCACCAAGGCTGCATTTATTTGATCAAAAATACAGTTAAAGCTGTAATATTCATATTCCAGTGATGGCAAAGCTGAATTTTAAGCATTCATTACTCCAGTCTTCAGTGTCACATGATCCTTTAGAAATCATTCTAATATGCTCATTTGGTGCTCAAGAAACGTTACTTATTAACATCAATGTTGAAAACAGTTGTACTGCCTAATATAAAAATTAAACAGTTTGCTGTGATTACAAATACAGTAGTAACTTATGTAGAGTAAATAATAGGCTATCAAGTTAGCAGTATACTGAGTGCTGAGTGAGTAGCAGTATGCTAATGCGTTTGCTTGCAGGCTACCTAGAAAAGAGCAAGAAACATAAAATGTTTAATTTGACAATTTATAGTTTCATGATATTAAATATGACATGTGACCTAATTTAAGCCATTAATTAGCATATTCACATAGTTAAGACAACATACCATTTGTAGGATTTTACTCATTAGGTTCTTACCCATTCATTTCTTTTAGCCAACAGAATCACTTTTCAGTTCAATGGGGATTGGTTTGTGCAGCACTGGCTTCCACCCAGGCCCACATGCTCTCCTCTGAGGACCCAGCAGGACCAGCTTAGATCCTGCCAGAGTCCAAGGTCATCTTCTCTCTTCAACAAGCACAACCATTTACCTCTTTGTGTGTGCTCCCAGCATCCCCCAGAAGAATAGCATTTATAGAGTGGCTGAGCATCCCTGCAACAGAAACATTATCATAGCACAGCAATCCGCCACCAGATTTATTTTAACATTTTATTACAACACATTTAATAATTGAGGACCACATGGCTGGTTTTCATTCACATAATGCTCAATGGATTGAGGCTCCTCACGCAACGTGCCTTTAATGTGATCATTTCCCCCCCGCGATGCTAAATAATGTCACTGTCGCAACGTTATCTACTGCCATAAACTCGGCACTTCAGAACAGCATACAACGCAGTTGTATTTTCCACTCCCTCTCTGTCGGGAACTGCTGTAGTGGAATAATTACTACCCTTCTTCTAGTGCACACTACAAACAGGACATGAGAAAAATGCCACGCTCACATTGCTAAAACACGCGGCCGCAGCATCAAAGATTAATTTTGTATTAATTGAAAATAGCCTGTTGTTTGACAAGCTGTAATGCGGCCCTGAATTAATCCTCAGAGGAGATCAAAACTTGCTTCCAATTAAGTTGCTGATAAGGTCACCTGCGCTGTGAGCAGCGTGGGGTAAGACACAGGTTTAACTGCTAAGCCTGCGCAACCTGACCTCTGCAGCCGCCCCCTCCATCAGCCAGGGCGTGTTCTTACTGCGCTTTAATTAAAGCGAGACCGCTCCATTCTGCCATAATTATCTGATTTCACACACAGATACGTCTAACTTATTACAGAAGCGAGCGGCTTGTTGAAGGTACATTTGTGCACACTGAGTTTGGAAATTGATTTAATAGTCTTTGATCGTATTTAATAGCTAATTTAAATG